>CM034150.1:241353028-241953028 GCA_019776745.2 Taxus chinensis | reverse complement strand
CTCATGAGCCACAACCATCTACACAATCCAAATCAAAATTCATCATCAATGCTTCCTCTGACAAGCCCACCCCATCCCCTTATTCATCCAAGGCTAAGGTAAGCATCTTAGCCATGTCACCAACCCAAAACAGCCACCATCGAGAAGAGCATTGTAAGGAAGCTCCACCAAGCTCCCGATAAGATGTATCTTTACGAGCTTATCCAAAACTCTCCCAATCACCGAAAATCCCTCATTGAGGCCTTAGAACATATCCCCATCTCATGTGAAGAATCCCATCCCTTTGTATCCCTTGTTGGGGATCTCACCGCTTCTGCCACCATTTCCTTTGTTGATTCGAAAATTCTAGACATATTACCTTAAGATCACGATCTTCCCCTCTTCATCATTGTCTGCATCAATGATACATTCATCCACTCTATGATAGACAACGGTGCCAACATTAACATCATCTCATCTCATACCTTTGATCATCTCAAACTTCCCAAATCTATCATTTCTCAATCACCCATGGTTCTTCATGCCTTCAACGATGTTGTTGCCCCTACTTTGGGCACAGTTATCCTCCCCATCCACATTGGTGAAAAAATCCTCCATGAAGTCTTCTATATTGTTGAGGGGGAGTTTTAATATAATGTCTTTCTTAGGCACCCATGGATTCATGCCATGCATTGCATCCCCTCCACCCTCCACTGTTGCATCAAATATGAACATGAGGGGAAGATCCATACCCTTCTACCCGACCTTCCTCCCTTCAAAGCATGTCATATGACTTATTGACCCAATGAAGTGCTCATCCTAAAACAAGATTCATCCTCTGAAGCATCCACTAGTTCTTCTGTTCCTGCATCTAAGCTACCTAATGATGAATCCCTTGACAATGTGATGCAACACCTATCTTTGGGGGAGTATCGACTCCTCACTCTTAATTCTCTTCCCTCCCTCAATCAACTTGGTAGACCCGATAAAGCACCCATGTATCAATCAAATGTCAGGGATATCATTTCCTTTGGTCCACCTCACCTCAAAACCAACCTCATCTATGGCGGCTTTGATCACCCTTCATCCCATATTGACAATCAACCTCATACCAAACCTTACACCAATGGCTTTGATTTCCTCTATAACAAATCCTTCACCTATACATACCTCCACCACTGCATGTGGAAGGGATTTGGTTTAGGACATCATGAACAAGGTATGCATGATCTTGTCATTAACCTATCCCACAAGCCTCATGAGAAATTCAGACTAGGTTTCAAGGAACAACCCACCGACACCCTCGCATAACCTTCTTCTACATCTCCCATGCACATTGATTCATCATCCACTCCTTCTCCATCCAATGAACACCATGGACATGGATGACACTGTGTCCCTTCCTCCTAACTTTTTTTAGTCTCCACCATCACCCTGGGACCGGTCACTTACCAGACTGGGGGTGAAACTAGGTCCCTTCCTCTCATTTTCCCTGACATGGTAGAGGAGGATTCCCCTACCATCAATATTCTCTAATGCACCGATGACAACTCCATCCTTTCCTACATGGGGGAAAAATATTATCATCTTCATAAGGCCTTACCTCTTAACACATCCACTCTCCTCAATGAATCCACTATCGACATCAATTTCAGGACTCCATAGGATCCTCGCATCCTTAAATTTATCCAATCTCTTGACCCATAAGAGCTAGAATCCTTTACCACCTTCCTTTCCAAACATAACCAAGCCTTTTCATGGTCATATTCCAACATGTTAGGCCTTGATCCATCCATAATTCTCTATAACATCATTACAATCCTTGACACTAAGCTTATTAAGAAAAAGCTTCACCACATGCATCCTCACATTTCTCTGCTTGTCAAAGAGGAGTTGCAACATTATTTCCATCTAACTTCATCCAACCCATCGAGACTATCCATAATGGGTTTTGAACATCGTGAATTATTTCCAAAGCCTCCATAAAATCTCTGCATCTTTATTGAATTTTCAAGATTTAAATCTCACTTTCCCTAAGGATGACTTTCCCCTTCCAAACATTGATCAGCTAGTCCACTTGCCTAGCGGATGCCATGAGATGATTTATCTTATGGATGGTTTTCAGGTTATACTTAGATTCTCATTGCACCAGAAGACCAATATAAGTCTTCTTTCATCACCCTTGGGGGAGCCTTATGCTATCGTATCATGCCCTTCAGTTTAAAAAATGTGGGGGCCACCTATCAGTGTGTAATGACCTACATCTTCCATGACCTTATCCATAAAACCATAGAGGATTACATCGATGACCTCTTAGGAAAATTAAAATGTCAAGAGGATCATCTTTCCATCCTTGAAATCCTCTTCACATGTCTTATTCAATTCTTCCTTCAACTTAATGCTGCCAAGTGTGTGTTCAGAGTTCTGACAATAAAAACCCTTGGCTTCATCATCTCTATCTGGTACAATGAATTTGACCCCACCAAAATCAAATCCATCCTCGAGATGCCTCCTCCTTCCAATCTTAAATAACTTCACAGTCTTCAAGGAAGACTTCAATCTATGTCACTCTTCATCTCACAAGTTTCTGACCTATGCTAACCATTCCATCACCTCCTTCGCAAAGACACCCAATTCAATTGGGATGCTAATTGTCAAAAGGACTTCAAAGATCTCAAGCAATATATTCTATCTACTCATGTGCTCACACCTATATGACAGGCGGAGCCTTTCTACCTCTACATATTTTCCTTTGATCATGATCTAGGGGCCATGTTGGTACACCACGATGAGAAAGGAAGGGATAAAGTCATCTATTATATTAGCCACACTCTCCTTGATTATCAAACCCACTACACTGAAGATGAAAAAATATGTTGCGCTATTTTCTTTGCCACTTCTAAATTCTATCATTATCTCCTCAATCATAAAACCTTCTTCATCACTATCTTTAATCTTCTCAAAACCATGCATTTTAAGCCTTATCATAATGATCACATCACTCAATGACTCATGTTCACAACCGAGTTTAACCTAGATTTCATCTCTCATAAATTTATCAAGGGCCAGGTCATTGTTGATCAACTTGTGAAGCCCCTCTTCTCAGAAAATCATCTTCATTATGAATAATTTCCAAAAAAATCCATCCACACAATCGAATAAGAATTATCTCTCCTCAAAATTAAAATATTATTTGATGGATCCAAGTGTCAGCAAGGGGGAGGCATTGGTGTTATCATCATTCCTCCTTGGGATTATCCTATCCCCATCGCTTATAAAATTGACTTTGAATGCGTTAACAATATGGATGAGTATGAAGCCCTCATCTTGCGTCTCCAAATTGCTATCATGTTTGGAATTCAAATTCTTGACATCTACGCTGATTCTCAACTCATCATCAATCAATTCAAAGGAAACTATCATTGTAAAAATGAACTCCTTCAAAAATACAATGACGTCATTAAATTTCTTATTAAGGACTTTGATCAGTATACTATCTAATCCATCCATCATTCATCTAATTGTTTTGAAGACACTATGGCTTCTCTCACATCCCTCATCCCATGGGAAACCAAAGAATCTAACCTCTTCGTTATTTTCCATCATCTTGATAAGCCATAACATACCCACGAGCTCCCTCACATCAATCACATTAACACTAATCAATCAAATCTCTGGTACTCTCACATCTTTGACTACCTATCTATATCAAAAATTCCCTCTGACCTATCCAAAAATGGTAGGAGGTCATTTCTTCAACATGCTAACTTCTATGTCATCCTTGGCGACATCCTCTACAAATGTGGTTTTGATGGCATTTTTCTATGTTTCCTTAAATCACATGAATCTACCCATGCTAACCAGGAATTCCATGATGGTATCTGTGGTGGACACTTCAATGGTCTATCTATCACCAAATGCATTCTTCACCTAGGCTATTACTGGACCACTCTCAATAAAGGATGTTGTGAATATGTTAAAAAGTGTACTAAATTCTAGTAGCATTCCAATCTTATCTGCATCCCTAGCTAGGCCTTACAACTGGCTCAAGATATTTGTCCCTTCTCACAATGGGGCCTCGACCTCATCTATCTCATCAATCCATACTCTTCTTAGTGTCATCATTTCATCATCACTGCTACTAAATATTTCACCAAGTGGGTGAAATCCATTCTACTCGCATCTACCAAAGCTAAGAAAATTGTTGAATTTGTCTACCAATAAATCATTTTTCTGTTTCGACGTTCCCCATAAAATCATAATGCACACTAAAAAGTCCTTCAAAAAAATACCTCAAGAATATTTGTGACTCTTTCAACATTAAGCTTACCTTCTCTTCTCCTTACTACCCCCAAGCTAAGGGCAAGGTGAAAGCCACTAATAAAACCCTTCGCAATATTCTTGCTAAAACCATTGATAAATCAGTACGTAATTGACATCTTCACATCCCCTTTTCCCTTTAGGCTTACCGAACTAGCACCTGTACCTATACGGGCGCTACTCATTTTTATCTCATCTATAGATCTGAATTTGTTATTCCTCTCGAAATCCAAATCCCATACTTATGTGTCTCTCTCCGCTACTTCATCTCTGACGAGGACTATCATCAGGAGTGTCTAGCCTAACTTGAATTGTTAAATGAATGTCACTTGATCACTCTTCCACACCATCACGTCTATAAGGAGTGCATCAAATGCACTTATAACAAATATCTCAAGGAATGTGAATTTAACATCAGTGACCTTGTCTTACAAGAAAATCAGAATGCCACTACTCTAGAAAGGATCCAACGTGGAATTTTTTCTTCCAACTAGATCAAACCATACATTATCACACATAAGTATGGGTTTGGGGCCTATTGTTTAGCCTCCCTTGATGGTAAACCATAGACAAAAACTCTCAACGCCTTGCACTTGTGACCTTTCTACTACTAACATACATATTATCGTGACCTTAGTCACACTTAACGATCTTTCATCCATTGTTTACCTTTTTGATATTTCATCATAATGATTCGGAATTATGTGGTCTACCATAACTAGCCTATTTATGACCTTAAATATGGGCACGATGGATCTTCTCATAGAATATTCCTCATGGCTTCTCGGTGAGAACCTCGCAATCATTACATCCATCACCCTCTTATCTACCTACTAGAACCATGCTAAGAGTCCATGGGTGTCACTTGTACATCTTATCTTCCCCTCCCCAAGTGGTCTACTTGGCTATCCCCAGCTCTATCCATAGTCAAAACTTTGGATTCTCATATCAAAATCTCTCTTATCTAAAAAACAGATTGATCCCTCAAAGGAAATATGTGCATATAAAGAAAATTTTATCAAAATTATAGATCGATCCCTCAAAGGACAACTATCATGCATATATCATCCTGCCATCTAAAAAGTCAAAAGTAAAAAATATCAAAAATGAAAATCCTAATCATAGACAACTCCCTTGAAGGATGGATACCCCCTTTTCATGGTAGCAAAGGCTTCTCACATTGATCAGCCTTCTTAAAATCTCAAAAGTAAAAGTAAAATTTCAAAAGAAATAATCCTTGGAAAGCTTCCCGCATCAATAATTTTTCTCTTCCTCCGTAAACTTCCAACATTAATCAGTTTGCACTATATTTCTCAGAGCTGGGTCAGAAACCTAGGGCTACCACCTAAGGATAACATGTCTTCCATGTATAAGCTACATCTTAACCATTTTTTTGTGTTTACAGTGGGTCTATAAGCACACTTTCCACCTTTTCTCTTAAGGTCTTAAAATATGAATAAATGTCGTTAGTTATGTGTTAACACCTTGCATTGGTCACAAGTGCATTTCCCTGGGTTGTTCCCTCTCATGTTTTTCCTCTAATGCAGTTCCAAAGCATCTTTCTATGTATGCTCATCTCTATGCTTGGGTCACCCTATCAAGGTCACGCCCTTTCCCACTACACTATCCTAGTTTTTACATCTATACTGAATCCATCTATTACATCATTAATCTAAATCATCCATGTATCCCTAATATCTAATCAATGTCCATATCACTATCCATCAAACTAAAATATCAGCGATATCTACATTTTTCCTACATATATACACATATCCATCCATCACATAAATTGTTTACATTTTATCTAACATACACAATCCATCACATCTATCTAAGACATCTAATCTAAGATCATCTCAAAATATCTTACCATCTATCGCATCATTTCTTAATCAAAATATATCATTACATCAATCATACATCTCACATCATGATATGCATGAGTATATGTCTATAACATCCATAACATAATTGAATATCCATGTATAGATGACAAATCATCATAATCATTCTGTGTGAAATATGATCAAAACATCAAAATGTGTACATACATCCATGATAGGCCTGCATCTATCTACAAAATCTATACATAAAAAACTATATACAATGCCACCTTGTAATAATTGAATCAAACTATCTTGAGTCCCTGAAATCCCTCTATACCCATCCTACGGCTCCATCATTTGGACTATCAATCAAACACTCCATCAATGCATTGTGCCTCTTGCCCTGGCCCCCATCATCACTAGAAATTTGGATGTCAACATCTCATATAGGCCATGTTGAAATCTAGTGAGGCATATACTAGGCAGAGCCATATCCATATGATTTTGATACATCACTATATAAATATAAGATATCCAAACTAGGCCTTATATATATATCTCGTCATGTTGCTATAACTAGGTATCTCTCTTGGCGTATATCCTATATCATATGGATCTCTCTCTTGATCGTATATATATCCAATTCTTCTTGAATATATCATCTTGTCCCCCATCTCTACTCTCTCCTCCAATGCTATGTAGGCACTGCTACCTCCTCTTATACTCATTAACCATGAGTCCACCACTATATCCCTCTCCAAAATCATATCATCCAATATCTCCCTCCTCTATATCCACTATACATATACTAATAACGTGCTTATCTATCTCATATATATCATATAGGTACTCCCTGTGCATCCGAACTGCTACATCACCCTATAAACTATATCTACATATCATCATTTGACCCATAATTTACACATCTCCGCCTATAAGCAAAGACTCTATAGGGCCTCTATTTAGCATCATCTACATCCAATCTCCTCAACTTGTCATCATACCACTCCCCTCCTCACTCCCATGATAGTGTGATTTGATCGCCACCTGTGGGACCCACATAATCCCTGGTGGCCTCATCATCATATTCTCTTATGCCTTAACAAAAACTCCTACATCCATCACCCAGATGTATATCCCATAACTCATAGATGTGCCAATGTACCAAATGGAAATAATTGTCTGATGTTCCACCATATTTATTAGGTGAATAGGAAGTGGGCTCCACTTGAGTCCAGAAATGCATAAAACAGATATTGCCATCATCATCATCTACTCCCCAACATCACCAACTGGTATTGAGACTTTGTGTGAAAATACCTTGAAAAAATGTAATCTAAGTGACATTTCTCAAAATAACCATGTCAGTACACCCATCCTCCCCTCCACTTTGATAGTAACTACAAGTGCCTCTTGGATTGGTAATATCAAAGTACAATATGCATCCTCCAATGTGAATGTCACCTCTTCTGTCCAAAACTAGAATGTGTTGGTCCTCGAATCCCAACTCTCAATCAACGTTATCATCAAACATGTATCCCTCAATGCCCTCTGATAATAGTGGGATCTACCAAATCCCACTTCCACCAGGTGATCCCACTCTGCATTTGTAACATCCCCCTCATCATATCATACAATGCTAGGACCCAGTTTCTCAGGTATAAAGTGTATTTGGCTTGCAAAAACTATTCAAACAATCACTAATCTACATCTCATCATCAAAAATTACCATTTTTATCAAGTAACCTAAATCAAAGCACAATCAATGGTAAACCCCCCTCGGGTCGATGCTGAATTATCTCCAATTGAGGAAACCAACCATTCCTGCCCCTCATTTTTTTCAAAAAATTCAAAATATAATTTAAAAAATCAATAAAAATAAAAAAAGGTTAAGATTTCAATTCTTACCACTCGTCAAGTCCTCCATTGATTCCTCACTCCACTGCTAGCATCCATCTCTTTGAAAATCATGCAAATATTTCTCTCTTAAAGCTCTGAAATCACAAATTCACGCAGTGCAAATGAGCCCCTTTGACCCTCAATGTCACTTATATAGGTGCATTGGTTTGGTCACCATTGACTCATCCCAGTCACCAGCAACCTAACATTGGTCGCTGATGACTCACTCAGTCGTCATTGGCCCAAACAATAATTTAACTAATTTCCCATCTTCTTGACTAGTCTCCTTATCCTTCCCCCCATCTAAGGCTTTTGTGTCACCCATAACACACATTGGCTTATCCAACCTCTCTATCTTGCACTTTGCGGCCCACTGTTGGACCTTCAATATTGGCTAAGTACCAAGAGGTGCATGTACAGGACCAGTAAATATAAGGGCGCTCAGAGAAAAGCACACAGGAAAAGGGTTTAAGTGAAACTAGGGCACACACGGGAGGTAGAACAAGGGTTTAAAGGACTTAGCCATATTTGGAACCATGGAGTCACTTGAGGAAAAACGTGAGGACCTGACTAGGCGTGATAAGTGGATAATGTGTCATCCTGGAACCTTGGAGGCTTATAAAAGGATATTCCTCATAGGGAATATCCCCAGAGGTATCATTATAGTTAGTGGAAGGTTTTTCAAAGAGGATAAGAATTTGCGTATGGAGGACCACATTGACACTTGGCATGCAATATGATCATGAGAGAAGTCATGGAAGTGGACGTTGATCCTATTTAAAGGATTACTTGGGACAAAAACAAAAAAAGAGGATGGAGAAGGTAGTGCGAAGGCACTAGATGGTACGAGAGTGCTAAGAGAAGGAGGGTAACAAGGTGCTACAGAAATGTTAGGTAATGCTAATGGTTTGGAGCTCATGATGCTAGGGTTTAGAGTTCTTGATGCTTGAGGGTTGTAAAGGATATCATTAAGCATATGTATGGGTGATGGGGTTTGTAACAAGGGTTATAATGGGGAAAGCATAGTTAGGATCTCTTATCAGATTAGTTTGGAGGGGTTGGATTCCTGTTCATTTGATGTATATGGTCTGTGATGCCCCTTTTGAATATAGTGTGGCTACTAGAAACTCTTTTTAATCAATATACATGGACCTATTCTATACATCTTGTTTATGCTTGTAAACCCTCATGTTATTTGGCTTGTCATGACTCAGATCTAGTTCCTTGTGCTTCATACAATGTTTATTTACCTTTTGTGATGCATTGATGTGTAGATTTGTCAGTTTTATCTTCTTCCTTTAAAGTAGATACATGTACTTATGTTTCCACAAATAATCCTCCATTAATGGTAGAAATATTTTGCAAAGCTCAAATAAAGGAGGGGCTCGGCACCCGCGCACACCTCAAGTGAGTGCCCAACGTATGCTGGGTGATAGGCCGGCGTGCTTGGGGTTAGAAATAAGTATTGAGGGTAAAAACAATGAGTACATTTTGGTTCCATTTTCGGGACCTCTTTTGAAGCTATTATGAGAGAAATGTGTAATGACAGAGCGCTTGACATTGGATAGTGTTGAAGCATGGCTCAAAAACATGGAGGATGAGTTTTCTCAAAGATTTAACATTGGAACTTAGTTTTATACACGTAATTGGGTAGAGGATCACCTATATCATAAGTTATATGAGACCTTTTTTTGTTGTTTCCCAGTATAGTTGTATGAATGACTATCAACATATGCATCAAGGTCAAGTTGGTACTATAGACCTTTTTTTTGGACCTAAGAGGAATATTAGCAGTTGCATGATGTCGATCTGACCTGGACCCATGTTGTTGATCACTAGTGGAGTAGAGTGCTAAATAGTTATACCTTGTAATATGTTATTTCTACGTATTATTTCCTAGAGATTGCTGAGTTTGAGTTCTTGAGGGAGACTGTAGGATCGTTCTTGCATGTTATTCCACTAGTTATCAAGATTATGGTCATTATTTTGAGTTTGGAATACTTTCCCACGATAGGATAAACTCCTGTTAGGCATGGGGCATAGAAGCTAGCATAGTAGAGGATGGTGAACCATGCAGTGGAAATGGAGAGAGAGGAGAGGTGGATCAAGTATAATGAAGTGTTGGAGATGGGTCTATGCAGAAATATTGCAACCATTGAATATAAAACTCAAAACATGCAAATACGGATCTAACAATCCCCTGAAAATGTACAGTAGTGGAAGTATAAAAAGAATAATCCAAATCACGTAAAAGTACACACACATAAGACAACATATACCATGGTTCACCTAATGTAGGCTACATCCACCAAAGATAGAGATCTCATATATATATATATATATATATAATATAATAAGAGATTACAAACTAAATCTTCTACACAATATTACATGATTACAAACTATCTCTATGAGAGTATCTCTTCCTCCCAGATCTCTAACTGGATATGTCTAAGTAAACCAATTCATGCCTCCATAACACCACATGTGTCTCCTCTAGATCTCTAACTGGATCTACTTGAGTGCACTACAACTGTGTCTCTAAAACACCACCAGATCTCACAAGCCTGAAGATACCCTACATCTACCACTGTGCAACCAATCTCTCATTGTATTGTGAATCTAAAAACAAGACCTCTAGAAGGGTCTACCAATGTGCAACCGTAGCCGTGCACCAAGAGATAAGTCTCTCCATCATCACTACATCAACCTATGCAAACATGAAGACAACTTCCTCTACAATACTAGATTCCTATGGATCAACAATACATCATGATCTCATGGATCTGTAATACAATATCTCACAACATGTGGATCTACAATAATGATAAATAACAAGATCTCACAACAACCCGTGGATCTAACAAGAAGAAACACTAAATGCTTTTCATACTATGCAAGCCATTACATGAGACTAAATAATACAAAGGAAATACAATAGAAGATAATTCCATTTTCTCACCAACAGTGTACATGCACTTTTCCTTTGTTCAACTTTTCTCTATGAAAGCTCTTGTCTTCATGCAATCTATTTTTTCTTCTTCTTCTTCTTCTTCCTTTCAACCAAGGATGGCTCAATTATTCTCTTTCCTTGTTCCAACATATCTAACCCTAGTTTTCTATATTATATAAGCCTAGACAAACTTAGGGTACAATAGCCATGCAATTACATCCTTTAAATCAGCTTTTAAAAAAAAAACTATATTAAATCCAACAGGTTAAATAAAAAATTCCACACACATGTAACTAGTTTCGGTTCCCTGACCAATGTCATATCCTTTGTTGACCAATGTCATCTCCTTTGATGAATGATGTAGGGTAATGTGTAATCCAAAAAGGTGTAAAATATGCTACCTGTGAAGCAATTCAGCTCCATAATCCTAATAATTTCCCACTTGGAGATAAATTGTTGAACTTGTACCTATACATGTACATCACCCTTCTCTACATACCATGAAGACCATCTATTATTTATATCAAAAATTATCTTAAATGAAATCAGGAATATTAAACCATCTTCTAAAACCAAGAAGATAACAAACATGTGACTTACCATATACCTACATGAAGCAACTCCTGATCCGTGATACACGAGCTATCCATACATCAAGGTCCCACTAAATCATAACTCTAAGCCTCTCATACAACTAATCCACTATGACTAACACATCTGCAAGAGCTCCCACTCAAACTGAAATATTGAGCTTCAATTGCAACCATAGCCATACCTATAAAATCAAACATGTTCTCCAACCATCTATCCATGTATTTATGCTACTACAAATGCAACTGACCAAAGACAAGTCAAAATGGAATATGTGAAAGCAAAACAAGATCCTAGTTAAAGACATCCCAAATGAGTTCTACCTGCAACATTGGGTGATCAATCCACAAACATGCATAACTCAAAGAATCCAAACACTACAATATGCAAATCCAACCCTGCATAAACAACTAGCATGTCCAATAAAATCATATGTAGATAGGATCTCCCATAGATTAACATAGTAATCAAGAGGAAATACAAACATCCCCTACTCATGTTCAAGGCATACATGTACAAATTAAACAATTACATCATCATAGACTCACAAATCTGAATCTATCCACATGTACAAACTTACCATGTACATCCATCCATATCACAAGCTCTCTAGAAGCTCCAAGTTGTCCACTAACTAACTCCAAAGCCACATATGAATCATGTGCTCATCAATTTCAATAACAACCAACCATGATAAACCATACAACTAATACATAGTAAAATACCAACATATATGTCATCAACATACTGCAAAAACCAACCAAGATGAAAGAAAACAAGGGAACCATCTAAAAATGGTAAATGAACACTGTTATCAAATCTGTGACTAAACCGACCACAGTTTCCTAACCAATCTCACCAATCCCGACTCACTACCTGACCCACCACAGCTACCAAATGACCAATCACGGTTAACCCTAACTGATACCAGTCTCTGTAACTAGCATATATTCTCCTTTTTCACCCTTCAAACTCTGAAAAATTGAATTTTTCATCTAAAACTAGCTAAACAACCATCAACTATGATCCCATAGGGATATCCAGGCACTATAAATAAAACTAGAAGTGACATAAGAATTCAATAAACTCAAAATACCTACAAATCCATGACTACCCTCCACAACCAACTTGTGCCTCCTACTACTCTGAATAGTAGCAATCTCCTCTCACTTCGCATGTGCATCATGTATCCAATCCTACAATTCCAACAACCATGGCTTACTCCCACTGAACACAAAATCCCCTACACTTCCTCTAACACCAAGCTCAAAGGCTAATATGTCAGTGTGAAATAAAACCAAATCAAAGAACTATAAAATTGATTCCCTTTCTTCTTTGAGAATACTTCTACATCACATAATTTTGGAATTCTTGTGAAGTAGGTTGAACCACCTTCTTTCCATCTGTGTGTACTCAACATCTCTTATTACCTGAAACTGTGTCTAATCATGAATTTTCATTGAGGATCTCATCCTTAGACTAGAAAACCTTGTCCTCAAGATTCCACACAACCGGGAAATAAAAGTCAAACAACACTAAAAACCATGGTGTAAATTTATGCACACTATCCAAACATAATATCAGTTACTCCAAATGAAAGAAATAAAACATGAATCATATAGAGATACCTAACTAAGAGTATCAATGGACTAACCAAGCCAACTCCGTCCTCTTTCTGATTTGAACCATGAAGTGATCTACACCGGTTCTGCCATGTATACTATACTACCTTCCCTCTCCTATTGCAAAAATGTCCTACATATAAGTTTCCATAGAGACCGACCGCGTTCATCCCCTAATAGACCACGATTAGCTGACTGATACTTATTCCTCTATGACCGAACTTGGTTCTCAGACAGATGTCAATGGTATTGGAATGAACCCAAGGCCACAAAATTTTGGCATAGAACACCACACTAGGTGCCTACTTCAACCTAAGCAGATAGTTGAGCTCTGCTAGTCATTTCAAGAAGCATCCAAAACATATAAAACCACTACAACAATAAACCATCCAATAAATTACATCAATGTGAAATACCTCACCTTACCAGCACTGGTACCGATAGCCATCATTCCCATCTAACTTGTCTCCAACCATGCATGGTGGGTACTTTTAGTCTTTCATCAGGAATTATTTTAATCCAAAATCATGCTTGTGCCTCAAAGAACATCAGAGATCTTCTCTAATGGAAATCCCATCTTCGTTTCGTGCTACAACCTCTCTACCGAAGCCTCATGCATCTAACTACACCAATGATGCATACATGTTACTTTTATATTTCTAGATTTGCAATCCAAAACCATGCTTGTGCCTCTAAGAACCGGGGACACCTCAGAAAACAAGATACATTCCATGCATCTCCCCATTTCTTCATATATGTGATTTTCTATTTAAAACTAGGCTACCTAGTAACCGACCACAGTCACCTTATAACCAACCACAGTCACCTTGCCAATGTCGGTTTCCACTTAACTGATGTCATTCATTATAATTTATAGTAACCTTAATCTTCCATATCCCACTTGAGATTCAATATCTTCCTGTGATTTTCACATCAAGAAAAACAAAACTTACTCTCATAAAATTATCAGTAAACTACTAACAAAACCATTAAGAAAAATCTTGCTCTGAAAACTAAATCCATCTCTCTATCAAACAACACTTTGACCAGTTATTGGGGATGGTTCTATATGGAAACATTGCAACAATTGAATATAAAACTCAAAACATGCAAATACGGATCTAACAATCCCAAAAAAATCTATAGTAGTGGAAGTATAAATAAGAATAATCCTAATCACACAAAAGTACACACACAAAACACAACATGTACCATGGTTCACCCAATGTGGGCCAATGTCCACCAAAGATAGAGATCTCATATAAATAAGATAACAAGAGATTACAAACCAACTCTTCTGCATAAGAGTACATGTATCTCTACAAGAGTATCTCTTCCTCCCATATCTCCAACTGGATCTTCCTGAGTACACTAAAGCATTCCTTCATACCACCACATGTGTATCCTCCAGATCTCTAACCGGATCTACCTAAGTGCAGTACAACCTTGCCTCTAAGACACCACTAGATCTCACATACCTGAAGCTACCCTGCATATTCCACTATGTAATGAAGCTTAATCACTAAGTATTGTGAATCTGTAAACAAGACCTCTAGATGGGTCTACCAATGTGCAACTTTAACCGTACACCAAGAAATAAGTCTCTCCATCATCACTACATCAACCTGTGCAAACATGAAGAAATCTTCCTCTACAATACTAGATTCCTATGGATCAACAATACATCTCCTGATCTCATGGATCTGCTAATACAAGATCTCACAACCTATGGATATACAAAAAGGAGCAATAACAAGATCTCACAACCTATGGATCTAATAAGAAGAAACACTAAGTTCTTTGCATAACATGCAAGCCATTACATGAGACTAAATAATACAAAGTAAATAAAGTAGAAGATAATACAATATTCTCACCAATAATGTAACTGCACTTTCCTTCTGTTCACACTTATCTCTATGAAAGCTCTTGTCTTCATGCAATCTATTTATTCTTCTTCTTCTCCTTCATCCTTTTGACTAAGAATAGCTCAATTCTTCTCTTTCCTTATTCCAACATATCTAACCCTAGTTTTCTAGCTTATATAAGCCTAGACAAAATTAGGGTATAATAACCATGTAATTACATCCTTTAAATTAGCTTTAAAAGAAAGGATAGATTAAATCCCTCTGGTTAAATAAAAAATTCCATGCATAGGTAACCAGTGTTGGTTCTCTAACTAATGTCAAATCCTTTACTAATCGATGTTGGCTCATTTATTGACCGATGTTTGCTCCTTTATTAATCGATGTCAATTACTGTGTATTCCTGCAAGGTGTAAAATATACTATATGTGAAGCAATTCAGCTCCAAAATCCTATAATGAAGCTCAGGAGAGGGATTTGGCAAGATAACATGAAGCTACAGGAGTGATGGATTTATGGAGGCAGACGTTGTGAGAAGGATTTTAGGTTCGCAACACCAGGATGTGGTACCTGAGCAGTCTGAGCTACCCCATCTTGGTAAGCGTGGAAGAGAAACCCCCTCATCTTCTAAAGAGATCTCATCATATGAAGATATGAGGAGAGTCATAGGCACACATCTTAACCCTTATGGGGACTAGAACCTAGTGCTTAGGTTTCCAGTTCTTGAGATAGGTTTTGATAATCCAGTTGGTATCAGTATTAGTAGTCGAGCGACACCTAGGAGGTATAATTTTTCATTTGGTACATCTATGGCTACACGGTAATTTTCTATTTTTGGGGGTATCTTATCTGGCACAACATTTGAGAAAGGTGTAGGATCACAAGGTTTGAGTATCACATCTAGGAGCGACATGGGAAACACATATGGGAGTGTTTCGGTATCATCGACTCTCAACAAACAGTTTAACATGATGGTGGGTTTACAGGGCATAGCTATGTTAGGTCCCTTACCTATGACAAGAAGAGGATCTAGTGGATTTAGAGGAGTTGGCTATAGTGGATCTAGTGGGTCTGGTGGTGGAGGCAACATCGAAGGGAATCAAGGTCCTAGATCTAGAAAAAAAGTCCACAACACCATTAACAGGTGTTTTATGAGATGTCGCTCTAGTTACCTTTTTACAAGGGTGTTGAGGATACCACGGAACATGTACACAAGTGTGAGTTACTATGGCATGCGAAGGGAATCAATTCCCTAGAGTGGAAGGAAATTCAATTTGTAACCATGTTGCAAGGAATCACACATAGCTGGTATAGGAAGTATGACCCACACTAGATAGTGGTGGATTACATTGCATTGCGTAATGCCTTTTTGGATGAGTTCCACACATCTGAATTTGAACAAAAAATCATCAACGCATTAAAGGAAATTCAGCAAGGAATGGTGGAAATTATGCATGAGTATGACACACATTTCAAGAATCTCCTATCCAAGTTATCTTACGACATTCACCTTCACAGCATGCTCAGTGGTTCATCGAAGGAATGATCACACCATTCAGGAGGGAAGTTTTACTAAAGAATTTCACAGATCTGCATGAGGCCTTGGAGGCTACCTTGCATGTTAAGGTAGTAGGAAGCATTGATATAGGAGTTAATCTATTTCTAGAAGTCCAAATTTCTGCAATGGTAAAGTAGCTGGAGAAATTGTTTGCGAACTTGGCTCATGAGACTCGTAGCGGGTTATGGTGTACATATTGTGAGGTAGAAGGGCGTACAAAGGATAGTCATCCTTGGAGATCGATACATGTGATGACAATAGAATATGATATTTTCCATGGAGATCATGATGCAAGTACGTTTCTGCTACTATAACATGCGATCCTTAAGAATGTGTCTTGTTATTACAAAATTTACACCTCTACTACTCATGAAACCAAGGATTTTAGATTGATTGACTATATACATGATCCCATTGATACTGGTGTGCCCCAGACTTGGATTTCTAGTATCTCTAAGGATGATGGTTGTCATTATGAAGGGCACACGGATGGAGGAGGTCAAGGTAGAGGCTTTCAAGGAGGATTTAGAGGTCGTGGTAATCATGGGGGTGGAAGGAGTGAATTCCCTCATGGAACCTGCTATAACTATGGATCTACATAACATTACAATCACGAGTGTCCCAATTTGTTGCAGTGATCTTGGTGTGAGAAAAATCACAAGTATGAGGAGTGCCTGGAATTGTTTGAACACATGAGCTAGAAGCAATGGAAGGATAAGGGAATTGGGATGGTGAGCATAAATCATAGTGGATGTCAAGGGTGGTGCATGAGCTAGAGTTAGAACATTTACTGGTGACGATTCAAGCTGAGGCTGCGTATGCCAAGGAGATACCAAAGTAGAGACTGCTAATTACAAGAGAAGAAGTGGTACATTGGAAGTATCTGGACCCTATGCATTAGAAGGAATTTTATCAAGAAACCATGGATGTTATTTGAAGCCTACAAGGAGAGAACTAGTTCCTAGAGGAGCAATCACGACAGTTAGAATAGAAGAAGATCATTGAGGCTCCATAGAAGGATATAGATGAAGTCAGGGAAGTGTGTAAGATGCTGAGATAAGAGAATATCATCCCTATGTTAGGAGAGTGGCTGAGGGGAAAAGTACCAAGTTCCAAAGGAGAGCGTGAGAGGAAAATTTTGAATGCTAATCTACCTCCTCACATCCTTGACGATGATAAGGAGATTACCTTGAATGCATTTGTTAATGTATAGCTCCTAAGTAATATTCTGATTGATAAGGGCACGAAAATTAATGTTCTCACCCTAGATACATGGAATCAAATGGGAATACCTCCATTACAACCATATTCAAATGTGTTGTATATGGCTAATAAGACAAAGGAAATTCCCATTGGTGTTTTAAAGGATGTTGTTATCACTATCCATGGGGCTAAATTCATTGGAGACTTTGAAGTCTTGGCACTTGCTGAGGTGGACAACTTGTTAGCATTACTTGGGCACCCCTGGTGCTATAAGAATAATGTTGAATTATGTTTCAATAAGGGTTATATAAGTTTTGAAAACAAGGAGGAACGTGTTATCATTTCTTTGACAAATAGAAAGTCAGAGCCCTATATTAAGCCCTTAGGAGATGAAGACCTAGACAAAATCTATGTGTGCACTATCAGGGACCATGAGGTTGTGTAACCAACAAAAGAAGACACTTTTTAGTATGAAGAAACTCAATATATAAGTTATACAACTAGTGTGGCATGTGACAATTAGGCACATGGGACATATGAGTTAGTTGGAAGGAATTTAAGAGGCTCTGTGATGAGAGTAATAAAGGCACTCTCAGTCAGGTGCCTGGGGGGATAACAGTTGCCAAGTTACACTAGGGGAGCCAACCCTAATGTTTTCATGTGATCAATGGAGACCTAATGGATATGCGAGATCGAAAGGAGAAGTATGCTAAGCTATACTTTTCTCGAGACCACACAAATTGGTGGGTGACCCACCAAGATAAAATTCTAGAGTTTTGCGAGGTGAGAATCATGTTCTCTGTTAGGTTTCTTCGAAGCAATACACCTACTACTATACAAGACCATCATGGGAAGGAACCCACCTCATTTCATGTCTAGGCATGTGAGAGGTCCTGGATGGAAGGTGTAGAATCCTTACCTCCATATTTATGGGTGCATAAGCTTTACTCTACCTCATAAGACTACACATGTGCATGGTACATTCATTCAGATATGCACCGTCATACAAGAAACTGGAAAGAATTGATGGCTAATATCCTTCAATATTTCAAGTATCGGAGTACTAAGCCATTGGTTGATAAGGTGTTATAGTTTGTTAAACACCTAACTATGGGAGATAGTGCGATGGAGGAAGAAAAAGTACTGGAGTTTGGGTGAACCTAGCTTTGAAGAGTGTTTCAATGAGGAAGAATCAGAGGAGGTACATCTTGAACGAGCATACATGGAAAAATACACAGGAAAGTTGTTCTACATGATATATGGTGAAGAGGTGGAAAAATTAGATGTTAACCATAATTTCAGTATGTGTGAGGATATGGATAGTGTTGATGAGAAAGCATGCACCGACCATGAGCTCCTGAAAACCAAGAATTTTAACATTGGTTCGGAGATGGAACCTAAGGAAGCTACTATTGGAGATTACTAGACAAAAAGGGAGGATTCAAAGATTAATGGTCTATTTCTCATATTTAAGGATTTTTTTATGCGTGGGTACCATAAGCTTAAAGGAGTCCACCACTCCTTGGGAGAAATGAAGATCAAGTTAAAGGAAGGTGTGCACCCAATTCAGAAGAGACCTTATCGAATGAATCTAAATCTACGCGTCAAATTCAAGGAGGAGATTGACAAGATGATTGCATTAGGCATCATTGAGGTTGTTGAGGAATCAAATTAGATAAGTCCAATGGTCATCAACATTAAGAAGGATGTGAGGATAAGTATTTGCATTGATTACAAGGATTTAAATGCTACATGTGTCATTAATCCTTTTCCAACCCCCTTCACCGAAGAGATCCTGGAAGGATTAGTCAGGCGTGAGATCTAGTCTTTCACAAATGGATTATTGGGATATCATTAGGTTAGAATTGCAAAGGAAAACAAAGAAAAGACAACCTTCACCACTGAATGGGGAAGTTTTTCCTAGATGTTCATGACTTTTGGACTGAAGAACGCACCTGCTATGTTTTCCCACATTGTGGTTTAGGTGTTTCAAGACTTCATCCATAGATTTCTACATGTCTACCTAGATGACTAGACAATATATGGATTAGTGAGGGACCATTGTGACATTTTGAGGGTGATGTTTGAAATATGTTGGTATTTGAGTATATCTCTCAACATTAAGAAATGTTTTTTTGCTATTTCATTTGGAATCCTATTGGGAAATATCATATATAAAGAAGGCTTGTTGGTGGATCCTACCAAAGTTGTCGTTATTATGGGATTGGGGAAGCCTACCATCTAGATTGTGGTGCGTGGATTCCTTGGGCATATGGGGTATTACCAGAAATTTATTAAGGGGTATGTCAAGATCTTCATGTCATTGGAAGATTTGTTGAAGTACAAATTACATTTCATTAGGGTGAGGCGTAACAGATGGCATTTGACACATTGAAGAATAGGCTTATCACCGCATCCATATTATGCTTTCCCTCTTAGGATAAGCCATTCCATGTACATGTTTATGCTTCAGGAATGGAAATTGGAGTAATCTTAGCACAATGTAGAGAGGGAATTGTTGACCATCCCTTGTGCTTTTCTAGTAGGAAGATAACCCCAACATAACAAAATTATACTACCACATAGTGCGAGACATTATCGATGATCTACACATTGTACAAGTTCAGGAAGTATTTGCTAGCAATGCCTTTTATCTTTTACACAGACCACATGGCATTAAAGTACTTGGTGGACAAGATGATCTTGCAAGGGCGCATATGCATGATTGACTTAGGAGAGGAATCACAAAGCGTTGAGGATACAATGCTAGATGCATAACTATTCAGATTGCAACGAGTGCCCTCTAACTTGGAATATATTGCTGTGTTTCTCAAAATGGGTGTGGCACCAGAGGGAATGAAGACTTTGGAAAGTAAGTAGTTAGCCATATGCACCACACCCTAAATGTTAATTATTGGAGACTTATACAAGCTTGGCCGCAACGAGGTTTTATGTCGGTGGTGTGATTAAGCATGAGCACACTGTAATCATGGAAGAGGCTCATGGTGGAATTGCATGGGGACACTATGCAGGGAATATGACCATGTGTAAGATACTTCTAGTAGGATTTTTATGGGAAATGGTTTTCAAATATTGTATCGAGTATTGCAAGGCTTGTGACCACTGTCAGTGCCTTGGTAAACTAGGGAAAAGAGATGAAATGTCATTAAGACTGATTACTAATCTAGATCCATTTGAGAAATGGAAAATTGAATTTTTAGGCCCTATTTATCCATTGGTGTGAAGGAAAGGTTCATGTTATATCATTACATGCACATATTACCTTACAAAGTGGGCAGAAGCGACACTTACAAGGGATTGAACAGTGGCAACAACATCTAGGTTTTTGTGGGAAAATATAATCAGCAGGTATGGATGCCTGCTAAACTTAACAAGTGATAGGGGTACTTATTTCTTAAATGAGATAGTTAGAATTTTATTGGTAGAATTCATGGTGGCCCTTCAAAAAAATACCCGTTATCACCCACAAGCTAATGGCACTGTTGAGGTGTTTAACAAAATTTTTAATCACACGTTGACCTAGTTTTGTGATGTGGGAAGAAAGGATTGGGATGAAAAAGTTTATGTTGTATTATGGTCATATCAGACTATTTATAAGAGATTGAACAAGGCCACACCTTTTCAATTGGTGTTTGGCACAGAATCTATGTTACCTGTTGAATTCATGTTGCCATCATTGTGTATAATGCGCGTAGCAGGATTAACTGATGAACAAGCACTTGAGGATAGGATTGAACAGTAGATGTAGTTGGATGAGAGGTGGGCTATTTCTCGCTGGAGTCAGAAAATAGAAAATTCTAGGAAGAAGGCATGGCATGATAGACACATCAAGAACAAATAGTTTGAGGTTGGGAAAATGGTTCTCTTGTATGATTCCAAGTTTTTGCGCCATCCTGGGAAATTCAAATTCCATTGTTTGGGCCCGTATATTATATCCTATATACTTGTTTGAGGCACTTGTTAGTTACAAGTGCTGGATGGAACACGGTTTTCAAGCCATTTCAATGGGATTAGGCTAAATCCCTACTATAAATAAGTCTTCTTTATGTTTGTAAATAAGGTAGTATTGTCGGTTAACCTAGGATTTTCTTTAATGCAGTTTCCTTTCTTTTTGTTTCCATTTATTGTTGTTTCACTTGGTTGATGTTGATTTGTTTTGTGTGCATTTGTGTGCTAGTAACCACTTATTATTTCAAAAAAATTCTATGCGTAGAGGATCGTGAATCCATTGTGTGTGGGGTAGAGTGATGTGAAAGTGCTGGAAGCTATGGTTTTTGATGGCCTAGGTTGAAAAATAAAAAAACATGTGGATTAGAAGATCATGCATAGAAGAGGTGAATGTGAGGGAAGGATCATGCCAAAAGGATTTATAGAAACCATGTACAAGAATAAAAATCACAGAAACAACATAAGGTAGGCGATGTCAAGAACCAGGATTAGGACATAGATGAAGAATGCCTTCAACATTATAAGTGCATGAGTAAGGACCTATGGTCAGTAAGGGGTTTTGCGCACCTGAAGGTTGCCAAAAAATTTCATGTAGGATTGAGCACGGAGGAAAAGTGTTGAAGGTTGGCATTGGAAAAAGTCATCTTTATTGTGAAAGTACATTGGTAGGTGGCATGGCACTTATTGTTGGGAGAAAAGAAAAAGTTATAAATAGAAGATCAGGGGTGCATTATTCTTTACCTTTTTGTTCTAAGTTATCGAAGATCTCTCACAAACTAGGGCCCATCCTTAAGAAGAAGGTTTTAGAAATATTTGTAAAGATTTGCGTGCATATCTAGTTTTGGATCAATGAAACCAGAGTGGAAAGGATTACATGGGTGTAAGAAGAGAAGGTTGCATGGAAGGATCCCACATGTGTTACGGCATCTTGTGGAAAAATGGTTTTCCAGGTTATGGTTACATAGCTAGGGCACGAGATTTGGAGGAATTTTCGCAAAGGAGTGGAGCTGAGAATTTGAGGAGAACTAGGCCAGGAGAAAGGAAATAAATTTGTAGGACCCAAAGAAGGAATGACACTAAGGAAAGTAGAAAATGTTTCACTGAAGAAAAGAAAGGGTTAAATGAAAACAAGACGTTTCTACTAGTTTTAATGAAGAATGGTACGCAAAAATGAGTACCCAGACGACATATTACTTGGTAAGGAATGGGTGTCTCATATCAGAAAGATGGACACAAGTGATTACAACCATCGAACGAGCACCACAGAAAATGATATGACACTAGAGATGGTTCACCCTACATAGAAGAGGACACCAGATTGGGCTGCCTATCTATGATGACAAATGTGAAGGTAAAAATGGAGAAGGTTGGGTTGTTGCAACTCTATGAGTTTTCATATTTCAACAAGCCTGAGAAACTATACCAATGGTTAATGTTGCGCAATGCATTAAGGACCACTTTCTATTTCACAGGTCAGAGGATGCACATAACCCCCCAACTGATTTCTACATTCACCTACCTTATCTACGAAGGAGAATCATTAGACGAAGATTTGGAAGAAAAAGAATCCATTAAGAAGACCATTGAAGCTTGTGACTACAGGAAAGGTTCATGCTAATTCAACATTTATGAAATCATCGACCCTATGATGAGGATGAACGTGCATTGGGTCACAAAGATGAATGGGAAAGAGAGATGGACACAGATCAACAAGGCCTGGTTGAATGTATACCGCAATATCTCAGAGGGAACCATGTATATAACCTCTTAACTTTTATTACAGAGGAGATTATAAACGTTGTGCATGATGGAGAGAAGATCATGTTTGGTAATTTCCTCCTCACCATTGTATTTTTTAGAGATTGGAGTGCCCAATAGGCTGGATAAATTTGTTTAGGAATACCCAGAGGAGAACCCCTCCCCTGCCAAGAGGTTTGAATAGTATACTTATGACACCATAACAACCACTCATAAGGTGCACCTAGAAAATTGGTATAAGAAAATACGTGATGCATTCGGGGATAAATGGAGAATACATGAGCAATTACCTTCATTAGTATAAGGAGATTCTAAGTTCTATATACCAGGATTTTTGTATCGAAATATTTAATTTGATAGATGATACAAACAGTCCTTGGTGTAAGTTGCATTTCTCCTTCATGATGCAGTACTTCCAAGATGGGGTCAATCGATTCAAAGAGGTAAAGAAACTTGGGTTTGATCTAAGTGTAGTAGATCCATATTACCACGAGATATGCATGAATTTAATATACCCCAAGAAGCACACCTACATGGAGAAGCATGTCTCCCATGACATGCACATGTTGAAACTAGTAACATTACTTGTTGCGGGGAGGACAACAACGAGGGTGTATTTATGAATAAGGCCTACGTATGAAAAATGTGCTTATGTTGAAGATGATTTCTTCATTCCTAAGTACCCCACCATGAGGAAAAAGGTTGTGCCAAAGAAAAGAGAAATAGAGGAGGCTCCTGAGGAAAATCTGTCGAGCGTGCAGATAGTAGGGGCACAAGAGTCAGGCACGGGCACAAGTACTTACGTCCACCAGAATAATTCTCTTGTTATAAAAGAGTTGCCATAGAAGGAATATCTTTCGATAAGTGAAGAGTCACCCATGAGAGAAGAAAAAGAGAATTCCCTTGTATTAGAGCCACCAATAAGGAAGAAGAAAAGGGTGACAAAAGGGTTATGAAGATAATGAAGAGTGCGGTGAGGCTTAGAATCATCCTGTGTATGATGTAAATGAGTCAGATGAAGAAGGAAGTGAAGAGAGGGATGAGAATGAGGAAGGTGCTCATGAAAATGGGGAAGTGAGGAAGTAAAAATGAAAAATAAAAAGACCTTGACCCCAAATGAGGAGTGGATGGATAACACTGTAGAGAGGGAGGTGGTCAGTATTATCCAACAATTAGTTGAGAAAGAAGTAGAGTAAAGCACCGAAGAAGTGTTGAAGGAAACTAAAGAGAGCACAAGTGTAGGAAATGAGTATGGGAGCATGGGCGGAGACCCTAACTTAGAAGTAAACTTCCCAATGGTAGTGCACACAGGTGAGAAGGGCACATTAGCAGCGCAAGAACATGATATGACTTATATTAATGATTCAAGAAAGGTAATGCACATGTGCTTCCAAAGTACCATGCCCACTGACCAAATCCTCGCTTAGTCTTTTTTTGATGAAGAGGGTGCATACCCACCCACAAGGAAAATGATATCATCAGCTTTTGATTTCCACGTTGATGAGAACGATATTAAGGTAAATTGTGATGCATTGATGAAAACACCAAACACCAAGGGAATAAACCCTATTGTAAATTCCAAGCAAATTTCAGATGAGAAATTTTGTAGCACACTCAAAAAAGTATTGGTGGAGGTGTAAGAAAGAATCTTCGAAAGAAACGATAAAATAAGGGTCTTGGATGAGTAGATTGAGAAAAAGAAGGAGGAGATGAAACAAAAGGAATTGATCAGTTCGCAGTTAAGGCATGAACTAAGGAATGAAAATGTGAAGGTGCGTGAAGTCCACAAGAATATAAATGCCATTTCAGATGCCATTATCTTGAAACACATAGACCTGGCCCCACCTGATCAGAAATACAAGTCAAAATTGCACTGCTTGGAATATTTGACCCGCATCCTCACCATGGAAAGGAATCCACTCGCAATAGAGTCGACAGAAGAGGTGATGACATGCCATAAGGAGGAATAATTGCTAAAGATTAGGGGGACATTGAATCAATACTCTGAGCTCCTTACTACAGTAAAGACCTTTGTGCAGATGGCTGAAGTCATATATGACAACTGTGCTGATAAAGACAGGGTAGAAATCATATTGGTTGCTACAAATGAGGTAGATCTAAAATAATTTCAGAAAAATAACAAAGGCAATAGGGCAGAGCACGATAATATCTTAGCTGAAGTTCAAAAGAAGTTAGAAGAAATAAAAACCTTGTAGGGTTCAATTAAGAATAGGCTAAAGGAACTATACCCCCAAGTCACTGACAAGATGGATGCGCTAGGTGATCTTAGCAAGCAACTGGAAAGCATTATAGATATGTTGAAAGCTAAGAGTGATGAAATAAGTTTTGATGAAGTAAGATCATTGGTGTGTGACCTAATTCAATAGGTGCAGGGAGAAGTAGATGCTTGGGAGAAAATTGAGGCATTCGTGAAGGAGTTATCACTCCTCATAAAGCAGTAGCATATTATTCCATTCTTCCATTCTTAATTTCAATTATTTCAATTCCACTATTCTTTATTTTTTGAAGGAGAAGAATGTTTCTGAGGATGGAGAACATGCGTAATGTGGGGTGATGTTGGACCATAAATATTGGCTAAGTACCAAGAGGTGCACGCATAGGACCAGCAAATAGAAGGGTGCTCAGGGAAAAGTGCGTAGTAAAAGTGTTTAAGTGAAACCAGGGCACATGGGGGAGGTAGAATAAGGGTTTAAAAGATTTAGCCATATTTGGCATTACAGAGTCACTTGAGGAAAAATGCGAGGACCTGACTAGGCATGATAAGTGGGTAAGGTTCCAGCCTGGAACCTTGGAGGCCAAGAAAAGGATATTCCACATAGGGAATACTCCGAGAGGCATCATTACAGTTTGTGGAAGGTTTTGCAAAGAGGATAAAAATTCACCTATGGAGGAGCACATTGACACTTGGCACACAATCTGCTCATGAGAGAAGTCATGGTGGTGGATGCTAATCCTATTTAAAGGAGTTCTTAGGACAGAAAAAAAATTAGGATGGTTAAGGTAGTGCGAAGGTGCTAGAGGGTACGAGAGTGCTAAGAGAAGAAGGAGGGTAATGAGGTGCTACAGAAATGTTAGGTAATGCTAAGGGTTTGGAGCTCGTGATGATAGGGTTTAGATTTATTGATTCTAGAGGGTTGTAAAGGATATCATTAAGCATATTTATAGGTGCTAGGGTTTTTAACAAGTGTTATAATGGGGAAAGCATAGTTAGGATCTTTGATTAAATTAGTTTAGAGGGGTTGGATCTCTGTCATTTGATGTATATGGTCTGTGATGCCCATTTTGAATGTAGTGTGGCTACTAAAACTCTTTTAAATCAATATACATGGATCTAGTCTATACATCTTGTTTATGGGTGTAAAACCTCTTGTTATTTGGCTTGTCATGACTCAAATTTGGGTCCTTGTTCTTCATACAATTTTTATTTACCTTTTTTGATCCATTGATGTGTAGATCTGTTAGTTATATCTTCTACCTTTTAAGTAGATGCATGTACTTATGTTTTTGTAAACAATCCTCCATTAATGGTGTATTTCTAATCTCACATAAAGGAGTGGTTCGGCACCCGTGCGTGCCTCGGGTAAGCATCCAACCTATGGTGGGTGATAGGCTGGTGTGCTTGGGGTTAGAAAGAATTTTTGAGGGTAAAAACAATGATTACACATGCTTCATGGCCATTGTAATGCCCTTTTTGGGCACCATTATTCATCTAAAATTCCCACCCTCATGGCCATCTTTTATCCTCATCCTACCCAGGACACATATTTTTTGCTTCGTCGTGCTTTCAGGACAACACATAATCTCTGGCCCCATTCGTTTCTTGACCATCTGTCAAACCATTGTTTTTACTACCCTCATATTTGTTTGCACATATTTCGATGTCTACCTTGACCAATTGGTCCCACAACTTGTACATCCATCTCGTTGCAACTTTTTCTAATGCACAAGATCTATGGGTCATTAACCACACCTCCATCATAAGCCACACTATGATTCTACTAATGCGTTGCCAAGGTCACCGCCATATTTTTAATTTTTCTTTTGTCACATCAATGATCATCCCCCTTCACTTGGGGTATCTTTGTATCTCAATTGACACCCTTTTTCTTCCCTCATCCCTTCATCTATCTCTTTCAATATCGTGATCAACTCCCCTTCATGTCATCGATCCCTAGTTTGAGGGGGATCACCTCAATCATCATCTTGCATCATCACTCTTAGTTTTTTTCTCGCAGATTACTTAACACAAACCACTTAAGAAAAATGGGGAAATGTAGACACCATTTTTTGGTATGTGGTCCCCTCATCCCACTTTGGCTCCTCTCTTACTATCATCTTGCACATTCATCCCTTTCATCCTATTCCTAAATAACTATACCCCCCATTATCCTTGTAGTTCTTATTTAACCTCCTTATCCATCCCTAACCCCATATAATTACCCACCTATTGTTTTAATCATCCCATCCCATTATCACCCAATATTAATAATATTTTAATAATATTCATTTCCCCCATTTAATCCCCTTAATTTCTCACCTACCTCCTCCTAATTTCTCCACATGCAACTCGGTAGCCTTGAAATAGCCTGCCACCTCCAATTTAGTTGTGTTAGCACCTTAATCCCTAAAATCAATTTAATTAAATTTTTTAGTATGCTCCAGTCATCAGAAACTCCGCTCTCCATCAACCATATAAATTCACAACCACCCCTCCTCTCAAATGGCTGAAAAACCTTTATTCTCAAGTACCCTTGTGTGATTGTTTCCTCTCCCGTGGAGCTACTATCATCATCTACATTCAACTTTGCCACCATCCTGCATGCTATTATTGGAGTTTAACATGTTTTAAAGTTCACTTGGATATCCTTTCTTTATTCTTTGCTTCTATTTTGCAAGTTTACAGATTTCCCTAGAGTTCTTTTCAGTCATTCAAGTCTTTAATCCTCGGCATACCCATCTCTCCATCCATTCAATTTGTTGATTTTTAAATCCCGGTTGGGTCGCCATCGACCTTTCCTAATCATCATCAATCCACCTTATTTTTATCTTGTTTCTTGTCTGCATCAACTTTTTCTTCAACTTCTAATCCTCTCTTCTATTCAGTACACTTATTTTCATTCACGGAGTTATTTATCACCCCTGACCTAGCCATCTCTTCCCTAATCACCGTTAACCTTTCCTAGTCATTTTCGACTCTATTGGTTCCCACATCAATTATTACTCTGGCTACATCATTAATGTTCATCACCATACCTACATTAGATCCAACACCTCTGTATTATATCAGACTTAGCTCTTATAGATTCTTCAATCAACTCTCTGTCAACCGTATTAGTCAGACCTGAGTCACCGTCAACCCGCTCAAGTTTGGTTTGTTTTTCAATATCTTTCATTATCAGATTATCATTTTAGCATATTTAACATATCATATCTTTAGTTCAAATTGTCATCTGCATTATTTATCTATCATCTCTTACATATCATTTTATCAAAACATGGGTTAACATCCATCCTAGGAAGTTGTCTCTTTCCCAAGACCGACTTTCTCAGGTAGCCCACCATCATATTCTACTAATCATTTTTATCATCTTCTCTTTGTTGTGCAGTTCATCAAGCTTGCATCAGAGAGCTTATTTTTCACCTGTAGCACCATCACCACTATCATCATCCACATCATGAGGAAGCCTTAAACCCTCCCATAGTTTTGATTTCTTTTCTTTCTTGCATCCCTTTTGCATTAACTTGTAATATAAAATCTCGTAGAACAATTTATTTTAGTAATTTTTTTAGTTTGATTTCTTTCCACTTTTGGTTATGCGACTTATGAAGTGGTTGAAACTTTTCTTTTTTTGGGAAAATTTGTATTTTATCTTTAGACCCAATTTTGGGAGGTGTGTGGAATAAGTAATAATTTTCCTGCACTATTAAAACTAGTCCTTACACCTACCCATGGCGTAGGTGGTATTTTTGAGCCTTCTTGTCCACTTAGGACTCAAAAGACTTCATAAATTCCCTTGAAATGTTTTCAAAAAGCATTGTCACAGATACACAAGTAAGTGGATTGGTTTTCTAGTAAATACATATAGTTTAGTACCTTTAGTTTAATGCGTTAACTTTGGGGATTGCTTGATTTTCAAGTTAATGTTGACCATGATTTTTGTAAGTGAATTTATGGCTTACACATGTGGTTTATAAGCGACTCTATTATTTTGTTGGGGTTTTTATTATTTTTTGGAGTGGATCTTACAATTGGGAAATCTCCTATTGGGTGTTCCTTTTGGATTTTTTCCTTCACATTGAATTTTTTTGTGGAGGTTATTGAGGGGTTTTGATGGTTGATTAAGAAAATTTGGAATCTATTTAATTTTTCATAATTGGATATTTTTGTGAAAATTAGATTCTATTTGTATAGGGATTTTTGTTTTGGAGTGGAAACTTGCATTTGATCCTTGAAATTTGAGGAAAGGCAGGTAAGCCTCCAAATTTTATTCATTATACATATATAATAATTTCTCCATTTTTCCCTAAAAAATTAAATGAAATGTCAATTTTCTATTTTATCTTGCATTTGATTGATTCATTTTACATTCTCATAAAAAAATTCATTTTTTCATATATCATTTGAGTGTTGTGATCTTGCATTACACCCATCAGGTGGTATGAAAGTGTCAATGTGTGGGATGGGATGCGATGTAACACTATAATATTAGAGGCAAAAGGGATATTTTATTGTCCATAATTTGAAGGAAATGTGTTGTGATTTTATTCTCTCCTCATAAGAACTAAGGAAAAGCGTGGTTTGACTTTCATAGAGGAAAAATAAAACAATGCAATTTTACGAAATTGTATTTTATGGATGCAAAAGAAAATGTTTTTTTTTTGTTATTTCACCTAAGGTGAACTGAGGGTGATCCTTAAACACTAGTTATTAGTTTAATTTTTCAACCATTTACCATGATCTTAAGGATTCATCAACTTTCATGAAATTAATTAATCCAAAAATTGATCATAATATGATTTTATAACCGAATAATGACTAATCCAAAATGATTTTTAAGTTCCCTTCATTCAGTGTTTGATAAAAGCCTTTCAAAATTCATATTTCAATTTTTACCTGATTTCCCAAAATTTTCAATTACTGATTAAATATTTCATCTACATTAAAATATGAATTTAATCACTAAACAAAATCATAAACTAAAAGGATAAATAAAAAAATATGACACATGGATTGTTTACGGGATTGGAAATTCCTACATCCCCAGGTTCATTTAGAACCGGTCCATTAATATCATATTTTCAAATACAATTAAATTATACAAATCAAATAATGAATCTATATGTAACATGCCAGAAGTCCCTGTGAGCTCTGAAATAATTAGATTCTTACTTTCTGTGTTTGTTCTTGTCTTTGCAGTTTCTTTTCCTTCAGATCAACAACAAAAGATGCACGAAAAGGCTTTCCAAAATCAGCATATGAACTCCAAAATGGAAAAAATATTATATCACCAAAATCCTCTTTGAATTTTTCACAACTTTCTAGCTTTCTCTGAATCCTAGTTCGGCCTCTAAATGGCTCAAAAACTTTGATTTCCAAAAACTACTCTATTCTGTCCAATACAAAAACCTATAAAAAACTTGCTTCAAATAATAGTGAGCTCCTTTTATAGATCAACGAGCTATGGTGGCATAGTGGCAAGCTATAATTTTGGAGCCCGGGTGGTTTGGGGTTCAAATATCCCCAACCAACCCTATCCACATATTTTCCTTAGTAGGGTGAAATCCCACATTCTCCAAGTGGTAGCTGAGGGAAAGGTTTAAAATGGGCTTAATTGCCTTATCCCTATGTGGTTACAGCCACACTTACCTTTCTTTTGTTGCCACGTGGGTGGTGGACGAAACTATTGGTTGTGCCAAGTTGTTGGACCATGTTATGTTTGTTTTGCCACATAGGCGCTAGTGGCAATGTTTATATGCCACGTAGGTCAGTCGGTAGGTGAGTTTCTTGGGAGACACATAAACATTGGCTAACAGGGTATGTTTATATACTAAGTTAGAGTTGGCATGTAATTTGTTGTGTGGAATTCACCAAATTTGGAGGTCGGTGAGACATGTAAGCCGGTCATCGTGGGAATGAGATGACAACTCATCGAGCTGGCTCTGGTGGCTCACCTTAAGCTTGTTCCCCTACATTACAATTGTCCTACAATTTTCCCACATTCACCGTGTAATAACACTCTGTGGCACATATATAGAAAATTGTGATAATTTAAATATGAATGAATAGTGGCAAAGACACCCCTCCATCGAAATTTATTTTCGACCCTAGCTGAGGGCCCCCAACCAACAAATAATGAGGCCCACCCATCTATAAATGAGTGTCAAATACTAGCGTTGCAAACCAATTTTTTCCATTTTCGTCCAATTTTCACTTTTGCGATGTGTCGCGGTCTGATTGGCCAGTTGAACTTTCCTTGACCATTTTTTACCAACTTTGACCAATGGTAATTTTTCACATACGAGCTTCGTTTGCAACGTTCTATATACTGTCAGAAATTTCTCGAGATGATCTACCATTATGTCATGGTTTAGAGAGATTTAGGGAACTTCTGCAGTTCAAAAGTATCGTTTGGATCACTCCTCCCAACTGGGAAGGTTTTTTGTCCATAAAAACTTTTTTCTCACCCACAAATGTTGCTAATTATCTTGAATTTCACAAACATATATAGTATCCAAAAATAACATTATGGGTTAAATTAGTGAAAATTTTAGATAAGCTAATCACAAAAAATTGATCAGTAAAAATAGACACATATGTTATCCTGAAGAGGAAAGTTTTCAAATGATACTTTGTGATAAGCCAATCATTGTAAAACCAATTCCACCAAAATATATCAGTGTTAAAAGAAAACTACATGCCAAAAATAGCTATGGTCAAAACTAAATCTTGGGAATCTTCCAATAACATATCTATCCCAATATTTTGAAATATAAAATGGATAGAAACAAATTGTATGCATACCTGCAACGGTAAAACTGCTATCAACTGTAAAAGTTCACTAGGAAAAATATGTAAACCATTTTGTTAGTGCAATAAATGTACATACCAATTGTAACCACATATGTTAGTTACAACTAAATGCACAAAATAAGGGTCTTCATGTATGTGCAAATACCTTGTCTAGACAAAATAAGTTTGTATATTAATTATAATATGAAAATGGTGTCCAAATTTTCAAAATGAACATCTATAATAGATATTGAGATGCAAATTTCCCAAAATAGACATTATACACATGCCCTCTGAATTTGCATACTCTGCTGCCAATATCAAAAATGGATTTTTTCATCTTTAAAAAGTGAGAAATATAAACAGAGTATGATAAACCTTTCCCTTAGATCTTCTCTACAGGTGACACCAATTTACATTTCAAAGCAACATGAAAATGTGGGATTTTTTTTCCTTTCAACATTTATTAGAATATCACAAATACTCTAAAAATAATGCATGTTATTCATCATTTACAGCTATGTAAATATAGATCCATCCAAATCACATGAATTTTCATTATCCATATCAAAATAAAATGGAATCATGTATGGACTATCTATGGATAGATCCAAGGTTGTTTCATTCTTAGTTGGTGGATTAAAAACTTATTTTACCTTGTAAACTAACTTTTTCTTACCATTTCTTAGATGGCTTGTTGGGTGAAGTTTCCATCATTTCTCAACCTGGTTTCCACTCATTAGAAAATGAGTGCAATAGTTCCTGTTATCCTTATGTTGGGATGAGGAAATATGTTTTCCATTTCTCACCTGAAAATTATGAAATTGGCATTTTCAATTGCCTTGTTCTTGACGAACAACATCAAATTCTTCATCAGTGTCTTTCTCTTCCAACAACTAGCAATATAATGGTTATGTAATCCTAAAAAATTACATGGAAAAGCATTCATCATTTTTTTAATATTAAAACCATATTGCTTAAATTGAAAGAGTGGATTCTAAGAATTTTTACAATTTATTTTATCCTTATGATTATGATAAGAAAGTGGAGGTGGAATCGCATTACCTCTTCATTGTGTTCTGTTACCAAATTTATCCTGCTGTACTAGTGGGGTATACACTTTTCTGTCAGAGTCTCATCTTCCTTCAGCATGCTTGGAGGATTCTCCAATTTCCATTCCCGCACTAGGAAAACCCAAACCTACAAAATGAGGATGATCCTTGACCTGTATTGGGTAAATTATACCTTTTCCATTTTTACTAAGACATCTTCCATAAAATCCCATTTTAGTTAATAACTTGGATCCAATGCCTTTAGTGTGCTTTTCAAAATCATCAAAAACATTTTTACCTGAATTTGAATCCAAATGGGAAGAGGAATCATGTGGTGACAAACTTAAGGTGCACTTATTGATCATGGTTTCTGTATATCAATTCAAGGGTAAATATTTCTTTTGTTCACCATTGCATTACAAACTGATCAAGAGCTCTTCCTTGGACTCAAAATTGGATCTCAAACATGTAATTTTTTCCTCAAGGGAATAGAACTTGTTTCTTAGGAAAGTATTTTCTTCCTTAATCTAGTAGTTAACTACCTCAAGTTCTTCAAGCTTTTCCTGTTTAGACATCTTGCCCATAATTATCTATAAACACATGTACCTCCAAAATTGCCAAAATGGAAGATCAAGCCACAAAGTCTGCAAAATATGATCAAATTAGAAAATAAAAAATGAAATCCAAATGCAACTGAAATCTAACACTGAATCATCTAGCTCTGATACCAACACATGATCCACAAACATCATTTATTAGTTTAATTTTTCAACCGCTTACCAGGATCTTAAGGATTCGTCAACTTTCATGAAATTAATTGATATAAAAATTGATCACAATATGATTTTATAACTGAATAATGACTAATCTAAACTGATTTTTAAGTTCCCTTCATTCACTATTTGATCAAATCCTTTCGAAATTTTGATTTCAAATTTTACCCAATTTTATTGATTTCTTGAAAGTGTCAATTTTTGATTAATTAGTGCATCCACATTAAAATATGAATTTAATCACTAAAACTAATCAGAAACTGAAAGGATAAATTAGAAATACAACACATGGATTGTTTATGAGATTCATAATTCCTACATACCTGGGTTTGTTTAGAACTGATTCATTAATTTCATATTAGCAAATACAATTATTATACACATCAAATAATGAATGTATATGTAACCTTCCAGAAGTCCTTGAGAACCCGTGAACTCTAAAACAATCATATTATTTCTCTTTGTGTTTGTTCTTGGCTTCGTAGTTTCTTTTCCTTCGGATCACCAAAAAAATATGCACAAAAGGCTTTCCAAAATTGGTCTAAAAACTCCAAAACGGAAAAAATGTTATATCACCAAAATCCTCTTTGAATTTAGCACAATTTTCTAGTTTTCTCCAAAGCCTGGTTCAACCTCTAAATGGCTCAAAAACTTTAATTTCCAAAAACTACTCTATTTGTCCAATACACAGACTTGGAAAAATCCTGCTTCAAATAACAACGATCTCATTTTATAGCTCGAAGAGCTATGGTGGCTTAGTGGCGAGCTATAATTTTAGATCCCAGGTGGTTTGGGGTTGGAATCTTCCCAACCAACCATATCCACATATTTTCCTTAATAGGTTAAAATCCCACATTCTCTATGCAGTAGGTGAGGGAAAAGTTTAAAATGGGCTTAACCACCCTATCCCTACGTGGTTGCGGCCACAATTACCTTTTTTTGTTTCCATGTGGGTAGCATATGAAACGGTTGGTTGTGCCAAGTTTTTGGACTGTGCTATGTTTGTATGCCATGTAGGCTAGCTAGTAGGTGGATTTGTTGGGATCCATGTAGACATTGGTTGGAGGAATATGTTTATCCACAAAGTTGGAGTTGTCATGTAATTTGTTATGTGGAACTCACCAAGTTTGGAGATCCATGAGATATGTAAGTCGTTCGGTGGGGGAATGAGATGACAGCTCACCGAGCTGGCCTTGGGAGCTTACCTTGAGCTTGGTCCCCTACATTATAATTGTCTTACAACTATCCCACACTCACCATGTAATAACACTTTGTGGCATATATATATATATATATATATATATATATATGTCACAAAGTGCTATTACATGGTGTGTGTGTGTGTGTGTGTATATATATAATTGTGACAATGAAAATATGAAGAAATGGCATCAAATACACCCCTCCATAAAAAACGTGTGTCAACCCTGGCTGAGAGCCCCCAACCAACAAATAAAAGGGCCCCACATGTCCATAAAAGAGTGTCAAATACCGGCGTCATAAACCATTTTTTTCATTTTTTCAAATTTTCACTTTTTCTGTGTCATGACATGATTGGCTAGTTGACCTTGATTTGACCCATTTTTTACCAACTTTAACCAGCGGTAATATTCACATACGAGCTCTATTTTTCAGCTTTCTTTATAATATCAAAACATTCTCGGGATGTTCTATCATTTTGTCATGGTTTAGGGAGATTTAGGGAATTTCCAAAGTTTAAAATTTTCCTCTAGATCAAATGGTGTACCATTAATCCTTTAATGGAGTCAAAAGTGTGTTGTAATTGGGCTCACTAGTGTGTGATTAAATGATGTGGTATTTTACATCTCTCTCCCCCCCTCTTGTCCCTATCTCCCCGCACTCTCTCCACCTTCTCTCTTTCCCACTCTCCCCCCTCTTACTCTTACCTCTCACTCTACCTCTCTCTCCATGAAGAGCACACACTAATAGTGAGAGGGGGTGAAACAATGTTAAACAATCTTTTAGTTATTTAATATTTAATACTCATAATAACAAAAATCATACACAATATAAAAATTACAAACACACAATTTATGTGGAAACCATTTTGGGATAAAACCACATAGAAAATATTATTCGGATCTACTATCCAAATCCAATCACAAAATAATTGCTTTACAAATGTTTATAGGAACTAACCTATTGGAGACAACAATCCCTAATTCCAAGCACCAACTCAACCAATTTATGAGTACCAACTCACTAGAGACACTAATCCCCAATTCCAAGCACCAACTCAGCGAATTTGTGAGCACCAACTCACTAGAGACACCAATCCCCAATTACACTTCTTTTTCTCTTAATGTTGTATATTTTATTTCTTCTCAAGTTTGATTTCGCCACAAATTTTCACTTCACCTCTCTTGTTGGCTTCATATGCTTTCTCTCTTTACTCACTATTCCATTTGCATAGACTTCATTCACTTATTGGAAGCTCTTATCACATATGACATACTCTTACCTTTTGAGTTCTACCATTACTATTTTATTCTTCCTTATCAAATCACCTTCTTCTCCATTCTCTTCTCGCTCTTCCTCCCTATTAAAATATTCACCATTTTCTTCATGTACTGCAATATTTAATAACAGATTCTCATAATGTTGTTATTCTTCTACACTATACTTACTCCACACTTCCCTTATTACATTATTATCTTCATTTCTTTATATCTGTTATTTCAACTTCATCTTCTTTAATACTTGATTGTACCTCTTAATCATTGAGTCCCAATATGAAATGAAGTTTGGCTCATGAACTATTTTTAATGCTTTAGAGTAGTTATTCTGCATGATCCTTATAATTCAAAATTGATTACTAGGCTTTGGACTTTGTCACACTATTCAATATGTAGCTCAAAAAGTCCTCATGATCAGAAATCTTTGCTTAACCAGGTCATATATTTTCTCAAACATGATAAACATGTCAATCTAGATGTATCAATGTGGGCCATATTCAAATTTCAAGTTGTAGTTTCTCACCCACAGTCCTATCTTCTTATCATTCCATATGAGTTGATCAATGAGGCTCTGGATCATTCAAGTGTAGCTCTAGATCAACACTACGTTCTACTAACTGCAGATCAATCATACTTATAAATCTGGATGAGTAACATTCTTAGGTGAGACCTAGAAAAATTCCACTACAAACTCCAGTCTATCATGAGCTTCAGGAAGTCAACTCTATTATCTCCAAGCTCTAGACCAAACATACTAGTTGCGATCTCTAGACCATTTATACCTTGAGCTCTAGAAATATTTTATTACAAGCTCTAAATGAGAAATACTGCCACAGGCTCCGGATAATCAAATTTATTAGCTCCAATATATGGACCAAACATATTGTATGCGAGATCTAAAAAATTTATACTCCTAGCTACGGATGACAATTACTATAAAAGAGCTCTGAACCATTATACTTTGAGCTATGACTGAGCTACAAATGAGCTTCACTGCGAGTTCCAGATGATATACATTGGACCAAATGCTTTGACATCAATGAAAATATTTCCAAAAATCTCCCCATTTTTCATTGATGAAAACTTACCAACTTGCATAGAAATAATATGTGAACTTATATTTCTCCCCCTTTCCAAAAAACTCTCCTTTTCTATAATTTCTTGTGTATTGTTCCCCCTTTCTTTAATTATCCCCCATTGACATCAAAGACAAAAGAGTAATTATCAAAACTCTCCCTCTTGGAGTATGCATCAACTAATCTCTATGTACCTAAAAGGATAATGAAATGATTAGCTCCCCCTAAGTTCATGCTTCCCTTTAGTGACTGGATGAAAGTGATATCACTCCCAAAAATTTTTTGTGATACTCAAATGTTTCTTTTGGAAGAGGCTTATAAAAAAATGTCAATAATTTGTTCTTTTTTTGTAATATATTCCAACCTAACATGTTGTTCTACAAATTACTCTCTCAAAAGATGATACTTGATGGGAATGTGCTTTGTTATAAAGTGCATAGCCATATTCTTTGATATGTTTATTGGACTATTATTATCACAAAATATGGAAATTGAAAAATAAAACTCTACCTTTATGTCCTTTAATGTTTGTTTCATCCATAAAATTGTGTGAAACATTACATTGTTGCAATGTACTATGCCACAAGTGTAGATAAATAAATAGAGGCTTACTTCTTTTTTGACTATGATACCAAGCTATTTCCCAAAAATAATTATCCTCCACTTGTACTCTTTATGTCATCAACACAACCAGCCTAATCTACATCTATATATGCTTTTAGAGTGAAATCTTCATCTCTAAGATACCAAAAGCCTTAATCTGATGTACCTTTCAAATATTTGAATATTATTTTGATAACCTATACATAATTTTCATTTGGATTAGCTTGAATACATGCTAAAGTACCTATTGATTATATCACATATAAGCCTGATGACATCATATGTAATAAACTACCAATCATGGATCTATAAAGAGTCTGATTTGCTTTAGGAGACTCATCATCCTTACTAAACTTAAAGCCTATGAAAATAAGAGTACTAATTGGTTTGAAATATTATTCTAAACTTATTCAACATCTATTATCCAAAATAACCCCCAAGATATTTTAAAAACTTACCATTTCATTCTTGGACTCAAACTATGTCAATTAGGGTAAAATTTAGCAAAATTGATCAACAAGGGGAAAAATCATGTGTTTGGGAAGGTTAAAGTGATTTAGGGTATTATTTTCATCCTTGCAAATCCATTCAGGCTAGGATTTAACCAACAAATGAAGAAATCGGGGGCCATTAGGGTAGAATCGGCCAAATTGGCCTTTAGCAGGATAGGAGGAACTATTCCTTTGTTCCTTCTATTACATGCTTTATCGATCTGAAAGACAAGGTGGGGAAGAGTATCTATTATGGAAGATTTGGAGGCCAAAGTGGGAATGTTACCACGTTCCTAGCATTCCACGAGGTCTTAATTCGAACGATTAAATGAAAACAAGGTACAATGGACGATGAAGTTAGGCGTATCGGTTAAGTTGGGCACAATCGACACACAAGACATTATTCCACCTTTCCTCAAGTTCACCTATTGGCTGATTTATCTACCCCAACAAAAAAAAATTAAAGTGTCCTGTCATGAACCGTAGGTAACTCTGTCATGTTCATCCCGAGCATTAGAAATCCACATAGCCATAACTTAATCCCTCCAACTCCAAATCTTACAAAATCGGTATTGTTAGAAAGGTCTCATTTATCACTTCAATTTGGCATCGTGAAATTTAGAGGCTGGTGGACTTAGGTGGGTGAAAAAGGGAAAACAATAGTCCCAACAATTTAAATAGAGTTCCAAGTAGTTCAACCACAAGTTTTAATGAAGTATGGGGCTCTTACCTTCTCCAAAAAATAAGATAGCATGGAGGAATAGGTTTGGTAGGGTTCTCACACTTGTTTTTAGACAATTAATGCATATTAATTTTGGGTGAAGTAAGAAATTTGAATTTTCCTCTTTTTTCCCTCCTCTTTCTCTCCCATTTTCTATATATTTGGCATTGATGCTCATTTGTAAAGGTTATACCCCCTTAGAATGCAAGGGAGCCATGTCAAAATGGTTATAGAAGCGTTTTTGAGTTGTATGCCTTCATTTTGGAGCTCTGCATATGAGTTTTGTGCCTCTTGCCTCTATTGTAATGGACTGTGCATACTTTAATGGAAATAAAATCAATTTTTGTGGTTATTTCTCTACCATAGATGTGTTTCATTTACATTCTTTCCTCTTTGTCTTTGTTTTGGTTTGTTATGCATATTGTTTCTCCTTTGCAGGTTCCAGATTTATTATGCATTGTGTGAAAATGGAAGGTTAAGTGTTGTTTTGATCAGTGGAACTCATGTCTACCACCTCTTTGCCAATTTTCTCCCATTTTCCCTCATTGAGAGTGTATTTTCCACTTTTCTTGGTGATATCACCATTTTTAGCTTAGGATTTCCCTTTCATGTATCTCCTTCTAACCCTGGTCCATGTGAATGCTTAGATTAGGATTAGATAGTTACAATTCCAGCAGTAGGAGTATTTTTAGCATTAGAAATAGGTATAGGAAGCCGACCTTCTCCGGAGGTTGATTTCACTTTTGTAAAAACCACATTGTAGAGATCATCCCATGCTGCCTCAAAATCATGGGTCTCTTGTGTTGATTCAGGAAAAGGTACAATTTTGAGCTCCAATAGTTTTGGCATGCCCGATGGGACAAATATTGAAGCACTTTACAATTTCATTTCACCAAGTTTAATGTGTTCTTGGTGAGATTCATCCTTTGGAGGAAACTTTGAACACATCTAGAAACTCCATTGATCCAAACAACCCATTTTCTCATCCAAAATATTTTTCCTTTCTTCCTTTCCCTTCATCCTTCCATGAATTTTCATTTTTCCATCTCATTTATGGATCTCCAAAGAGATCTTCCATTCTATCATTTCAGTTATCCCCGCCTAATTTGTAGAAATGGGATGATATCCCCAAAACAACCCCAATAAAATTTCCTCTTTTCCATGAAAATGAAGATCAATCCCCTATTGATCACATTCAATATGTAGCAAACCATTGTGTCATCCACAACATCAAAGAAGATAAAATTTTCCTTGGACTTCTCGTTTCATCATTCATATGTAAAGTAAAAGATTGGTACAATAGTTTGGATCCTCAATCTGTTTCCACATGAGATCAACTCGGAGAAAAACTTCACAATTAGTTTAAGAAGAATGCAGATGTTATTTCTCTCATGGAAAATATCAGCAAAATATAGTGGGCCTCAATGGAGTATATCTCTAACTTCAACATCAGATTCTCAAGGAAATGGCATAAAATTCCTCAAGAATTCAAACCCTCACAAGGTATGACATTATTGTATTATTTAAGGTACTTGGATGTTGATTTAGTTGTATTGATCTAAAATCTAATGTAATGACCCTCCTGTTACCACCTTTTCGACCTTATTTGCATGAACTTAGGTAGAATCTAGTATGATCAAGTTCATTTTCATAGCATGGTGTTTGTGATAATAAAATAATAAGGGACATGTTGAAGTTGGCATTTCATGGACTAACCCTTTGAACCCTTGGTGTATATTTTTGTCTTTGTCTTGTGTGGTGATGTTGTTTTTTTACAATTCATCCAACTCGGAACCATTTTCAGTGCTTAATGTTTGATATTTGTAGTTTATTTAATTTAACATTGATCTAGCTAAATAATATATGGATATTAATTACATGTTAATTAAGTGTCGTGTCGGGGAGCAATGGAGGTTTCTGTTAAAGTAAATTTTTAAACAATCAAGTAAATCATGAAATTTACAGTAGGAAGGGGTTCTATTAAATTTAAATAATTAATTAAATATTTTTATATCCATAATTGTCCCCATTTTTTTAGGGTTGTGCCAAAACTCTTACCAGGAAAGAATTAATGAAATTCTTCTTGGGTATTGTAAGCTTGTTTGTCGTGAGAAAATTTTGGGAATTCTTCTTGGTTTTTGTGAATTTTCTTTCCATTGAATCTAAAGGGATGTGTGGGAAGCTTGGATAGAGCACATGGGATGTTTTTTTCTTGTTGTTTAATTCCTTAAAGAGATGTATTTTGTGGACCTACAATGGTTGCTGCAAATGCACAAAATGGGTTGGTTGAATATAATTTTTATGCTCTCTAGTAATTAGATTTTTCTTGGTGAGAATCCAAACACTAGTTTCCTTTTCCAATGTCCCCTGATTGTTCTAGTTGACAGCAGTGAAACAAGTTATGAACATTCCCTTTTGGTGCCAAGGATTAGGTATTTTTATATGTATGTTTTATGGTGTTTTTTGCATTCCTATTTGATTGTGGCATGTGAAAAATACGACGGGAAGGTTTGGAAGCCACACCCTGCAACATTTGATACTATCTCCCATCGTGCCCCAAGATGGGAGAATTAGAATAGTACATGGACATCCACCAAGTTTCATTGAAAACAAATTTTGTTTTTAACATATGGTCAGGTGCCCAGTAGTCATGTACGCAAAAATGTGGAGGGTGTTGGGTGTGTTGTGGTGAGTTGGGATAAGTGTGAGGAACACTTAAGATGTAGTGTGGAAATGTTTTTTGGCAAGGGATATAAATTGTCTATTAAAATTCTTGTAAGAACATGGTTTCATGGACAACAATAGTTGATAGATTTGCACAAAATGATTTTGTTTAAAAATAAAACAAAATTTTGGTTTTGAAAGGTTAAAAAAACACAATTAACATGTGTAAAGCTAGAAACCTCATCCTTTACCAACATTTACTATCTATGTAAGGTGTGGACTAGGTTTTGTTTGTTTAAATGCCTCCAAATGTGTTCACATGGATTGTGATGATTGTAGTGTTTAATCAAAAGGATTGGTTGAAATTGGTTTAATGTCTTGGTTGATAAGTATCCAAAATGTGGAACTGCACACTTTGCATGTGAATTGTTTGATAAAATTCCCGACAACCATGTATACAAAATATGGAGACATATACAAGGCATGTGATCTATTTGACAAAATGTTTCAAAGAAGTGAGGTAGTTTGGACTGCAAATGTTTTCAAGATAGGTTTGTTGTTAACGTGGAATGTGGGACCAATCTCAAGGTGCCCTTTCTATTTCATAAAATTGTTAGGATAATTAATTATGCATTTCATATTAATTAATATATTTATTGTTTATATGGGTATATTTAATTATAAACCATATTATTGTTTGTATTCAAATAATACAGATGTTGTTATATTGTTTTAACAATATTATTGTTATTATTCATTTGTGCTTCCCCATATGTAATTTGGAAGCTACTGTATTTTAAATTGGTTGTTGCATTGTTGCAACTTCTCATTTGTTTGTATCTCGGCTATCCAATATGTATAAATATTGTAGCCTGCACTATTGTACCTGGTTGATTTCACATTAATATAATTCACAGGCTACCATCCCTATTTTGTGAAATTACATTTGGTACCAGAGTGAATTGAAGCTCCTAGCAAGGTTGGAGAAGGTTGCAGAGGAAGGAGAATTCATGGAGAAGAAATCTACTTCTTTGGAGAGCATGTGATTCCTCCAGCAGCTTCCCACATCTCCCTGCAGTCACACAACCTTATGTATGTAATCCAAGTAAATGTACAGAAATTTTTTTTTGCCTTGGTGCCTTCTACACCAGGTAAATTAGTTTCCTAGAATTTACAATAATAAAAAATTTCCCCATCAAGGGTTTTGTTTTTGAATTATTTTAGTTACTGATAATTTATATGTATTATCAAATTTAGAGGACTGTGTTGTTTTTCTAGAGTGATTCGTGCTCACCAAACCCCCAACAACTCATGACTATGACTGAGCACCTGGACAAGCCTACCTTTGAGATTTACATTGTGGGAGGTGAGCTACATTCAGTTTGAAAGGTTACACACATCAACAAGAAACTGAGATTTATTTTATTAAATGTGTAACACTATTTTCTCCTGAGACCCTTGCTCCACGAGATCCACAAGCTCCTCCTCCATCACTGGACCTGTGTTGATATACAACCTACACGCAAACAACACAAAAGACAACAAATAATAATCAAATGTGAACTCCTCTCGACACTGTCAGACCTGCGACCTGCACACAGCCGTGGAAATATTCAGTCTACCCTCTGCATCCTCCAAGCCAAATCTATCCTCTACGAGCATCGTGGTCTCTCCTCCAACCACGTAGACCTGCTAAAAAAAAACATGGTGAAAGCATCTATGGCAACCTGCATTCAAAAACTAGTAAACATCAACAAAATCAAAGGAAAATAATAAAAAGGTGTGAATAAATAATATAGTGGTGGCTAAAGGAAGAGTTTTACATCCAGTTTCTTAGCTCATAGAAGCCCTAAATTTGCATTCCACGCATGCAGCTCCACATGGACCCTCTTCCAAGTCACCATTGTTAAGAGGTGAGTCAAATTCACCTTTATTTAAATACAAGTTTGTTCTTTTCATATGCCAAGCGCACATAGTGCCTATGTGGATAGAAGAATAGACTTAGAAGTGTGAAGTGCATGGTTCAAATCACACAAAACACAATGAGTTTTTCAATTTTGAAATTTGGAGGAAAATTTAGAAAAACTTCCAATTTTGGAGGAAGATTTAGCAGAAAAATCATCGCTAAACAACATAGTTACAACTAAACAGGCTACCAAATATTTAGCGAGAAAAACCCTAATTTAGGGTAATTTTGTTTTCTCCTATTAAGCCTGTTTTTTATTCCAGGCAACATTTGCCAAAGGAAGACTATCCCAAAACTTCATTTTGGGCCACTTTTTAACAATTTTTGGCATTAAGGGTCATTCTAGGCTCTGGAGGCCACCAGGGCTTGCAAAACAAAAACAAATTGCCCATCATTCAATTTTTTCTAAATTTTTGAATGTAATTGCATGTTTCAATATATTGTACTAATTTGCGAGTTGCCATAATTAACCGTAAATATTATAACTGCTCAGAAACTGGTAGAAAGTTGTAATAAAAAATAGTAAAAAAAATTGTTTTAAAACACTCACGAGATCCTAGATCTCATTCGCAGCAATCGGTATATACGGTGCCTCTGAGAAGCACTTACAAGTAAAGTCGTTGTGACTACTACTACACTTAATGCCTAAAATAGCTGCAACAACCCTTTAAATTGACGGGGAGTAATAAGGACACAATGCACACACTATGAGCCATCCCATCTGTCTATGAACAATTTCTCGACGTAAACCCGGAAAAAGAAATTATTCGAGTATATAACAAAGTTACGCGCATGTATGAGGATATTTCTTTGATTCAGTGTCAATAATCACACAAACCCCTTTCAGTATTGTCTTGGTACCGTGTATTGAATTCTTTCACGTACGTTAATGCCTTTCACGTACCACCAGGTATATAGAAAGGGAGAGCTTCTTCCATGTACTGCCCGGTATATCGGAAGGGCACGTATATAGAAAGGTTCGGTATATCAGACTGAAGGTATATAGATTGGGAGACCTTATACATGGAGTGATAAGCGCCAAACCCTATCAGTGTTTTCTGCAAAATGGGCACCATTGCCCCCAAATTTTTTCTTCCAGATTCACAGCTACTCAGAGGAAACAACTATGCTACATGGAAGAAAAAAATCAAGACACATCTTGAGTTGAAGAGATCTAGCCTGTTATGGCTAGTACTATGACTAGATCAACTACTGATACAATAAAACAATGACAATTTGATAGAGCATATTAGAAAGCCAAACTCATCATCTTGTTTGGAGTGTCCGATGATGTGCAACCCCACATTCATGATGCCATAATAGCCAAAAAAGCATGGGATAAGTTGAGCATGGTGTATGAGGCCAAAAACAAGAATGTCATTCTGAATTTACAGAGTCAGTTACACACATTGAAGTTCAAACAAAATGAGAAAATAAAAGATTTCTTAAGAAGAATTTCAGAATTGAGGGCTTCACTTCTAGCCCTAGGAGAAGTGATCAAAGATGTTGCTCTCATTCCCATTATTCTGAGAGCACCCCCTTCTTCATACCGTATTTTTGTAACAACGCTAAACTTGTCAGATACGATAGTTAGTTTTGACAAATTGGTAAACCTATTGCAACAAGAGGAAGCAATGCACAATAAGGATGATGAAGAGGAGCATGCACTTTCTTCACATCAAAAATGGAAAGGAAAAGGTAAAGGAAAACCTAATTCCTATCAAAAGTCCCAAAGTCAAAATCACTATCAAGGGGAAAAACAACAAAATAAGCAATGTCCAATCTGTAAAAGAGAACATGACCTAAAATATTGTTGGTACAATACTTACAAGAAAGGTTCATCAAGAAACTCTAGACCTCCAAAACAATCTCATAAGGGACATTCTAACTACAATCAAGGGTAGAAAAAGGGGAACTGGAAAAGAAGACCCCATCAGCAAGGAAATATTGTTGAACAAGAAGAACATTCAGATAATGAAGACTTCTTGTACATTGCTTGATCAAGTGAACCATCCACATCATCTAGTGATGTTTGGTATGTTGATTCGGGAGCCACTCAACACATGACCAGACACAGAGACTAGTTTAATTTAATGAGGGAAATGCAATCGAAAAATCATGTTTCGTTGGGATATGATTCTTCATATACAGTTCAGGGGATTTAGAACATCTCTCTACCCCTTGGTTCATGCAACTGCAGACTATCTGATGTCTTATATGTCTCTAGGTTGACAAATAATTTTCTTTCAGTCATTCAACTCCTAGATCATAACTTGAAAATTGACTTTGATAGTCATTCCGGAAAGAAAACGTGTTTGATTCGAGATAAATCACGAGGCTCAAAAATAGTTACAAAAGCCTCCAATGTGGGACACATGTTCCAACTTGATTTTGTTCATAGAGACAATCAAGCACTTATGGCTAAGAACTCTACCTCAACTCAATTGTGGCATCAGAGACTTGGTCATGTAAGTTTCAAGTATCTCGAGACACTTCACCAGTGCAATGTGGTAAATGGGCTTCCATCTCTTCAGAAGGATACAGACAAGTGTCCTCATTGCCTAGTAGGCAAACAACATAGAGCTTCATTCCAGAAGAGTACATATCGATCTCATGGTCAGCTTGATTAGGTTCGTACTGATCTTTGCGGTTCGATACAACCAAGTCATTCTAGATTTCAGTACTTCATGCTTTGTGTTGATGATTATTCAAGGAAAATATGAATTTTTTGTCTTCACAAGAAAAGTGAAGCTTTTGAAACCTTCAAAAAGTTCAAATTAGCAGTTGAGAATGAAACTGGTCATCACATCATAACTCTCTACTCAGATCGAGGGGGGAATTCACCATTAATAATTTCAAATACTAGCTACAAACTCATGGGTTTTTTTGACAAATTACTCCTCCACACACACCGCAACAGAATGTTGTTGTTGAGAGAAGAAATCATACTATCATGGAAATGGTGCGAAGCATGATTGATTACTCTATAATTGCAAAGACATTCTGAGTAGAAGCAATAAATACAACCGTGTATTTTTTGAATAGAGAGCCCAAAGTTTCTCTTGATGGAGTAACGCCATAAGAAGCATGGTCAAAATGGAAACCATCTATTGCACACCTTAGAGTATTTAGGTGCAAAGAAAGCATGCACATACCCAAGAAAAATAGAAATAAATTGATTATGAAATCACAAAAACTCGTCTTCATTGGGTACAGTGAAGAGACTCTTGGGTACAGATTGATGGATCTAAAGACCAGAAAAGTCTACACCAACAGAGATGTTGAGTTTTTTGAGAAGAAGGAAGAAAATTCTCCTCCTCCAAACTCACCAAATGTAGATTTTTCACCAGTTGTAAAAATAGAATTTGATGTTCCCACAAATGATGAAAGTGAGAATGGGGATGATGGTGTTGATCAGATAGAACCATGACACATGGGAACAGTTTAGTGTATGCCCAAGTGGTGTACTAGCACATTACGATATGCAAGAATGGATGCCCCACCAGATACATCCACCTCTGGACCACAGACTCACATTAAAGCAAGAGAAGAAGTTAAATTTGCTTTGATGAGTAGAGTAATTGAATCTGATGATCCCTCTACAGTCCAAGAAGTCCTATAGTCAAAATCTTGGAAAGATGCCATGGATTCTGAATATCAATCAATGGTGAAGAATAACACTTGGCAGCTTGTCGATATTCCACCAGGGAAGAAATCCATTGGTTGTAGATGGATATTCAAAATGAAGTATAAAGCAGATGGGACAGTGGACAAGTATAAAGCAAGACTAGTAGAAAAGGGGTATGCACAAAAAGAAGGCATTGACTACGAGGAGACATTTTCTCCCACAACTAAGATCAAAACAATCAGGATGATCTTTTCTCTAGCTGCATAGTTTGGTTGGAAAGTCCATCAGATGGACGTAAAAAGTGCCTTTCTAAATGTAGATTTACAAGAATAAATCTACATGAATCAAAATGAGTGGTTTAAATTGGTTTGATGTCTTGGTTGATAAGTATCCAAAATGTGGAACTACACACTTTACATGTGAATTGTTTGATAAAATGCCCGACAATCATGTATGCAAAATATGGAGACATATACAAGGCATGTGATCTATTTGACAAAATGTTTGAAAGAAGTGAGGCAGTTTGGACTGCAAATTTTTTCAAGATAGGTTTGTTGTTAATGTGGAATGCGGGACCAATCTCAAGGTGCAATTTCTATTTATAAAATCCCTTGGAAGAGGTGTTCTCATATAAATGTTACAGTTGTTGGATTCACACAAAATAGCTTGTTAAAGAGTTTTAGAAGAATATAAATAACTCTGAACAATGGGTTTTAACATATTTAACTGTCATTGTATCGGCATATTTTGGAGCTTGTTATGGGTATGGGAATTGGTTGCAAACAATGCTCCAATTGGGTTTCAGAAAACGGGGTCGTTGTAACCTCCAACAAATAGAACTGGTTTGTTTATTGTCAACACCTCACTTAACGGTTGTCAGTTCATCTAGGCATGGTAATCTTACTCTATCCTTACATGTTTTTATCGCTCCTAGTTTTCTTAATTGTAATAGAGTTGTATATCAATCTAAAGAAAAATAGCATTTAGGTGAATTAAATGGGATGGGTTATTCTATAGAATTTTTTTCCTATGTTTTTTACACAACAAGATCATTTACCATGAATGTAAACACTACACTCTTATAATCTTGTAATATGGATGGATAATCTATGATACTATTTTTGGAATTATAAACCACTCAGTTGGTGGGTTAAGAGGGAAATTTAGTAAAAAATACTCCTTGGTGACCTTGTAAAATGTTAATAAATCCTGTTTTCATGGAGGCACAAAACATCCCTATTAAAACCCTTAAATGAGAAAAGAAAACTTTAGCCATGTACATTGTCATGTGGAGTGTTCAATCGAATCTTGGGTTGTTTCTCATATGTTTGTTCGACCTTGTTTCGTAATGCATTTAGGATCCTGATGGGATAGTTCACAGCTTTGAACAACTACTGAAAGTTAAAAATGTAGTTTGGTTTTGACCCGTTGTTTTGGGCCTGGGTGTAGAAATGGATTTTGGAATCCACATACCTCTATCATTTTTATAGAACAATCACTACCAACGCTAAGTTTGGATAAAAACATCCCGTAAGATACATTTCCAGATAGGTTTTTTAGGCCTTCAATCATTGGGCAACAAGCCCATTTGGGTGCATTTATGACCGGTAGCTCCGGAAAGACATGTGCCAATTGAACATAGTTCACCAGTATGGGATTCTGTAAGCTCTGTGTGTTTCCTCATTTATAGGGGTGTAGGTAAGAATTTTCTCCCTTGTGTGTTTGATTCTCGAAGTTGGTTTTTTAACATTGATTGTCAAGTCACTTGCCTAAATGTTGACATTTTTAGAAACTTGTAACTAACTAGATAAAAGTGTCATATGACCTTATCCAAGTAAAAAACAATTGGAAAACCTTGTAAACACTAAAACATGACTATAAGAAACATTTTTGACACTTTTTAAAAAATAAATTGATAGTGGAAGAAAGGTGTTTTTCTCTCTCATCTCCCGATCTTTCTCCTTGGATTTGAAAATGAAATGAAATTGCAATTTTATTTCTTACTCTCCTTTGAAGTATGTTAAATATTGCTTCATTATTGTTGGAAAACTATGAAATTGTAAATTGTTCTTGACTGTAGTTTGATTCCATATAAGCAGTTGCACTGACCATGCGGTGGTTGCATGTACGTGGGACAAGAAGATAATGTTAGCATTTCTTGTACTTTTGTAACATGGAATATCATTGGAAATATACATATAATATTAAATAGACGTATCAACATTATTGTTATAAACATGAATGTTATTTATGTATTATACTTGGATGAGTAAGAAATTGTGTTATATTGGCATCTTTTGAAAAAAGAGCATTCTTCTCTAGGGGTGATTTAATTATAAGTTTATATCTTGCTAATGTTGTATATGTACTTTTTCACTGGAAATGAAATGATCTTTCGTAACATACTTTTGTGGGTTATTCATGAATGAAATCCTTTGTGTTTTTATAAATACTTTGGAATTTATATAAGAACCAAGTCAAAAAGGACAACTTTAGAGAAAGATCCTTTTCTGACACCCCTTTGTGTGTGAGCACATTAGTCAGATAACTTAAAATTAAAGGACGAGCCTAGTTTCCTTAACACTCTTTGACACCTCCTAGTTTAGAGGTAATAAGAGAACAAATTCAAGTTTTTTGTTTTTTCAACATTGTCACGAAACCACCCTATAGGAATGGTAATGGATAAATATTGTTTAGAGTAAAAGGGGTTCCTACTAGGAATTATATTCATGCATGTTGAAGTTGTCTGGGATGCTTTAGATTAAGGCTTGGAGTCACTTTTGAGACATGTGGGAAGTAGGTTATAAGCTATGAAATTGTAAAGTAGTCTTGAGGTAAAACATAGAAGGCTAAATAATGAATATGGTTGATATTTTATCTATCTAATTAGGTTTCTTGATTATGGAGCCTAGGAACAAAGCAAATATTGAAACCCCCTTCTTTTAACCCATTAGTAATCCATTCCTTGCTTTACATGAAGAGATGAGTTGTTCTTTATGGGAACACGTATTTCAACATTATGATATCCCTTCCCAAAAACAGGACTTGTTAGACCCATGTGCATCTCAAAATGCATCCCAACATTTGTGAACTGTAGTAGTTTAACTTTACAAGAGGAGATAGGATCTCAAATCCTTGTTACTATAGGAATATGTTTTCTTACTTCTATATATGTGAAACCACATATGGAAATTGTAATGGAATCTCTACTAGCACATTTTTTATAAGGTGACAGGAGGATCCCTTTTGCTAAGCCTTGAGTTATGTTTAGATCTAAGTTTTCTTCATAGTCCTAAAGTCCTAGGGAAGCGTTAGAATTTGTGTGTTCCTCCCTAGGAACCTAGTAGAGAGTTTTATTGTGGGTATGAATTTGTGGAAGATGCTTAAATGTTAGGCATAATGTCACTCTCAGGACATTTGAGTCGAAATATGTAGTATGTAATATTATGGTTGTCCTAGATATTAAACACTATTGGAAGGGAAAATATAATAGAGTTCTTGGGATCGTAGAGATTATTGGTATATGTATTAATACACCACTAAGATTCTATTCGTAAAGGGAGTTTGTAACTTGATTTTTGTATTAAGAGTGTACCCTTGTGATATCTGGCTATGAATTATAAGTACCATGGAGATTATTTTGTAGCTTAATAAATATTTCTTGTGTTATGAAGGTAGATGTGATTTAACCCTCTTGAAAACAATTTTTTTGAGAAAGAATAGTTTCTAATTTTTGGAATCAAAACTTAATGTATAAATGTTAAGAAAATTTTAATAACCAGTCGGGTTATATAATTTATTCATAATAAGACAAACAAACTAAATCAGATGGAACTAGTATAAGCTAAATGATAAATGAACCAAAAGAAATGTGGTCTCCAAAAAGGAAAATGTGTTCTTTCTTGTTAATTACTCCCTAGATCATTAAGGACAAATAACGAAATATCAATATAATAAAGATGTAACCTGTAAAATGTGGTAAAGTGGAAGGTGCCCATGGATGTTGTGTAATTTATGGTTGGGTCATGGTTTTGTACCCATTCATTATAAACATGTGACTTTGAGCTATGTATTGTGTTGTCTTGTTATTTGCATGGTTTGCATGTTGTATGAGTGGGTTCACGTTTATGTTGGTGTCACATGTGGTGTGGATTTTTGTGAGTAAACCCACGTGTTGTCTTATAACAAGTAATGAAAGTAAACAAATATATCCTGGTATATTTTTTGTCTTTTTTTTGGATCCCACATGGGTGGGTGCTACATCTAGGAGGAAACCCTCTTCCTCAGGATTTTGATATTTTCATACAAGATTAGAAGAGTCTCATTCAAGATCGTTAAAGGAAACCCGTCCCCATTACTCCCACTCGCACCTCACCTTCCAAATCATATTTTTCTAACAATGTCAGAAATCAACAATGCCTAACTTATGTATCATTTCTAACCAATCTTACCATGTATGATGATTTTAGAAAAATTGAGGAATGGTATGATTTTGATTGGTAGTATGATGTTGTGTAAAATTAACAAAGGAGGGCATCTACATTAAAGAGATTTGAGTTAGAATTAGAGGAGTTGGATCCGTAGAAGGCAGTATTGTTTACAAATAAAGTAGACCACATACCTTATCAACTTGCAAACATTATCCACCTTGAGGAAATTTTGCATGATGGCCCCATTAGTAGGGATGAAATTCAAATAAATGGGAAAACCAAAAGGATTATCCAAGTGGTTCCCAAGGCCACATGTCCAATTAGATACCTAGCAAGCCTAGATCCACACGAGGAGTTGTAGCCATTCATGCTCAATTTAGGGCATGAGTACGAGCTTTAATGTGCCAAATGTCATATGCAATACCTCATAAAACCAAATTCAAAGCAACTAAAGGATGTATTCACTCTTTTCTCATCTGATACTTTGAAGAATAGGAAAGGAAAATAGTTTCAAGAAAATTTTCCACTCTCATTAAAGACCATTTCCATTTCCAAATCAGTTACACGGTCTAATTTTGTGAGGAAAAGAAGCTATTTCTCCCAGCCTTTATCAATTTTATTTTAGCTCCTTTTGTCTCTAGTTAGAGTAGGATAAATTAGGTTTATTTATTACAAAACAACTACTTGTGCACACTCTGCATGTTCCCACTTGGAGCATGTATGATTTTTCCATGTTTGTACATAGTTTTTGTGGCCCCTTATTGCTATTGCACATTCTAGTTCAAACAGTGCTTCATGATGGCTCAGGGGTAATATTCTAAAATTTTAGATGTTGGGCTAGCTGCATGCCCAATGGATTCTTCAAGGCCACTGATATTTTATCTAGAAAAAAGATAATATTTGTAAGTCACAAAAAATGTTCTCCAAGATAACCCTTGGGCTCTTTTAACAACTTACCATTTCATTCTTGGACTCAAATAGGTAAAACAAGGTAAAATCTAGAAAAAAAGATCAACAAGGGGAGAAATCACATTTTTGGGAAGGTTACAGTGATTCAGGGCATTCCTTTCCTCCTTGCAAATCCATTCAAGCTAGATATTAACCAAAAAATGAAGAAATTTGTGTCATTAGGGCAGTATCGGTCAAATCGACCTTTGGTGGAATAGGAGGAACTATTCCCTTGTTCCTCCTATTCCCTTTTTTACCGATCCAAGCGATAAAATAAAGGGAGACACATGTCAGTTATGGTAGATTTAGAGGGCACAGTGGGAATGTTTCCACATTCCTAACAATCCCCAATGCCCCATCTATATGTTTAAATGAAAGCAAAGTAGAGTGGGCGGAAGTAATCAAGTGATTTGGTTAAATCAAGCACAACCGACACACATGACATTGTTTTTTCCTTCCTTAAGTTCCCCTCCCAGATGATTCATCTACCGAAACACAAAAACATTAAAGAATATTTTCATGACCCACAGGGAACTCTATTGTGTTTCTCGCAAGCACCAGAAATCTACATGGCCGTAACTTCATCCATGCAACTCCAAATATTAAAAAATCTATCTTGTTGTAAATTTCTCATCAAGAACTTCACTATGGCATCATGAAATTTAGAGATTGGTGGAGTTAGGTGGGTGAAAAAGGAAAAAAAATAGTCCTAAAAATTTAAATATAGCTCCAGGTAGCTCAACCACCAGTTTTAATGAAGTATGGGGCTCTTAGCTTCTCCAACAAGTAATATATCATGGGGGAATGGGTTTGGTAGGGTTCCCATGTTTTTTTTCATATAATTAATGCATGTTCTTGGTGGAAGAAGGTATAAATTTTAATTTCGCTCTTTTGTCCCTCCTTTCTCTTTCCCATTTTCTATATTTTTGGAATTGATGCTCATTTGTAAAGGTTGGACCCCCTCAGAATGCAAGGGAACCATTTCAAAAATGTTTTAAGGGTGTGTTTTTGAGTTTCATGCCTTCATTTTAGAGATATGTAGATGGTTTTTGTGCCTTCTTCCTCCACTGTAATGGACTGTGCATTATTTTATGGTAATAAAATCAGGTTTTGTGGTTATTTCTCTATCTTAGTTGTGTTTTATTTGCATTATAACATCTCTATTGTTGTTGTGGTATGTTGTGCATATCATTTCTCCTTTGTATGTTCTATATTTGTTGTTAATTTTTTGAAAATGGAAGTTTAAATGTTGATTTGGTCTATTTTACTCATGTATGCCCTCTCTTTGCCATTTTCTCCCATTTTCCCTCATTGAGAGTGTATTTACTCATTTTCTTGTTGTTATCACCTCTATTAGCTTAGGATTTTCCTTTCATGCATATCCTTCTAATCTCGGTCCTCATGAATGATTAGATTAGGATTATATAGTTGTATTTCTAGCATTAGGAGTAGTTTTAGCATTAGGAATAGGTAGAGGAATCCAGCCTTCTTTGGAGGTTGATCTCACTTTTGCAAAATCCACATTGTAGATATCATCCCATGTTGCCTCATAGTCATGGGTATTTCATGTTGATTCAAGGAAGGGTGTAATTTTTAGCTCCAACAACATCTCTTTAAAATACTTAGTTTGTGAAATAAATATGTCTTTGTTTGATTGAGAAATTTTTAAACCAAGAAATAAAGATAACTTGCCAAGAATGGACATTTCAAACTCCTTTTACATTTGACTAACAAATTATTGACACATATTTTCACTCCTTCATCCAAAACTTATATCATCAACATATACAACAATCAATTGATTGTCAGCTTCATTTGTTTATGTAGAGATTACTATCAACAATGATTTTATTAAAACCTTGTTGTTGTAGATAATTATCTAGTCTTGAATATTAGGCCCTGGGGGCTTGATTTTGTCCATAAATATATTTCTTCAGTTTTCATATCTAATCTCAATCATATAATAAAGTGAATCCTTTTGGTTGTTCAATATAAAATTCTTATTCCAAATTCCCATTTAGAAACACTGATTTAACATCCATATCATATAATTTAAAAGTTTATAAACAAGAAAATGCCAAAAACATTCTAATATATTCTAAATGTGTAATAGGAGAAAACATTTCTTCAAATTCAATAACTTCAACTTGTGCATACCCCTTACAAACTAGCCTTTCTTTATTTCTTACAACTTTCTCATATTCATTCATCTTATTCCTAAAAACCCACTTAATACCAGTCACGCTTTTATATTTTGGTCTTGGGACAAGTTCACACGTTTCATTCTTCTCAATCTGATCTAGCTCTTCTTCCATATCTCCAATCCAATTTTTTTCTTCACTTTCTTTAGTAAAATTCTTATGCTTTATCTTGGATAGTAAAGACAAATTTTTATGTTCAGTTGCATTTTCTAATCTTCTTATATTTTGTAATCCAATGTTTTTTTCTCCTATAATCTATTTTTAGAATGGTTTTTTTGGACTGGTCTCGATGGTGTTTGTGTATTTTTTCTTAAACATCTTGCTTTACATATTCTTCTTCATATTTGATGATTTCCTCCTTTGAGTAATCAGTTTCTTGTGTCTTATTCCTTTTATACTTGATATCGTCCACTTTCACATTTGCACTTTCGACAATTTTGTGTGTTCTCATATTGTAGCATCTAGATGTCTTACTTCTTGAAGAGTAACCAAGAAAAATACCTTCATCAGATCTAGAATCAAACTTACCCAAGTCTTCATCATCTCTTTTGATATAGAATGTGCTTCCAAACATGCTGAAATATTTGTCAATTTTTGGTTTTCCCTTCCATAATTCATAAGGTGTCTTAATGTTGCTTAGTCTAGTTTTCCCTCTATTCAAAATGTAAACTGTTGTGTTGAATTCTTCTATCAAAAACATATCAAATAACTTATAATAATTTAGCATTGTTCTTGTCATCTCTTGGATTGTTCTATTATTTCTCTCTATAATGCCATTTTGTTGAGGATTTCTTCCATTTGAGTAATGTCTATTTATTACATGATTCTCAAAAAATTATTCAAACTCATTTGAGGTAAATTCTCCTCCACAATAAGATCTTAGGCACTTGATTCTCTTACTAGTTTCATTTTCAACCATGGCCTTGAATGCTCTAAACTTCTGAAATGCCACAGATTTCTATTTTAGAAAATTAGCCCATATCATTATATAATAATCATAAATAAACAACATGAAATAGTTCACCTTGCATGCTTTTATTCCTTTTAGACCCACAAAAATCAGTATGAACAAGTTGCAATAAGCTTGTAGTTGAATACTCCTTTTTCTTGAATGTAATTCTTGTCTTCTTCCCATGCTGACATTACCTGCAAAATGTATTTGATGGTTTAGTGATATTTTGTATGTCTCTAATAGCTTTCTTGGAACTAATTTTTACTAAATCATCAAAATTATATGGCTCATTCTTCTATGCCATAAACAACTTTCATCTGATAGCCCCATATAGCATTTTTCTCCTTTAATCTCACTAAGAATATAAAGATTATTAGTTATCCTACAAGCATCAAAACTACCTTTCTGATCTCACATCCTTCAACATGAAATGTGAAAGTATAACCTTGATCACTCATTTTTCATACACTAAAAAGATTATGCTCAGTCATTCAACATACAAAACAATTTCAGTTTTTGATCTTCCAATGTGAAAGATAATAGTACCCTTACCTGAAATTATTTTTGTAGCATTGTCTCCATTTATATGGCTTGAGCAACCACTATCAATACACCATTGATTTCCTTCATTTTGTACATGAAATGTTGTTTGAACAAACATGTTTTTTTTATTTAGTCTTTTCTCGCTCAGGCTTCTTCTTCCAAATTTTTTCATCCTTATGATTATCCATGGTTTCCTCATTCTTATTTTTCTTGGGATATTCCACATAAATACTTCTGGAAAATTGTGCAATATGTCAAAAGTTGTGGCACTTATAATAATCAACATTATAATCCATCAAAGGAGAAAATGAGTTATAGTCTCTATTTGAGGATACATATGGGCTTACATTTACATTTCGATTCCTTTTAAAACTTCTTATATGAGTTTTAAATTTTTTTGATTTGTATCCAAACTGATTACATGAGAAACAATAACCATTAAAAGAATTTTGGAACCTGGTTATGTGATGTTTCCATTGTGAAAAGATATTTTGCATTTTTCTGAGCTCTCTTTTGGAAGAATGTTGATATATTTGATATTTTGAGGAACTTTAATATCCTTCTTCTGGTTTCTTTAATTTCTAATTGTAATTTCAAGAGTGTCTTCATCGGTCTTTGACTTTTCTACATTTTCCTTCTTTAGCAACATGTTGGGATCTTCTTCGATAGTCTGTTGATCTTCTTTATACCCAAGACCGATCTTGATAAATGATGATATTTGATTGTTGATAAAATAATCTAGGTATTAAGATATATTCTTAAAATTGAGACATTTTTTCAACTTATTATTTGTTTTCTCAAGTTCCTTTCTCAAGGAAACAATTTCATATTCAATATTTTCACAATTTTCTTGTTTTTGTTTTAGCTTGGTTCTTACGTCCTCATTCATCTTATTCATCTCTTCAAGATGAATCTTCAAACCAATGATGATCTTATTAGATTCTTAAAGATCTTGTGTCAAATTGTAATACCTCCGCCTTTCTTTAAAAAAATTAAATAAATAAATAGAAAAAATCTTGTGAATTTCTTGGGGGCGGCTAGGGTAAAAGGAGGGGGTTCATTTTTTATTTTTTTTTGTTTTGTCTCTGGCTGAGTAAAGCCAAGCGCCGCCACATTGGAGAGAGGGTTTTGATAGTCTTTGGAGTCGCATGTGCTTGGGGGGGGGGGGGGGGGGGGGGGCGCAGGACCTGCACACAAAAAAAAAATAGTTTTGTTGAAACGGCCTTGGAAACTTGCATGCAAATACAATGATTTGCACAGGCCAGACTCCACATCCATTCCCAGCTTCCTCCCAGGCTACGCCTCTCTCACCGCGTGGAAAATAGTCCAAAAATGAAGGCATTTTTGGGTATGTTCTTTTTGCACGCACTCATCACTCTTCCAACACGCGCCCAACACTCTTCTAACACGTGCCCAGACCCGGCATGACTTCTTTCAGCGCATGGAAGATCATTTTTTTTGTCAGATGTGTTAGTTACATGCACCTTGGCAGCTACTTATGCCAAAATGTGGAAACATGCGAACTGCTTGACTAGATGCAGGGAAGAAATGCAGTCTAGGGACTGCAATGATAGCGGGATATGCAAAAAACGGGTCTATTATTAAAAAAAGGGCGCTAACCTATCTTTTACAATGCCTCAAAGAAATGTTATTTCATGGAATGCCATGATGGCAGTGTATGCACAAAATGGATTTGTTTAAAAGGCGGTTGGGTTGTTTGACAAAATTCCTCAAGAGGCATGGTCTTATGGAACATACCCTGACCATATAAGCTTCATTTTGTTTAACTGACTTTCAGCCATGCATGTTCAGTGCATGAGGGTTGTAAATACTTCGTTGGCATGAGTGCCTTGGCATGAGTGCCTCTTGTAGAATCAGGCTGAAAATTAATCATTATGTTGCTGGTTTTGATGAGCACATGAGAACGTGAAAAATGTGGAGGCATGCTTAAGGCATGTGAAGTGTTTGTCTAAACGCCTTCAAAAAAAAATAAAAATCTTGGTCTAATGGTTGCAAGATTTGAGGCTACGCACAAAAGGAGGAAGATCTTTTCCTATCCAAACAACAATAATAAGAAACCCTTTGATCATGCTCAGCAAGTGGTGGGTCGAATCCAGAAGACATGTATGTTAAATGGTGGAGCTGGGGATGCTCATGGTCTAGTTGACAAAGTGTCAAGCAAGAGACTGAACCTAAGCATGTGGCTTCGACTGACTTCATTCTCCAGGCATGGTCCTTCTTCCCTTACCTCTCATAATTCTCATGTTTTAGTTCTCTTTTGCAACTAAATAGAAATTTAAATTATTAGGATTTTTAAATACAGTTAAATGTCTCTTCAACTCTTTCAAAACAATAAAGTGTCGTGTCGCAACTCTCGAAGCCATTATAACTCGCCTACTTTAAACCACGAACTATCACCCTCACTTCGAGATGACCTAGAAAACTCTTACTCTTTTGACCTATTCAATATCGTTTTATCGACCAAACAAATTTGACTCTCCATTGATTAAGATGACCTTCTTCCTACTTAAAATAGTTAAATTTTGCTATTTTCAGAGACTCACTAAGTACCCTTCGTAACTCTGGAAACGAGATGTGAAGTTTCATTCGAGTACCTTGGTATACGAGGAGTCGCCTTGATTTTTGGTTTGTCTCGAAATGATCATGTGACATCCTTTTGACACCCTTATAGGAGCCCTGCAACACTGGTTTACAACAATAAAAATTCAATAAAACTAGAAAGTTGGCTTTCGTTTTGGATTGCCATTTGAAAACTGGAAAGAGAAATCACTTCCCGTCTTCACAAACCTCTAGTGATTATACTAGATAAATGCATGGGACATTCAGTATAGGAAAGAGAAATTTTCGGGATAGTTTGGCGAAGCCATTTTGCAGGCCTCCGATCGCAGTTTGACGAGGTCAAACTGGTCCATTTTTGTCTTGTCGCTCCAGAAAGCTTGTCGCCGTTTGAACTTGGTTTTCTAGTTCTCCTTTCCGTCGACTCTGACGAATTCTCCTTATATAGGGGAACTACTAGGAAGAGTCTCGTTGTGTGCGCATCCATTGAACATCGTTTGGGACATGGTTTCTGGGCCATTCGAGCTAGTTTTTATCTCTTTACAACTGGGTGAACTATGACCAGAGGTCCCGGAAAACTAGCTGCCAAACGTAAACCGTGCGCTCTTTTTCAATTCTGTCAGTTGCTATGAACTCTTGGTATATCTAGGAACACGTAGCAAGTTGTTTGGGGAGGGCGTTCTCATTGGAAGGTAACTTTTGGAAGCAGTTTCTTAGCCTCCGAGCCTGTTGTGAACATTTTTGTAATTAGTGAGAAAATGTAAAAGTAGAAAGTTGCGGACCCTCGTAGGGTTGTCAAATCCCCTTTGGAAACTTTCATCACACGTAAATAACTATTTAAAACACTAGAATGAAACTCGTTGGGTGTATTATAACTTTAGACAAAATGATATTTTCTCTCTCTTCCTTTCTCTCTCTCTCTCTTCTGAGTTTATAAAATGGAAAAAAAATGAAATGCAATGATTACATGTTTCTAGGTTTTATTTTGATTTTGATTGCATATTGTAGTTATTGTCAGATGTAAATGGGAACTAAAAAAATGATAATTATGATTGTTTTAGGGTGGATGCCATGCCAGCGATTTATCGTTGATATCATGCTCACGTGGGTTTTGCAAGATGGATGAATGACGACGCAAAGGGCGATGTGTAATTTAATTATTATTATTGTAATTTTTATAGGTCATTGTAAAATGAATGACTATGTATTGTAGTCTCTTGTTATTGAAAAGTTATAAATGAAATTTGTTAATATGTATGACATGCCAGTTTTAGGGATACTTAGGAAATGTGCCTCTAATCACCAGTTCAATTTGATTTTAGTTGTGTATAAAAAAAAAGAGGTTTGATTTATATAAAGCAATTTTGAAATTGAAGTTAGGATATTGTGGTACTTTCTCAGTATTCAATAAACGATTAAATTAATTATTGGGTTCTTCTTACATTGCAGACACATTAAAGAGTTTTAACGGGAACACTCAACCCTAATAAAATATTCATGCATAACTTGCCTGTATGTGTGATCCCGTTCTACCAAATAAGAAAATTAAAACCGAAGAACGACCTTAAACTTTGCACTTGATGAGACCTCATAGGTTAGGTAAATAAAACCCCTCGTTGGAGTATACAGTCATAGTCATTAGGTTAAGTGACATTGTCGTGAACCCATATTTTAGGAATAACATGGTCCAACCTTATCCAGAGTATGTGGTTTCCTTCTAGATTTGGCATTCGCGAGAAGAATGTACTCTCTTCAGGTCCGATACCAGGCTGAGTGTTGAAGACCACCTTAGGAGTCACCTTATAAGTCCTTGTTCAAAGGAACGACTAAGCATTGCAACCCTGGATTCTATCAAAATAACTCCTTGATATGTCCTTGAATGTGGTTTAGTATATTTTTTTGTCCACCTACCTTAAACTCTATATATAGATGAGGCATAGATCATTGAGTGCATAATGGAAGAAACCAGACCTCAGCTGATTAGGAGGTGTCACTTGTGGTTCGTGTATGGTTTACAATCCTTCCGACCTTATACCTCTTCAAGATGGTAGTCAAATACTTCTGTAACTCCTGATTTCATAACAATGCTATGAACGAGACCATAGTGCGATGTATAAGCATATCCTAAGATGAGAACGAGATTTAAGATTAGGATGGAGGTCACTCATGAAGTCCTTAAAACTTAATTAAATGTAATCAAATGTTTCAAAGAATATGAGTCACCTTGGTGCTACCAAACTATGAGAAAACAAAAGATATGTATATATAGATATATATAAATCTTGTTGGAATTCAATAAGTTTCAAATTATAATAACAATGGTAGAGAAATAAATTCAGTGTGAATCGTGAATCGTTTTGGTGCAAGGTTTCCCTGTATCTAATATCTCCGTCCAATCCTTTGATTGCGTTTTGGGCATCAAGTCACTTTTGTTTGAGTTGTAAGGGTAAAACTGTAGGCATCAAATAAACGTTGGAGAAGAATATTTTTGCCTAATAATAGGACAATTAAGTACTTTGTATGCAATTTGATTTATGCCAAATATGTATGCCAGTTATGGAAGATTGTCATAAGGGTAAAGAGAAAAATTAAATGGTTGAATAATAAGTGAAAAGTGAAAAGAATCTTTAGAACTTGTAGGAAAAAAAAAGGGAGATAATTATGCTTACATAACAATGTCCTTGGAATGTTAACTTTAACCAAAAATACATTTAAGGAAATGATGTGTTGTGGGTTCTCTGTTCCTGAAGCCATGTTCTTGTGGTTGGGTATTTACTAGCAACCTTCCGTTGGGAAAAGTGTAGCGTTTGGACATGTCGATGTCACCTGTTATCATGTGTCTATGTGATTTGATGACTTTTGTAAGTGTCGTATACGTGTGTCAAGTTTCCTACTCGGAGCCCTTACTGTGTTATGTGTCGTGCGTTCCTTGTAGGTCAAAAAAAAATATTATCCTAGTATTTTACTGTTGTATTTGGGTGTGTAAAATAATGGGCACTACATATGGTATTAGAGTGGAGGTTCATGCTCTCGAACCTCTGGGATGGATTGGAGATTATGATGATTTTACGTGATAGAGATGTTGTTACATGATGGGTTACATGATAGTGATAGTGTTTCGTGATGGTGATAAATATTGGAAGGGTAATGTGTTTTAAGAGTGATGTGATCTATGTCGTAATTTTGATAGTGTGAAGGCACATGAGGTGTATGTCACTTAGTGCGCATTTTTTTTTATCATGTGGATGTGCTGGGGATGGGAGTATTCCCTCTCCTTCGTGTGGATTCTATGAAGAGTCCACGTGTAAATTACTGCTTGTGAATTGCAGAGAGAGTATTGACTCTCCTCTTTGTGGATCCAATAATGGAATCCGTGTGGGATGTACCGCCATGTTTTGTGTGAATGGAATGATTTTGTGAATTGCAGATTGTTAGAACATTTTGACTTTATGTGATGTGATGATGTATTGATGTATTGTGTCAAAAAAAAAAATTGGTGTAAAGTGAATTGAATTATATCATGATGTTTTACCATGTTTTGAAGAAATGTGTGTATCACCTTGTATGGAGCAAATGAATGTTATGTTGTGATGTTACTATGTCCCATTGTATGTATTATTTGTGTAATGTGTAATGATTCATGTTGTGATCTAGGGGCATACAGTGAGCCTATGAACCCTATTGTACAGTGATTGCACCTTGGGTGCAGGATGTGGTAATGTGATGTATCATAACCTGTGAAAGTAGTGATTGCGTTATACCCTAGTATATATAAACCATGCGTAATATGTTATGGTTGTTGTGTGTGAATCACCATTGTGTTAGTGACATAGTTATGTGTATGTCATGTGAAACCTTACACTCGACGAACCCTAAGGGGATAAATTGTCAAGAGTGTATGTGTGGAGAGAGGAGGCGTGGACTAGGTTTTCATAATCTTGAGCTGAGTACGAGTGAGGAAGTGGAGTCTTATCATAGACTAAAAATCCACTTCTATCTGTTTAGTATACTTCGATCTTGCTCAGTATATTGTGGGTGCGCACCACCTTAGGCTCAATTTATGCAACCTTGTGTCCCCTGTTCTTTCCTATTGGATTGTTCGTTGAATAATCCTATGTGATTTTGACTATGTTGATCCTTGTGGGAGTTTGGAGCATGATTCAGGCAGAGATGATGATAGATACATTATTTGATATACCCATTCTGGTTACATGTATATTTTCACGAGCGGAGGCTCGATGTCTGAGTGCCAGCAACTCGATGAGTACCCCTTTGGTGGTGCAATATGAGGCCACATAGTGATTATGATGTGCTATTTTCTCATTACGTATTTTATTCGTAAATTAAGCTTTCTCTTTTAGCTAGAACCAGTCGTTTCTTGATTGACATGTTCTTATATTTTGGGAATTTATTTGATTGTTGTACTAACAGTTGGATTTTACACTAACCATGGCTAATTAGCCACTTGTTCTTCTTAGTTTTAAAACTTTCTTTCCATATTTAAGATTTTTGTAGCCTAGCCCAAGGCTTTTGATTTTGCCACTTGGCATTTGAATGGATTGTTATGCTGGTTCTAATGTCGTAATGTGTTGGAATAGGGTCATGTTGTTAACCATGGAGTGGTTAAACCTATGGACCCGCTTCGTTGTATGGGGGTACACCCCAAGGAGTTACAGATAACTAGCGGGTTGTTGAACCATGAGTTATTATGTCACTTGGGTTGGGGGTGACGGTGCTCTATGTGTCCAGGGCAATAAGATGACCCGGCCTCATTAAAAGGAGAAAGGAGATTGGCCTCTATGATTGAGAGACCCGATGTTATTTCTGAAGGCACTCTATGGTTGAGTGACCTATTATTCTGGATGGGGCTCTATGGTTGAGTGACCCAACTTGGTTTTGACACGATGTTTCTTTCTCTTTGGGAGGTATATGGTGAATTTTTTTTTGGGTGCGTTTTCGAGGAGTATATGGAGTTGCTTTATGATACTTTAAGAGATATATGGAGTTTTACCTGGTACTTTTGGAGATATCTAGGGTTTTTTTTTGTGGTGTCTTGTTATGTGGGGAGTTGGTATAGTGAGTTATGTATCATGTTGTGAGTTCTGGTTGACACCTTGTTATGATATGGTGGCTTGACTCTTCCTCTTGGTCGGTAAGGATTATTAGATATTGTTTTGGCACTATGTTGTCACAGTCATGGATTGTTTTGGGTCATGTGATACTCGTTGTATATGTATCGACGTGTTGATTTTGTTTGTCAGTCATATGTGTGTACTAGGTCTATGTCTAGGGCATAATTGTTGGAAATTATTGGTCTATGTGGTACTACTTGTTATCATTCCATGATTTGGTGAAACCCTCGTGATGTGATTCGATCGTGAAAGTATGTAAAAGTATTCTTGTGAAATTTTAGTGTTGAGTATGACCTGGGTAGGGTGTCGTGACTGTAGTTCATGATGGGAACCCACAGGAACGAATAAACTGAAAATTCGATAAAAATTAAATTTTAAAGGAACTTGAATTCAAGAATAATGTTAATGGAAAGGGATTAATGAAATAAGAAATAAGAGAGAATTGCCAATCTTCACAGAAACTTGAAAGTTAAAATTTCTACCAAATGTTCCTAGGGACACCTCATAACTGTGATTTTGTGATTTGAAATCTTAACCTTATCTAGCGTACCTTCGCCACATTCATCCCTTGTTACGCATACTTTTTATGTCTTTCTCCATTGTATGTCACATCGAGGACGATGCTTTCTTAAGGGGAGGAGAATGTAATTCCTCCGTTAAATATAAAAATAATAATAATAAATAAAATAAAATTTAAATTACATGGTGGTTCTATTTTTTCCCTTGAGAAGAATTACAACGTAGGCATCCTCTGCTTTGTGGTGGTTTTCACCGTTTCAGATTAGATAGGTCAAGGGGCTCGAATTTTATGCGTTAAAGGGCGTTTTGTCTTTTGCTGAGAGAGAGACAGAGGAACCATCTGTCATGGATGTTTTTGAACACTTTTCTTGAGGGTGCTAACTTTTCTGTCATGGACCCAATGCGCTGAAAAAATGAGACAACTGCTCTTGGAGGATTACGGATGTGTTTGGGCACCATTTTGTTCTCAAAGGACATGAAATGAATCACTAGATGGCATCTCATGGGGTGCACAGTCATATTGTTACAACCGTGCACCAGCACCCTCCCAGGCCTGTAGCAAAAAAAAAATGAGTTCTAGGACCCTGCGTGGACAGCTGCCAAAACATGAGCTTTGGAGAAGGTATTCTGGTTCAGATGTTGTTGCAGATGTGAAAATGCCTTGGTCGACGTGTATGCACAAAACAGATGTGTGGACAGGCAAATGGAGGTAGAAATTGTGTTAATAGATTTGCTGTCAAAGAAATGCGGGCTCAGGGAAGGCCTCCCAGGGCAAGACAGGCAAAAATGAGTTTGTTGAAATACCTCAAATCTGGCAAGGACTCCTTCCAAGCACGCAAGACATAGGATTACGTGTGAAAGCATGACTCCACACCCTGCTATGGCAACCCTGCTGCCTCTTTCCAACGCTAGTCCAATCCGCTGATCAAAATGGGAGCTTTACGAACCAGCTTCTCTAGGAAATGCTGCCCAAGCTTTATGGAGAAGGTATTTGGCAGCGTCTAGAAGTTCCAAGGTTTTCCTCAAAAGACAAATACACTGTTTCAATGTGTGCAATCATGTGAACTGTCTCGACTAGAATACCTGTAGGATACGTGGCACTCCTGGACTGCAGGGATAGTAGGTTATGCAAAAGAATCTGATTTTTTTGTGGAAGTGTTTTCAAAAGGCGTATAATCTGTTTGATAAAATTCCTCAAAGAAGTGTTGTTTCATGGGATGCCATGATGGCAGCGTATGCACAAGATGGTTGTGTTAAAAAAAATGGCTTGTGATCTATTAGAAAGAATTCATCAGACGAGATGTATTCTCGTGGAACATGCAATAACCATGTAGGGTATGCACAAAATGTCCTTGTCTTGATTAGGCTTTTATTCTTTCCAGGATACAATGCCTGAGGGTGGTAAATACGTGGTCTGGCATGGGATGCATTCATTGTAGGATCATGCTCTAGAATTAATCATTATGTTGCTGGTTTTTGAAAGGGCACATTAATTGTTTGCAAAATACCCTAGAGAGCATGTTTTATCATGGACAACATGATTTGCAGAGTATGCATAACCATTGTTTGTTAGATCTGTATACAAGTGTGGTTTACAACAAGTTGGTGCTCATAAAGATTAGTTGAGCTTGGATTCATTCTTGGAGATATGCGTGCTCATAACCTACTATGGTGGGTGAAAGCCAAATTTCATAACCTTTGCAAGCATCCTAACTCCCTGTGCCAAAATGTGAATCTTGGAGCAAGATGGTCGTGTGGTGGACTTGTTTCTTGTATGCGTTCTAACTAGCTTGGGGCAGCTCATACACTGCATCATTGATTAACAGGATCTATAAGAAGTGGGTATGTTAAAAAGATCAGATATTTTCAAGCAACTACCTACTCTGTTGGAAAAATTCAAGTGATCAGGAAGTTGGTGTGACGTGGTGGAGGTTAGATCCAGGCTCGTGAGCCAGTTTACGAAGTGCCCGAGAACGATGACTGTACCAAATCCTATGGCTTCGACATACTTCGTTTTCCAGGCATGGTCCTTCTTCCCTTACCTCTCACAATTCTTGTGTTCTAGTTCTCTTTTGCAATTAAATATAATTTTAAATCATTAGGACTTTTAAATACAGTTAAATGTCCCTTCAACTCATTGCAAAACAATCTAGTGTCGTGTCGTAACTCTCGAAGCCATTATATCTCACCTATTTTAAACCATGAACTATCACCCTCGCTTCAAGATGATCTAGAAAAATCTTACTCTTTTGACCTATTCAATATCATTTTATCGACTAGAAAAATTTTACTCTCCATTGATTAAGTTGACCTTCTTCCTACTTAAAATAGTTAAAATTTACAATTTTCAGAGACTCACTAGGTACCCTTCGCAACTCTGGAAATGAGATGTGAAGTTTCATTCGGGTACCTTGGTATATGAGGAGTCGCCTTGATTTTTGATTTTTCCTGAAACGATCATGTGACATCCTTCTGACGCCCTTTTAGGAGCCCTGTAACACTGGTTTATAATAGTATAAAGTTGTTAAAACTAGAAAGTTGGCTTTCGTTTTGGATCGCCATTTGAAACCTGGAAAGAGAAATCACTTCTTGTCTTCACAAACCTCTAGCAATTACACTAGACAAATGCATGGAACATTTCAGTATAGGAAAGAGAACTTTTGGGGATAGTTTGACAAAGCCATTTTGTAGGCCTACCAATCGCAGTTTTGACAAGGTCAAACTGGACCATTTTTGCCTTGTCACTCTAGAAAGCTTGTCGCCGTTTGAACATGGTTTTTTTAGTCCTCCTTTTCGTCGACTCTGACGAATTCTCCTTATATAGGGGAACTATTAGGAAGAGTCTCGTTGTGTGCGCATCTGTCGAACGTGTCGTTTCGGACACAGATTCTGGGTCATTCGCGCTAACTTTTGTCTGTTTACAACTGGGTGAACTATAACCAGTGGCCCCAGAAAACTAGCCGCCAAACACAAACCGTGCGCTCTTTTTCAATTCCGTCAGTTGCTATGAAATCTTGGTATATCCGAGAACATGTAGCAAGTTGAGCGTGGAGGGCATTCTCATTAGAAGGTAACCTTTAGAAGCAGTTTCTTAGACTCTGAGCCCGTTTTGAACGTTTTTGTAATTAGTGAGAAAATATAAAAGTAGAAAGTTGCGGACCCTCGTAGGGTTGCCAAATCCCCTTTGGAAACTTTCAACACATGTAAATAACTGTTTAAAATAATAGAATGAAACTTGTTGTGTGTATTGGAACTTTAGACAAAATGATATTTTCTCTCTCTTCCTCTCTCTCTCTCTCTCTCTCTTCTGAGTTTATAAAATGAAGAAAAAAAAATGAAATGCAATGATTACATGTTTCTAGGTTTTATTTTTATTTCGACTACATATTTAGTTATTGTCAGATGTAAATGGGAACTGAAAAATGATAATTATGATTGTTTTAGGGCTTAGATGCCATGCTAGCGATTTATCACTGATATCATGCTCACGTGGGTTTTGCAAGATGGATGAATGACGACATCAAAGAGGCGATGTGTAATTTAACTATTATTATTGTAATTTTTATAGGTCATTGTAAGATGAATGACTGTGTATTGTATTCTCTTGTTATTGAAAAGTTATAAATGAAATGTGTTAATATGTATGACCATGCCAGTTTTAGGGATACTTAAGAAATGTGCATCTACTCACTAGTTCATTTTGATTTTTAGTTGTGTATTAGTGCAAATTAAGGGGGTTTGATTTATACTCAAGTCAACAATTGGTGAAATCGAAGTTAATACATTGTAGTACCTTCTCAGTATTTCAATAAATGATTACATTAATTATAGGGTTACCTTCTTACCTTGCAACACATTAATGAGTTTTAATGGGAACACTCAACCCTAATAAAATATTTGTGCATGACTTTCCAAGTATGTGCGATCCTAGTTCCTACCATATAAGAAAATTAAAACCAAGAACTATACCTTAGACTTTACACGATTGATGAGACCTCATAGGTTAGGTAAATAAAACCCCTTGTTGCAGTTTACCAGATGCATAGTCAGTTAGGTTCTAGCGACATTTTCGCGAACCCTATTTTAGGGATAACATGGTCCAACCTTACCCAGAGTATGCGGTTTTCCTTCTTGTTTTGGTAATTCCACGAGAAGAATGTCCTCTTTTCAGGTCCAATACCATGAGTGTTGTATAAGCCACCTTAGAAGTCACCTTATGAGTCCTTGTTTCGAGAGGAATGACTAAGCGGTGCAACCCTAGATATCTATCAAAATAACCCCTTGGTTTGTCCTTGAATGGGGTTTAGTATATTTTTAATTACACCTACCTTAAACTCTGAGGATATAGGATGAGGCATAGATCCAATTGAGTGCATAATGGAAGAAACCAAATCCTCAGCTGATTAGGAGGTGTCACATGTGGTTCGTGTATGGTTTACAATTCTTCCGACCATATACCCCTTCAAGATGGTAGTCAAATACTTCCTGTAACTCCTGATTTCACAACAATGCTATGAACGAGACCATAGTGCGATGTATAAGCATATCCTAAGATGAGAACGAGATTGGAGATTAGGATGGAGGTCACTCATGAAGTCCTTAAAACTTAATTAAACATAATCAAATGTTTCAAAGAATATGAGTCACCTTGGTGCAGACCAAAGCCTATGAGAAAACAAAAGACATGTATACCTAGAGTATATATATAACTCTTAATCGTGGAATTCAATAAGTTTTCAAATTATAATAATTAATGGTAGAGAAATAAATATCAGGTGTGAATCGAGAATATTTTGGTGCAATAGATGGATGCCCTGTGTCTAAGTATCTCCGTCAAATCCTTTGATTTCATTTGTGGGCATCAAGTCACTTTCATTTGAGTTGTAAGGGTAAGACTATAGCCATGAAATAAACGTTTGAGAAGCAAACATGGTTTAACATAACTTCATTAGAGATTGTAAATAGTACTCAAATGTAGCCACATTTGAAATATGGAAGCATATTATGTCAGTTATGGAAATATTTTATCATAAAGGTAAAGAAGCTTTCAACCATTCATCTAATGGTGGAAATTGATTGTTTATAACCGCGGCAACAAGAATCTTAAGAAACTTGTAGGTGGACAAACGAGGGAGATTTCATCCAATGATGCTTCACAGTAAAATGTCCTTGGAATGTTAACTTTAACCAAAAATATAGTTAATAGTAAGGCATATGTCAAATGGGTTCGACCATGTCCCATTAGATACGTTGGCCTCTTGTGGAGCCAAAAGAGAAGCCGCATTCTTAGTCACATTCACTTCATAATGTGAGGATGAGTGTGGTCATCAGCCCCAAGGATCAGTTGTTATGCCTGCATAAAAAAATGTAGAGTAACTAAAAGATGACATTCTTTGATCTGTCGCTTTTGATGCCAAGTTGTTAAACCAATTGGAAGCCCTTGGGCTGTGTTATCGTGTCTTTCACTCAATGTACATGTCCATTATCAATATCATCTACATGATATTTTTCTGTTGCATTTGGAAAGTGCGTAGATATTTTACACAACCAATTGCAATGTTTACTTAGCTCACCTGTGCCTCTAGTTAGTATAGAGTATGGATAGGTTTTCTTTCACCAGAATAATTACCTGGCACACTCTAGGTGTTTCATTTGAAGCATGTATGGTTTTCAGTTTTAGCATTTTCTTCATCTTATGAAACCATCTCTCCTTCACATTCTTTTATCTCTATTTCCATGAACAATTATTATTCTTTATCACTGGAAGAGTTGCTTTCTTCATTTTCTTTAGATGAGTTTTTATCCTCCTTGGTATAGAGGTTTTTCTTGTGCTTTTAAAAATTATTTCCTTCCTCATATTTTCCTTGCTTATAGCTCTTCTTATTTTGATAAAACTTGTTACCTTTTGTATTGCCCCTGGGTGTAGTTTAGTGGCCAAGATGTTTGAAAAAGTTTGTTAATAAAATAAAGATATAAATATGAATTTAAATATAACAATAATAATAGTCTCATTTATTATTACCAACATTAATATATTTAGAATGGTATTAAAAAAAGGGAGGGGAAATCATAAAATAAAATAAAATTTATAGTTGGCCAGTAGGTGGGAGTTGGTGGTTGGAATGGGTAAAGGAGGAGATGGGGAAAGGAGTCTAAGACAAGGCATGTGTACCCATATTTCCAAGCAGAGGTTGTGTCATACATTGGTGTTGCAAATGCAATGTTAGGTGTAAATCCAGACTTACCAGCTACTCAGACATGTGCCAAATTAGTAGCTTTGAAATCAGTTTTTGGACGCAACAACTATCTCCAACATCCACCCATCCTCTGTCAAAATAGAAAATCTTGTTTAGGTATAGATTCCTACAATGATAAAGGGGAATGGAAATATAACATGCTATCGAAGGAATATAACTTAAATTGTTAGTTATTGCAGCTGTTGGTGGCTATCCGTGGATGCCTTATCTGTAGGTCTATACAAAATAGTTTTTTTAATTGTCTTAGAAATATTCAAAGCAAGTACAAATGAAATATGGGAGGCTATCGCAAGGTTTGTTAAGTGTTTGAGAAAATTCCTGAATGTGATGTGGTCTCATCGGAAGTATTTATTTCAAGATATACATAAAACAGTGCTCTTGTCGAGGCTATGAGAATTCTCAAAGAAATGCCCCAACCAAACGTGGTCTCATGAAATTCAATCATTGTTGGATATGCACAAAATGGATTTGTTGTGGATGCCCACAAAAGGCACATGGAATATTTGAAAGCATGTGTTGGAGAAATGTGGTCTCATGGGATTTGAAATTGGGAAAAGGCCATGAAAATATAGATAGGTGCATTGGTAGAAGTTCATGATCAAATGGGTTTTCTGAAATGGTTGTGGAAGCATGTAATTTTCAGGAGTTGAGCTAGAGTTTATTTTCTACTGAGAATGAAACTGATGTCAAGCCCTTATGTTAAATTTTGGGGATTTACAAGTTGGAGGATCATGGGATCCTAAGATGGAGTAGAGGTTGTTGGTAGTTCATGAGATCCCAACCATGCTAAGAATACCTTGTGCTACCTCTTATAATGAAACAAACAAATTTTCTACATTATTCAACTTGCCCATGTTAGCATACTCATAGAGGTGTTTTAGAACAAGCTTGATTAGCTTGTGGAAGGCCAAGTACTAGAGAGGAGATTTAGTGTTTCTGATTGAGTTCTGATCCGACAATCAATTCAATGGATATATTTCAATAATAACATTAAATATTTATCGTCATATGATGATAATGGTATATTAACGAATGATTCATCCTCTACCATGTTTATTTTCTAATAGTAAGTAATCCTTCATCAGGGATGGATCTGATTTTAGAGAAATATTTTATTTTGGTGGTTACCAACTAATAGATGGCCTACATATTTTCATCAATTTGGATGACAAGTGACTTGAGGGAATTAACCTAAAACCATAGAAAAAGCCTCATAGAAGTGTATGCAAAATGTGAAAGAAAACACAGAGCATGTGAATTATTTGAAAAAATGCCCAAAGGGTTTGATGACTCTATTGGTTGTTGAGAAGCATGGACAAGACACTTAAACTATTCGATCCGATGCCTATACGAGGCATGCCCTTGTGGACTAAAATAGTTTCAAGACCCTAAAATGGATTTTTGAGTATGCTTTAGATCGTCGTAAGCAAGTGAAACCGACACATATCTCCAAACTCTATAACTATGTTCGCCAACTAGCCTAAGCATGGTTTTATCTCTCTTACTTGCATAATTTTCACATTCTAGTTTTCCTTTTTAAAATGATATTACAAATAAAAAAAAAGGAATATACTATTGTGTGATTAAAATGAATCGTAACATAAAACCATGAAAATTTCATCTTTCCGTGCAACTGAAGAAATTTTTTTTGAGTGCAAACCCAATTTTTGATTTACCTCCTTAGATGTTAATATAGCTTGGAGAATCTTAATAGATAACAGAAACCACATGAATGCCATGACGAACTTATTTTACTAGTTTAAGATTGTTTTGTTGTTTACCTTTAAAAAGTTAACAAACCCAGTTTTTGGTGTCTCGAAAAACACCAGGGTTCATTTTAAGACACCCCTATAAAATTGAAGGTGGAAAATACCTGGCGAATATGCCCGTAACCAGTTTTAGCAAAAGGTGAATTTGACAGTATTCAAAAACAAAAATTTCACCTGGTTTTTCATGGCTCCATCAGTGACGTGCGACAACAAGACGTCAATAACCACTCCTGAAACGTGTCAATGGAACGTTAATAGTCTAGACTGACATGCATCACTGGTGCGACACTGGTTCGTAATGACGCACGACACCAGCTCCAAATGATGCAAGACATAGGATCATAATGACGCGTGACATTGTCACCTACTGTCGCGCGTCAGTGTCTGGTAATGACGTGCAACACTGCCTCCAACTGTCGCACGTCACTGGCCTCTAATGACGCGCGTCATTTGCTCCTATTGACATGCGTCACTAGCTCCCATTGATGCGCGTCAGCTAGGAATTTTGTCGTGCGTCAGCTAAGACCTTTGACGCGCGACACTGGCATCTATTGACGCGCGACACTGTACACTAATAACGTGCGTCTCTGTCTTATATTGACGCACGTCACTTGAACCTGTTGATGCGCGTCAAAGGTCTTAGCTAACGCGCGACAATAGGAGGAAGTGACACGCATCAGTAGGGGATAGTGTCGCACGTCACTAGGAGCCAGTGTCGCGTGTCAAAGGTCTTAGCTGACGCGCGACAACAGTCCTAGCTGACGCGCATCACTAGTAGCTAGTGACGCGCGTCAGTAGGAGCAAATGACATGCGTCAATAGGGGCCAGTAACGCCCTATTTAGCTTATAAATACCCTTGTGCCGCTCATTTTCTCATTTTCGTTTTCCCATTCTTGAATTTTTACAGGTCTAAATCGTTGTCAAAGACGTAATTACAGCTATAATGTCGACTTCACATGCTTCCCAATTGCAAGTTCAGCAAGAAAATCAAGAGAATCCAACTCAATCGATTTCAAAGATCAACTACAGGAATCCCTTATGCCCTCACATCCATACGGCTTTAAATATGTCTTTAGAATATCAAGATTTGATGGAAGAGTGTGAATTTACAGGGCTCGTTAATATGCCCCATTTCGAAACAGATCCGGATATTTTGAATTACCTTCTGTCATGCTACAATTCAGAGGACGGTATTTTTTATGTGACTCTGAATGATGGCCAAATGTTCCAATTCACTATTGAAGCAAATGACATCCATCGGTTTACGGGCCTTCCTTTCAGAAATTTACCAATTGTTACAACCAAGGCAACACTCCTGGAGAAGACAAGAAATTTCTCAAATCAACATACGGTTTTCATGTTGATTGTAAGTATAATTCGTTTTAATTCATATTTTTTATTCTGTTTTTTATTCTGATACAATTTGCTGTTATAAATTTATAGTAATTTTCACTGTTTCACATTTGTAGCCCATGTCAATAAATCTAGGCGTGGTGTAGATATACAATCAATTGCACACCACTTTCTTGCTGCACTTATTTCATTTTTTCAAGCCAGAATTGTTTTGCAGGGTCGCCAAATAGATATACCAAATTGGGCCATTGCATACATTTGTGCCACTATCTCAAAATGAAAATTTGATTGGTGCACATATCTATCCAAAAAAATAATAACTGACATAACAAATTCAAAACTCTTAGATAAACCTTTCATTTATTCAACAAACTATCTCCTCGGCTTCTACTATGAGGCAATTTTAAATTTAAAAGATAAAGAAATTCCTACTTGCTCTGATAAGGCTTTGAAGAAATTCTCAATTCCATTTGAAGAACAACAGGTATAAAATATTTAGTTTGTAATTGTATTTCAATTTTCGACATTACAGTGCACAGTTATTAAAACTTAAATTTTAATGTTTTGCAGAGAAGGTATCTTGAAGCCCTTCCCCGAAAAAAGAAGTTATCAAGAGGAAGAGGCCAACAACACGCGGAGGCTTCGGGGGACTCCCAATCTGAAATGGAAGCTCACTCCTCTCCAAACCCTCAACAGTTTGAACTCGTTAAACGCCAGAGAAGTAATACATTCTCATATATTATTTACAAATTCCAAAGTTGCATATTTATTTTTCAATTTAAATTTTAACCAAAGGAATTAATATTATTAAATATTGATGAATTGCAGGGACTTTGGAACCTTCTTCCCCAACTCACTCCATACAGTCGCATGCATTCATATCTTCTGAACAGCCACTGAGTACAACTCCTACAAGGCCACCCGTAGCACCGAGAAAAACAACCCCTCGACAACAAGGTACAACTTTTCTATAGTATGTTTAATTTCGTAGTTTTGACTTTATGAACTGTTTAAATATTTTTCATTTTTTTCTTGTACTTTTCAGCATATGTCAGTCATGATCAAACCACAGCACCGACACCCACTCAACCATTAATTTTTAAAATGCCAACCAGAGGAACAGTGAAAAAGAACATTGGTAAACGCATGCCTTTTGCTCCGGCCCCTAGTGGGACACTAAACCTTGCCTCCTCGTTTTGAATTCCAACTCTATCACTTGGTGGCTTGCCCAGTGCAACGGGCATATCTATTTTGAACAATATAAATTTAGATGAAGATTATTTGGGCATTGATAGCAATGACCCAACTGGTTTTTTCGATACCCACGAGATGATTCAAGGGTAGCAGGTATACTTCAAATTTCAATTTTAATATGCTTTACAATTTTTAATTACATTCTGATTTAAATTTATTTATCTAAATCTTGATTAATTTTTTCAAAAACAGGATCAGCCCACCCAAAGGCAGAAACAAGGAGCAGTTGATCTTGGTGAAAGCCCCCATTCTTCTCTAGCAAGATCGTCTACATCAGATTTAGATAGTGAACAGTTGCCACGTTTTCCTTTAGAGAACTTAATTGGTAATGATTGTTAATCCCATGTCAGTGAGTTTATTATTCCTCATATCCAACAACTTATAGAATGGGAGAGAAGGGCTAAAGTTCTTATCAATGAGATTATTAGTCGTTATGAAAATTATTGGCAATGGGATAGTTTATACGCTGCAGTCTAGAATCAACCTGCAAAGATGGATTCCTTACTTACCCAAGTAAGATGTGGGACTGTCACGTTTAACAACAATTATAAAGATGACATTTTAGATAAGGCACTAAACAAATTGGAAAATATTAGTGCCGAGGCCCAGGCATATTTAACAAATGGTCCAAGGACAAGGATTTGGTATCAATCGCAAATGCCGAAAGAGATAGAGCGGTTGTAAGTACTATTACATTTAAACAATCATTCTTGTTAATTTGAAATTTTGAATTTACATTAATATTTTGAATTGACATTACTCTTTTTGTGCAGTTGAAATATGAAAATTTGAAGAGTCAGGCGAAGGTTTTGCAAGTTCTCTTGGAAATAGCAAAGAACAGCTTATCCGCAGCAAAAAATTTGAAGCAAAATATTGTTTTGGTTAACAAACAAAACAATACACTAAAGCGGATAATTAAAGAGCATGGTCTCGACCCTGACATATTATTAAAAGCCAAAGCAGCTGCTGATCCAAATTTGCTGTCGCATGGAGATGCAACAAATCAAGAAGAAAGAATTTTTAAAAATCTGGACAGCGCTGCAGAAGATCTTATAAGTTCAGGGGTTATTTCTGGTGTTGGGGAAAGAGGTACATCCACAGTGGAAGAAGCCATTGGGGAAGAGAGCAGAGTAGAATTGTATAAAGAAAAAGAGGGTTTTGAAAATTAGAAACTTTTATTATTAAGGAAACTTTAAATATTGAATTTGAAAACTTCTACTATTGAGTATGTACTATGGTATTTGAATTTAATTATATGGATTTATATAAAGTCTTTAATTTTAATTGCATTAGATGGTGATTATCATGAATTATATGTATGTTTCTTGTTTACTTGCATTGTCATGAATTGTATGTGGACGTAGATGATGAATGATGATAATTGATAATTAATGATAGATGATGATGAAAGATGATGATCAATTTAATGTGTATAATGTAAAATGTAGTGCCTAAATATCTTGTGGGACTTTAATTATCTTGAAAATTATGTTTTTGGGGAAAAATAGCAACTAAGATTTGAAACAGATCTTTAGGATTTCTCCTTAATAGACTTATGGTGTAGGAAAATTCTATTTTAAAGAGATTCACCTCTATATAAGTGCATAATCTCTCATTAGAGAGGTTGTTTGACATCCAAAATAGTCAAGACCATTTGTCAGAAAATAACGTTTTGCTAGAAACAATCATTGATGTGGAGGCTAGATTAGCCAATTATGAAATAGTTAAATTCCAGGCCATAAGCATTAGAGCTTGGGAAATAATCAAGACCATGGTTTAAAAGATATGGTTTTGTTATCATGGATATTGTTTTGTGTAGAGTAGATTGACAAGTTGCTGTAAATAGTCAAGGTTATGGAGGCTAGATTAACCAAAGTTGGAATAACCATGTGATTAACAGATAGGTCAAGATCGATATAGAACTTTGAAGTTTAATGTAAAATATATAAGGTTCTTATCATGAAGATTAGTTTGTATAGATCAAGTTCATAGGTTGAAGAATTCTATCATTTTTTAATATTTGATAAGGGTGAAGAATAATTGTGGATTAGAACTGGGAGGCTATAAGTTGGAATAATTTTGAGTGTGTAAGAAAATATTGAAGGTTGTAAACTAGATCATAGCAAACTATGTGTGTAATTATTTATGTAGAGCCTTGAAGAAGGCACGCTACATTTGCAGGATAGTTTGAGGAAGGCACACTACAATGTTCTAGTCAGTTTTATTACTAGAAAGGATTTTTATTAGATAAATACTCTGTCAAGTTGATTTAAATAGTTGTGATTAGTGTAGATTTGGGTGGGTGACTATAGGATATGGAAGATAGCATTAGAATTGAGTTTGAATAACTTCGTGTTAGAGGATGATCATTATAAGTCTAAAAATAGATCTATTTCTTCATGGAGAAATCTGAAGAAGTGATGGATCTATGACAAAGCAAGGAATTTTAGGAAGAGTGTCAGGACTTATATTTATAATAGTATAATGTATTGTTTAATATTTTATCCCGCAGTTAAAAAAATATATCAAAGGATTTTCCACATATAAAAAATAAATTAAATATAATTCTAAGAAATCAAGAAAGAATCATCATTGGTAAGAAATTAAACATAATTGCAAATATGATAGGGTTTAGCTTACCTCTTGTGTATTAGATTGCTGTGAAATCATCAAGGGTAACGTGCTAGATCTTTGTTTTACCTGATATTGTAGATAGAGGGGTGAGTTGCCTGACATTGTCAGTCCTGAGAAGTGCCAGCAACATCTTTAAATATATAGACCAACAATATCTTTAAATAAATGATAACAAGAGCTGAAAAAATGTAAAGTAATAAACAATAAGATGATGTTGAAGAAGATACCTATTTAAAATTGAAATCATCCCCGGTAATGTGCTAGATCTTTGTCTTGATAAAATTCAACACAAAAAATGGATTAGTAGATAGATGGGTGAGTTGCCTGACATTGTCAGTCCGGAGAAGTAACAGCTTCCTCGGACGGATGTCAACCCACGTTTTCAAAAAATAAAATATTGTATTTAACTAAATGTAAATACATAGACATATTTAATGATAACCAGAGCTGAAAAAAATGAATAGTAACAAACAATAAGATTAAGGGGGAAAATATACCTCCTTAAAGTTGAAATCATCACTGCCACTGGTAATGAGCTATATCTGTGTTTCAAAAAAACCCAACACGAGAAATGGATTAGTAGATAGATGGGTGAATTGCCTGACATTTTTAGTATATAGACCTGTAACATCTTTAATGAAAACCAGAGCTGAAAAAATGAATAGTAATAAATAATAAGATTAAGGGGAAAAAGATACCTGCTTAAAGTTGAAATCATCACTGCCACTGGTAATGAGCTAGATCTGTGTTTTAAAAAAACCCAACACGAGAAATGGATTAGTAGATAGATGGGTGAATTGCCTGACATTTTTAGTATATAGACCTGTAACATCTTTAGGAAAACCCATGGTTAACCAAAACATGAAATGTGTATAGGAGTGTCTTTTAGTGCTTCATGCCAAATTTAATTAGATTTTGAAATGAGTATTTAAACTTATTCAAGTTTTTATAAAAATCGATCGTTTAGAAATGCAGACTAAACAACCTGTATTCTTAGCATCCAAGAAAAAATACAGTGCCTTCTTCAGATAAATCATAGAAGTTAATTTTGTATAGGATTCACATCTTGAGATATTGTAAAATGTTTTGGGGAAAATGGATCAGTATTAAAATATGTTGTATAGGATTCACATCTTGAGATTCTCTCTTCAGGACTGCTTCTTGGAGTGGTTGAATTAAAATATGTTTCTTTTTTTTTCAAATTTTTAAGGTGGTGCATATGATCATAGCTCAATAAGGTTGTTTACATATCATATTAGTTACAAGAATGAGGTTTGAAAGATACAATAAGGGTAAAGTGATCAAAATTGTTGTGTACCGGAAAGTTGTTTTTACTTTCTTCTAATTATCATTGTTGAGCTGATGAAATACTTGGTTGACCATTGCAATGAGTATCAAAGTATAAAATTCCTACTACCACCTTGTTTTGTTTTCCTTCGCTAAAGATACAATGTTCAAGTGTATGTTTGAAGACAATTTTCTTGAAGCTCCCCCATTTCTATAATATTGAAAATACAATGTTCAATGTTCAAGTGTATGTTTGATAAAATCAAGTGTCTCAAATATTGAAAAAAAAAATACAACTCAACATAAAGTTCTCTGTGCAAGGTTGGATCATCTTAAAAAGGTAACATTGTGTAAATTTTGTCAAGAGTGCCTTACTGGTACCTCATCCAAACTCAGTCTTAGCATATATCATGAAGTTTCTTTTTGAACTTATCAAACAAGACCCTATATCATCATCAAGTACACACCAAACACTGTTTCTTTGGTCTGGGGATAAATTTGAAGGCTTCATCTCAATTGGCTACATTGCAAACATGAAGGGAATTTCCTCTAGAGCAAAAGAGGTGAAAACTTCGAATTCCATTAAATTTTGGATAAGAAATCAATTATTTGGTAGTCTCAGGATTTCTTTGTGCATAAAGAGATCCATATAGTCACTCATCACTCCTAACGCGCGTCAATGGAACGTCAATGGTCTTGACCGACGCGCGACACTCCCCGCTATTGACGCACGTCACTGGCACCTAATGACGCGCGTCACTGGCTCTTTTTGACGCGCGTCACTGGCTCTTTTTGACGCACGTCACTGGCTTCTACTGACATGTGTCACTGACTCCTATTGACACGCGTCACTATCTCTTTTTGACGCACGTCACTGGCTCCTAATGGCGTGTCGCTGACTCCTATTGACGTGTGTCACTGGATTCTATTGACGCGCGTCACTTTCTCCTATTGACGTGCGTCGCTCACTCCTATTGTCGCATGTCACTGGATCTTATTGATGCCCGTCGCTTGCTCTTATTGATGCACGTCGCTGGATCCAATTGACGCGCGTCAGCTAGGACTATTGTCGTGCGTCAGCTAGAACCTTTGACGCGTGTCAACTAAGTCATTGATGCCCGATTTAGCCTATAAATACCCTTCAACCAGTCATTTTCTCGTTTTCACCTTCCAGCTCTTGATTTTTTGCAGGTCCCAACTACAAGTTCAGTAACAAAAATCAAGAGAATCCAATTCAATCGATGTATCTTATGCCCTCACATCCATACTGTTTTAAAGATGTCTTCAGAATATAAAGATTTAATGGATGCGTGTGAATTTACAGGGCTCGTTAATATGCCCCATTTCAAAATAGATCTGGATATTTTGAATTACTTTCTGTCATCCTACAATTCAGAGGACAGAATTTTTTATGTGACTCTGAACGATGGCCGAATTTTTCAATTCAGTATCAAACAAATGACATCCATCGATTTACGGGCCTTTCGTTCAAAAATTTACCAATTGTTACAACCAAGGCAACACTCATGGAAGAAAATAATTTTCTCGAATCAACGTTCGGTTTCCATGTTGATTGTAAGTATAATTCGTTTTAATTCATATTTTTTATTCTGATACAATTTGCTGTTATAAATTTATAGTAATTTTCACTGTTTCGCATTTGCAGCCCATATCAATAAATAAAGGCGTGGTGTCTAATATGTAGCATTTCTGAGTACATGTAATTTTTGCAATGCTAGTGTCTAAGATGAGCTTTGTAACTTTGATTGACCTGATGAGTGCAGTGGAAAATTTTAAACAAAAAAAAGATCTTAAGAAAACTGATGGAACCAAGAAGGGGAAATTAATTGATGTTCCCAAACTTGATGATGCAAATCAATCAAGGGGGAAGAATTCTGATCAATGTACTTTAATATTAACAGAGGGTGACTCAGCCAAGGCTCTTGCTGTAAGTGTTTGTGCCTTGAATTAGCGAAATGTGAATACTGAATTTGGTAGTATTGTGACATGTTTCGACATCACTTTCCAGTTTAATTTTTTGTTATTTTAGTTATCTTTATCCTATCAGGTGGCAGGAATATCTATTGTTGGTCAATATTATTATGGCGTGTTTCCTCTCAAAGGTAAGCTGCTCAATGTCAGGGAAGCTACCACTCACCAACAAATGGAGAATAAAGAGATAGTAAATATAAAAAAAATCCTTGGTCTACAGGAAGATAAAATATATGACAACATTAAATCTTTAAGATATGGCCATCTGATGATAATGACAGACCAGGTACATGATCTTTGTATAGTGCTGTTTAGTTTCTACTTAATTCTGACACATCCTTTCTAGTGAGATCCTTTTTGACTTGTCCTTTGTCTCTTAAAGGACCATGATGGTTCCCACATCAAAGGATTGCTCATCAATTTTATACACCATACCTGGCCATCACTGCTTAAAATTCCTTCATTTGTTGTGGAATTTATCACTCCTATTGTCAGGGTAAATGTTCCCCCTGTATATTTGGTTGAGTGTATTGAGACTCTTTATATTTGTTTTTAAGCCTCCAGATGTTATGTATCTCCATGTCTAATTTTGGCACATGTTGATGTAGGCAACTCACAAAAATGGAAATGTGTTATCTTTTTACACAATTCCTAAGTATGAAGCTTGGAGAGAATCATTGAGTGGATCGATAACTGGCTGGACCATATAGTACTACAAAGTAATGCTAGTTTGTTTTCTCTTTATATGTTTTCAAGTTCTGGTTTTGTTCACTTGCTGATTAGGTATCACTTGTTGCTTGGACCATACAGGGTTTTGGCACAAGTACTTCTAAAGAGGGCAAGGAGTATTTCATACATCTGGACAAGCACAAAAAAGATTTTGTGTGGGTTGATGAGAAAGATGGATATGTTTCCTCATATCAATCAGCTTATAGAATGGGACAGAAGGGCTAAGGTTCTTATCAATGAGATTATTAGTCGTTATGAAAATTATTGGCAACAGGATAGTTTATATGCTGCAGCTGATCTAAATTTGTTGTCGTATGGAGATTTCTAGTTTTGGGGAAAGAGGTACAGCCACAGTGGAAGAAGCCGTTGGGGAAGAGTGCAGAGTAGAATTGGATAAAGAAAGAGAGGGTTTTGAAAACTAGAAACTTTTATTATTGAGGAAACTTTAAATATTGAATCTGAAAACTTCTACTATTGAGTATGTACTATGGTTTTTGAATTTAATTATATGGATTTATATACAATTTTTATTTTTAATTGCATTAGATGGTGATTATCATGAATTATATGTATGTTTCTTGTTTACTTGCATTGTCATGAATTGTATGTGGACGTAGATGATGAATGATGATAATTGATAATTAATGATAGATGATGATGAAAGATGATGATCAATTTAATGTGGACGTAGATTTATCATCAAGCACAGTAATTCTTCTTCTCTAGACTTGTTTTAAGATAATTATTCTCTACACTTGTAATGATATGATCATAATGTCATTAGAATGGATATAGATGACATTAATGATTAGAATGGATATAGATGACATTAGAATGAATAGAATTTTAATGATATGATTATGAATTATTTTTAAAAACGAAATTGTTTTAATAAATTTAAAATTAGATAAATAATTGTGTTAATAATAATTGTAGTGTTAGGACTCACGATATGATAATGATATGGTGATGATATGATATATATGGATGATGAGGAATTTTATGTGGACTTATATTTAAAATCGTATAATGTATTGTTTATCCCAAATTTTATGTGAATTTTATGAGGAATTTTATGTGGACTTGTATTTAAAAATAAATTAAATATAATTTTAATAAATCAAGAAAGAATCATCACTGGTAAAAAATTAAACATAATTACAAATATGCTAGGGTTTAGCTTACCTCTTGCGTATTAGATTGTTATGAAATCATCAAGGGTAACGTGATAGATCTTTGTTTTACATGACATTGTAGATAGAGGGGTGAGTTGCCTGACATTGTCAGTCCTGACTCTTGAGAAGTGCCTAGCAACATCTTTAAATATATAGACCAACAATATCTTTAAATAAATGTAAATATAAAGAATTAGACCTGTAACGTCTTTAATGATAACAAGAGATGAAAAAATGTAAAGTAACAAACAATAATATTATGTTGAAGAAGATACCTATTCAAAATTGAAATCATCACCGGTAATGTGCTAGATATTTGTCTTAAAAAAATTCAACACAAAAAATTGATTAGTAGATAGATGGGTGAGTTGCCCGACATTGTCAGTCTCGAGAAGTAACAGCTTCCTCGGACGGATGTCAACCCACGTTTTCAAAAAATAAAAATATTTTATTTAACTAAATGTAAATACATACACCTGTAACATCTTTAATTATAACCAGAGCTGAAAAAAATGAATAGTTATAAACAATAAGATTAAGGAGAAAAAGATACCTACTTAAATTTGAAATCATCACTGCCACTGGTAATGAGCTAGATCTGTGTTTTAAAAAAATCCAACACGAGAAATGGATTAGTAGATAGATGAGTGAATTTCCTGACATTTTTAGTATATAGACATGTAACATCTTTAATGATAAAGATACAAGATAGATAAAGAAGATACCTATTTAAAGTTGAAACAATCCATTATCAATAGCTTCATCAAAGTCAATGTTGTCTTCTGTAGAATGTGACGAAGAGCCAATTACACTCTCAAGGTTGGGAATATTTGTACTTTTAGCTGTATTATTCACACCTCTTCTTTCGCAAAGGGAATTACAATGCACAATTTCTCTGTTGAACGGAAAGGTTTCGATGGAGTATCGAGAAACATAAAACCTCATGCAACTTTCCAGATTTTTTATCCAACCTATTTCTCAGTTTTGATTTTATAAATGACAACACACTAAAAACCCTTTCATCCTCCATAGACCCCAAAATAATTGTTTGGCATAACTCATATAGTATGAAATATTCACTGATATCTTCTTGTAAGATAGAAATTTGATAGATTCCTCACCACAACCTTGTAATAGCACCACTTTCAGAAGGTTGATCTAAATTATTATATTGGTTCCTCATTGTTGTTACAAAATGTTGTTGACTGAAACTTTAATAAATCAGCATTCAGTATACCTTTGATTTCTGTACCCTTGAGCTCTGACGTCTTTGTAAATTGTTCCATTATTGTACCCATTGATTTATGGAAATGCTTACTGAAAAATTCTGCACGGCCACCTTTAGTATTCCAAAAATTAGGATTCATCACACCCATGGCTTCCAGAATTTTATCTTTATAGAAACGTTCCGTAATTTCTGATGACAAGGTTTCTGAAATTTTTTTAAGCTTTATTCTTGTTTCAACTATAACAGACTCAAACAAATTACGTGTCACGGGAACATCTTCTCATTTCGATCCTGTAATATCTTGATTTTTTTGCAAAATGTGCATTGGTATTTCCCTCCCATTAACAGTGATGCATTGGTGATCGTGGATATTAAATCTCAAAAAGGTGTTAGGATTTTTAAGATCTAATAAATCTTTCCAATTTTCAAAAATAGGTGCATCAAAACTATCCTGGGAACAGTACAATATATCAAGACTTTGACATACCATTTTCCTCATCCGTATAAAGTCCACAATATAGATTAATCTGCCTTGTGCATGCTTCATTAGTGTATTGATCTCCTTTAACATTGGAAAAATACCAACCAATGTAAGAAATGTCTCCAAATCAGTTAAACGGAACAACAAGTCCCTTGCCCTATCAACTTCATGATGGTATTTGTGCATGAAACCAACCAATGAAGGATACTCCTCACGAACTCTGCATGTAGGTTCATACAAAGAGATCCATCTAGTCTCCACATCCTTCATAAGTTTTTTTCCATATGTAATTCCAATTGCAAATTTTTGGAACTTGAGAAAACACTTTGGGCTACTTGACATATAGGCATGAAGTTCTCTTATAATGTCTTCTAATTTAGCAACATTTTCGTGGTTACTTACCATTTTATACGCTAAATTCATTCTGTGAGCCATAAAGTGAATTGGTTGCATATATGGGGCCACTATTGTTTGTAATGTAACATACAGCCTTATTCGGTGACCCTGCATGACAGATGTACCATTTGCTCCAATGCATACCAACTTCGTAGCAATTTCATGATCAGTCATACCAGAAACATCTTTCAAATGAGAAACAACTATTTTATATAGGTTTTTGGAATTGCACTTTTCAACCATTTTCATAACACCCAACAGATGAGGTTGTCCTTATATGATTTTCTAAAGTATAGATGTGGATACATACCCATACGGTGTTGTCGACTGCTGTCACTTCATCAATTGAAAGAGAGATAAAGTTTTCTTTTTTTACATTCCCTTTCAAATATTCCCTCGCTATCATCGAGAGGCATTTTGCCATTTCCCATCCACTACTCTCAGACCAATGAAATTGAGGTACATTCAACATTCCGTTAAATTGATACAAAACTTTGAAATCGAGGAAATCTGACATCGCTCTTCCTTTTGTAAGTATTTGAAAAAGAGTAGAGAATTGTATGAATTTTGCATGTAGATTTGTTTCCTTCATCTTACTAATATGCGATGTGATTGTTCCTCCCTTTTCCAACAGATGTCTATGCATTTTTTTCTTCTCTTCCTCATATTCCGCTGCGTATCTAACATGCATGCATTCTTTTTCAGTTTTCCACCTATGTGTTTTGATTTTCTGGCCATCCGCCCCCGTTACAGTTAAATATTGTTTTCCACAATGTTTTTCTATAGTGTCCAGCTTCAGTTACATTTTTTGTTGCTTTCCCCAATTTTCCATGTACATATTGTACATATACATTCAGATGGGATTTATTTAGAATTAGATGATTGTACAGGTTCAATAAATAGAAATTTAGTGGCCCAATCAAACTTGTATGTCCTGCCAATGGTCCACATATTCTTGTTCATTTTCAATGATTTACTTTTTTGAGTAGAATTTTGAGCAATATCACAATCACCTGGTTTCCTCTTTCTTGGAACGGAGTTTGATTTTGATTTCTGTCTTCCATTTTGCTGAGTGTATGTATCTGTGATATCTAGCGGCACTTTTGGTTGCACCCCAATAGGAACAATATCTTCAAGATCTGGCATATTATCGTAGGTTTCATTTGTTTGACTTTGATACTATGCAGAATGCATGTCCACCTCAATAATACCTTCCTTACAGTCAGTATTCTGATTCTCTGTGGTGGCATCTAAATGATTGGTATTTATAATATCTGTATCCGCATAGTTTCCAAAATACTTGAGTGATTTCTGAGATTTCTTACTTACTTTTAGGTTATTCATATTCTTTGAGCTGGCACCTTCCATTATTCTAAAAAGAGTCTTGCGTCAGCAAAAGAACCAAGTAGTGACTCTGTCTAGTCTCTGAGGTCTTGTCGCACGTGCACTGTCTGAGGTCAGGCGTCCACTATCTTAATATACTGTCGCACGTCAACACTGAACAATTCGCGCGTCAACACTTCCTCTGTCGTGCGTCAACCCTTCCTCTTTCATGTGTCACTTCTTTGCCCAAGTTGCGCGTCAACACTTCTTTGTCACGTCAGAACACCTTTTTCACGTGTCAGTACAACTCTTGTTGTGTGTCAGTACAGCTCTTGTCACGTGTCAGTACAACTCTTGTCCGCATCAACAGTGCCCTTGTCACGCGTCAACGCTGCATTTCTCACACGTCAACAATCACAAGCTAACATTAATATGAATCTCTAGTGCTCAAGGGTATGCGAGTTCAAATTTCACATTATTGGTCATTTGGTAAGCTACTTAAGGTATACTACCCACCGAATCACATAGGTTTTTATAGGAGATGTTTTCAAATGAAGGAAAAGCCAACCCCCCCAAAAAAAATATACTATATATTTTAGGTGAACAGGACACCGACCCACTCCAAATAATTCACCTTTTCAAATTTTCCTAAAATGAAATTTTTGCCATATTACGAATATTCGCCACTAAAATTATCCCTGAAAAACACCAATCCGAACCCAAAATGGGAAAGTCAAGTTTTTATTATATTCCCTCTCATTTAGGGTGCCACATCAAAATTTATAACACCCTCAAATGATCATTTGTGAAATTTTCGTCACCCATTATATGAGCCCTGTTAACCCTTTTTTGCAGCTTCGGGAAGTTGTTGAAAATCAAAATCTAGGTTTCATTTTGGTTTTTTGTTTTGGCCATGGGCCAAGAAATGGATATCTCTCATAAACCTTAGTTCTGAGAAAAATACCTCGCCAGTTAGTTTTGCGAGGAGGTTTTTTAGGCCTCTAGTCACTGGTTGACTAGGTTAAACTAGCCCAATTACGATAAGTGGCTCTCGAAAAGTAATCATCATTTGTACCTTATTCGTCAATTCTAGATTTAGTCAACTCCCTTGAATTATCTATATATAGAAGATTGTATAGGATTTGTTTCGTGGTGCTTCTTCCCATCCGTAATTAGTTTTCAAACACAATTTCTTATCTCTCGGGCTAAATTTGGCCATTTTCACAAACTAGTAGGTAAATGTGAAAGAATGTCGTGGGGCCCTCTCAGGTCAAATAACTGATGAGAAAACTGGTAGGCACTTATATAAAACCGTATGGAACTCTCATTTGTTGCTTGTTTTGATAAATTTGACTATCGAGAAAATGGTGTTTCTTTCTCTCTCTCCTCTCTCTCTCCCCCTGTAGTTAGGAAATGAAATGAATGTATCTCTAACTCTCTCTCTTGTTGCATGATAAGTATTATAATCATGTGAATGGAAAACTATGAAAACATGAATTATGCTTCCGTAGGTATCGTAATTTTAGTCTCCTCTTGAACAAGTTATGCTTCATGTGTGTGTTGTCCTTGGTGCTCTTGCAGGTAGCCAAATCCTTATGAATATTTTTGGGATGTTTTTACCTTCAAATAATATCATTACATAGATTCAAATCGTACATCGTAAGATACCTATGTATGAAAATATTGAGTTTGAACCCCTTTTCTCTTCACAAATAGAAGTGTTACCTTGGTAAGAAGTACCTTTAGTTATAAGAAAGTTGCAACATAAAAACAAATCTCTGGTTATGCCTATTTGTATGGTATATACCCCTTTTGGGTGTTAATGGGAATTATTCAAACATGGACCTCTCATGACAATTAGGGTGAATTGCACATTAATTTATGTTTTCCAATGAGAAGGGTAGTTCTTAGAAGGTAATAGGATGCATAAAATTGTAATTGAATGTCTCATTATAACATGCACCTAATACTTAAATTGCCTAGGAAAATATAAACTTTGTTAAGTGTGAAATCATACTCCTTAGAATCTTCATGTCTAAGTGAAGAACACGTATTATATGAACCTTAGTTGTTCTAAAATGAAGTCAATATGAATTTAATGTAATGATGTAATGGTTAAGAACATGAGTAAATGAGGGGAAATTTTGGAATGGTTTTTAAATGTCACATGTCAAAATGACTAAGATGATTGTTATAACAAATAAAAATAAAAAAATGCATCATTAATTATCACTCAACCTATTAAATGGGAAACTTTAAATACTTAAGGGATGAATATATTCACCATACCCCTCATCGTGGTTTAAACAATAATGTTAAATGATTAAAATGAGAAAAAAGGGAATTTAAGACTTGTCCCTTTTGACTCAATGCAATCCTTTTTTTTGTGTATCATGAATGATGCAAACTAAGTATTTAAGTTAAGTAGTTAGAATACATAGTTAAATGTAATAAATTAAAAATGAAAATGGTGTAACCTTAGTGTTTAAATGCTATTATGAAAAAAACATGAAATCTATCCACTCTTGACCTAATAGACTTCCTTTTATTTCATGTGAATCTCCCTTGTTACAACAAAGGTAAATTACAAAACCAAGTAAACTTGCTATTTAGTAATGAATCCTTAAAAAAATTACTAGTATCCTCATGTGTGTTTAAATGATCCCATTAACAATCATGGTATATAAATAAATTTTGATGATAGAAATGAACAAAATCAAATGGAACCATTTTAAGTAAAATGTTAAACGAAATAAAGAAAATGTAATCTAGTTTTAAATAAGAATGAAGATTTACATGTTAAATGTTTTTCAAATAGTTAAGGTCAATAATGAAATAGGAGTGTAATAAATATATAAACCATGAAAGTGGTGTGTCGTGGAAAGTGCATATATGTGAGTTTATACTATATTTGAATCATTATTTTGTACCTTGTTATTTGGTGAAAATGTGGCTTGATGTGCCTCATGTGTTTTCATGTTATATATGGGAGTTCATGTTTGTTTAAATGTCTTATGTGATATTGAGTTATCCTAAGTGATCCCATATGATGTCGTGTATTAAGCAATATAAGTCAAAAAAAAATATTCTGGTACTTTTGTTGTTGTATTTGTGTCAAAATTGTGGGTGTGACACCTTTCTTCATACAATGATCTTCTTCATTATCATTGTATTCATTTTCTACATATGGACCTTAGAATCATAATGCCTCTTTACCGCAACTAAAACATTTGAAGGGAAACATACCTTTTTATTTTCCAGATCCTTTCCTTAACCTCATTGTTAGAGTATTCATGTGGCTAAGGATTATTGTTATTCATTTTCTTTGCAGTTTTTAAGGATTCCTCACATTTAGATGATTTATCTTTTTCAGTTCTAATCTCATATGTTGTGAGAATCCTATGTAACTCATCCATTATTAGGGTGCTTGAGTTCTTAATTTCTTCAATGGTGGAGACTTTTGCGTCAAACCTCAAAGGTAAAGATCTTAACACTTTTTTCACGATAATTTCCTCTTGAATCTCTTCTCCAAGCCCTCTAATGGTATTTAAATCTTCATCCACACGAAGAATTTAGGATGAAATGTTCTCATCATCCTTGATCTTCAAACCCTCAAATAGACTTCTATGTGTTTGGAGCTTTTCTTTATTCACTTTGTCATTTCCTTCATATATGTTCTCAAGTTTATCCCAAATTTTCTTATCTTAAATGAAATGCATTACCTTAACAAATTATGATTCAAAAAAACCACACAATATTGCATTAATATCTCTTGCATTACTCTCACTTTCCTTCTTACCAGCTTGATCTATTGTAAAAGTTGTTGGAGATACATAACCACTTACAACTGATTACTAGATGTCAAACAAAAAAGAAAATAGATTTGTGTGAATCCTTATACTTCAAAAAGCATAATTAGTTCCATCAAACAATGGAACTCTACTTGAGGAGAAACCTTCTTAAATTTCCATGTGTTCTTCTTGAGATCCTTATTGTAGCTTTTAAGCTACCTTGGAAGGAACATTCTCTTATACTAATTGAATATAACTTGATAAGATAAGATAAATATATTAATTTCCAACAAATGACCACAAAGTAGGTCAATGGGATTGAAATATCCAGCCATGGAAAATACAAAACTAGGGACCAAAAGGTCCCAAGAAAGAGCAAAGAAAAGAAGATACGAAGGGCCTGAGAAGGTAACAACAATGGAGAGAACAATCCTGACATCCAGAACAAGGGTGGGATTATAAGCGAGAAGAAGAAGAAAAGAAAAGAAGGAAGGCCAAAGAAAAGAAGAGAAAAGATTTCATCATGGGATGGTGGAACTAGCTCCCTTAACATTTGAGGATGACTGGAAGAAATTTTGTATGGAGAGACAACCAAACAAGGAGGCAATAGAGTGCAAGGGTCATCTACTAAGTTGTTTTCTAGACGTCATGTTGTATATAGAAGATCTGGTAGGTCTTGTATGTCACCTAGTACCAGGCTTAGTACCGACGTGAAGATGATGGCTCGGTGAACTAAGTATTATCCCTAGGATGATCTGATCTAGAGTTAGAGGAAGAGCTAGTCCTCCATTAGCACTTGGTGCCTCTCCTTGAAGGTAACACAATGAAGAAGGAAGTGATGAACTAGATAGAATCTAGTCTGGAATGTAACTGGAGATTGTGCTCACAAAACCTCATGGCCTCCTGAATGTATAAATAAATAAATTTGTTATCCTCATATCTAAAGAAGTCTTAAAGTGTGTGCACCCCTATAAAGAGATAGTGAAACCTCCCTTTGATTGCATAGTATATGGGGCATCTGAAAATAAAGTGCATCTCTATCTAGGGATCTTGGAGATTACATAGATGGTAGATCCTGTCTGAACAATCAAGGTGGTGGTCTGTCTTGTACTAGATTATGTGGTAACCAACTCTAATATAGATGAGAGTGATGTGAAACACATGTGCCCAGTGATGGCAAGTATATTGTGGACAAATAATGAGGCCATCTCTCATCTCCATAAAGTTTTTAGTGTAAAATGCCATCTTGGAGTGAAGACCCCCTGGGGTTTCACCTAGGTGGTAAGGATGAAACATCTATAAATATCCTCCATGATGACTTTGTTCAACACCTGTCTAGTGGGAATAAGGTGGCGTGGCGCATCTAAGGAGTACTGAAAATGAGGGAGATGATCCATCTAAATACCATTTATCCCAAAAAGGTCAGAAACCTCTACAAACCAACACCAACCAAAGCGGGGACCATCAGAATAAGAAATAACCTTTAAATATGTAATGCCCCTCCAGGGACACCATCAAAAACGCCAATCGAGGCTAAAATTTTAGGGTAAATTTTTTTTTTTGGAAGTGCTTCGTTAATACTATTACATCTTTTACAACCTTCCCTGATAGTTACGAATTGTTTTAAGTTACCCGATTAAGTGAAATATTAGCCTAAACTCGATTTTTAATTATTTACTTATACTTTAGATTTACTAGGGCCCCCAAAAAAATAAAAAAAATAAATAAGTAAATGAACCCACACCCCTTTAAATAATCTACCATTTCCACCAATATTCCCATGCCTAAAGGTGTGTAGGATTACATGTGAGCCCTAAGATCTGCCTATTCTCAACCCTAGATCTCATTTGACCTAAATTTTCCCTAGATATCTATATCCCCTTTTTCTTTTATCTTTTTCTTTCATTTTACTTTCTCCATTCTTATTCTTTTGTTTTCTTGTAAACCCCCTGTTGTATGTCCCTTCTAAGATCTGGTTGAGTCAATTATGAAATGTTTATGGATATATATATATATATATGCATATATATACATATATATACATATATATACATATACATATATATATATATACATACATACATATATATATTGTTTATTTTATTTATTTCTGTTAAGAAGGAGAGAAGGAGGCGTTTTACTTGCTGAGAGGGTGGAAGAGGCGGCGGATCTGGAGGGATAGGCGCGTGGAGGAGGTGCAGGGTGTGGAAGGGACGGCGCCAGTGCAGGGAGGACGGCAGGGAGGCAGCGTGGAGAGTGTACAGGGGGCGCGCGCGCGCGGGAGTGCAGGGAGCGGCGGGACAACATAGGCCGCTGGGGGAAGGTTCGACGGTGGAGGGGCCGTGGCCAAGCCGCACAGGACAAGGCAGGGGGGTACGGGGCAGGTTTGGAGGCGGCGGGGTTTGTGGAAAGGCGGGTGTGGGGGCAGGGTTCGGCCCTCCCCCACACCCAATTCAAACACAAACAAATTTAAACAGCCGACTGTATTATTATTTTTTTCTTTTAAGTTTTGTTTTATAACATTTTATATATATATATATAATATGTTTTATAGATAAATATAAACCGTTAAATTTAAATGAACAAGTATATATATATATGTCTGTGTTTGAACAACATATAGATAATGTATTATAAATACATATCTATAAATATAAATATATATATTCTGAGGATTATCACAGATTTATATATATACACATACCTCCTTTGATAAAAAAATATTTCTATATAGTAAAATAAAACTATATTCTATCTCAAGATAATTCAATTTCTAAAACAAGAGACATACAGTTTTTCTTTTGTAATATAAAAACCAGCAATATATTCTTTTCTTTCTATATTTGAAATTTCCAAATAATGAGCAGAAAGTAATTTGAACAAGAAGGTATTTGCCTAAACTAACACTTAGTGGAAGAAGGTAGGAACATATAATCTGCTTAGTTCATTCATTCAAATAAATTATTTCATGAAGGAAAGTAAAGGCTTATTTTATTCTATTTCTAATTTGTAAACAATTATAAGGAGAGATGTGCTGCAAAATGATACTTTATATTTATTTATTCTTATTTTTATTTATTTCTTTTAAATCTTGTTACATGATATAACAAGAGGAATAACAACACAAATAATATTTTCTTTTGAATAACTCTCTTTCCTTCAAAATAGAGTACTAACACTTCATATTAAGAAAACTTTCAATATCTCACAAGCCTTCATTTCAAAGGTTTTAGTTTCCAAGAAGGTCTCACATAGTCCCATGACATTCCAAATATTCAAAGGAAAGCTAAACAACGTAGCATACTAATATTAAGGGTAGATTTACCAACACTTATAATACTAGGTTTGCATGAAACACAAATACAAGAGAATGTTTTACAAGACAATGAAGGCTCACACAAGCCATTCTTTCCAAGATACAATGAAAGAGAAATCCATAAAAAGGTGAAGGAGACAAGAAGTAGTTCCAACTTGACAAGTGTCTTCATGTGTCTTCCAATGGCTTTCCAACTCCAAAATCTTTCAAGGTCAACACCATGAGAAAGGGCTTGTTTATCCACCCAACCTTTAGGCATCATCACATGCCTATCCCAAGGTTGGGATGCATGCTAGCCTCCCCCAAGCCCATGGGAAATAGGATAGCTAACCAACACTTGGACAAGGTGAAGGTGTAAAACAACAATGAAACAAGCACACAAACATAAAGTTAACAACAACACAAGACTCTAATTTACAAGGAGGAGAACCCATGTTCATCCTCAAAAATGGGGAAGAGAGGAGAAAGTTCTCCAAAGCTATACATTAAAATTTCATGCACATAAAAACATCTCCATATCCTCCTTATTGCTCCTAATCAAATCAAGCCCTCCTTATTCCTCCCCCTTTCTCCAAATCCTTCTTGGAAGGATTTTCAAACCCCAAAGGGGTTTCCTTACCAAGAATGGGGAAGGAGATTCAAGCCAAATGAATCAACTTCCTCACCTCAACCAATGAGGGGAAAAATAATAAGACTCCTCAAGGCTTGTCCATCAAGCCTTGAGGATTGAGAGGGAAAATTCCCTCTCTCTTCCCCCACACTCCAAACTCCATCATGTCATATGATGGAGGGGAGTAAACACAAGCAAGAAACCAAAATCTACCTTCAACAATTAACAATTCCAAGCAATCAATCTAACAACAAAAATAAAGCAACACAACAATAAGACATAAGAGCCTACCTCAAGGAAAGCTTTCCAAAAAGCTTCCTAACTTCAAGTTTTTCCACTCTTGACTCCAAGCAAATCCCAAGCTCTCAATCACCCAAGCATCCAAGCAAGAAATTCTAAAAAAAAGTCCCTTTCTTTTCCCATGGATGGGAATTTGAAGAGGAGCAAGCAAGCATCCTCACCAATAAGGGGGTGACATGTGTCACCCCTCTCCCTCCTCATGGTCAAAGATGTCAAAACAAAATAGAGAAAGGGTAAAATTATCTTTTTGCCCTCTTCTCCCAAATTCTCTTAAATGTTAGCAAGACAAAACTAGTGGCACTTTTGATAAACACACAAATCCACATCCCTTACATGGATGTGACAAAACAAGGGGTAGAAAGGGAAAGAAAACTCCCTCTAGCCTTGAAAACAAGCCCCCCTACCCATTAGGTAGGGTCCAAGGGCTCATTTTTGTGATAGGGGGACTCCCAAGCTACAAAGGGGTCCCCAAAAATGCCCAAAATACCCTAATTTCGGGTTTTGCATTTTTGGCACAAGGGTAGAGGGTGTGGGGACCACCCAAGGGTCTCAAATGTGACCCTAAACTCTTGTGATTAAGTGACTCATTAAAAAAATCAAAAATTAAAAAGAAAGGGGAGTTATTAACTCCCAAAACAAGTTTACAACCTCACTAGCAACCCTAAACAAAATTAATAATTCAAAGCACAATACATTACATACATTGGGGTCACTCATAGTGCCCAAAATTAATAATCATCTATCCTAAGGCTTCACACAGTGAACATGGCTAGGACTCAGCCCGTGGGCTGCTTGTGCAAGATTGAGTAGTTGGCCTGAATCCCACGTTCTCCTGTAAACCTGTCACTTGCACACTCATTGCACACATTAACCGCACTTGTCCGATATAATATAATTAAATGACATAGTAAGATATCAATGCATGCTAAACTAACCTAACATCCTACTGAAATCAAGATGCGATAACGTGCACAATTATATTCCATATTCCAAAAGTTAGAAAGGATGATAAAGTGACATATAATCCCACCATGCAACAACTATCCATCAATATAATTAGGTTCCAAACACATCATATTCATTAGTTTCCATGTCATAACAAGAAAATGTGACAATAAAGAAATTAGGCTAAATTGGCGCTATACGCCTGAATGTCACACATGTCTAATAAAATCAAATATCTAAATATAATGTTCAAGATATCACCAGTCCCTGTTAAAACATGTCTATGAGCAAATAAACAACAAACTTCTGAGCTATAAAAAGTGTGGGCACCTTTTAGATTTGGTGCTCTACTAAATAAGGGGTTGGTTCTCACGGTGGAAGTCACTGAAAGAGGTAGGGATATCTAGCCCTCAAAGGTATCACATCCTCCCAGGTAGCTGTTGTCTCGTCGTACCGGTCCCACTGTACTCTAACCTGGTCCAAGTCTCGACCCCGAAGGGCCAACCTCTCGTGCTCCAGTATGCATACGGGCTCTAATCTCCACTGTCCTCCATCCTCTACCTGTAATGCCGACCAATCCAAGACATGAGAAGCATCAAGTACATACCTACGTAGTACAGAAACATGAAAAACATTGTGGGCCCGCGCAAGGCGTGGTGGCAAAGCTAGGCGATAGGCAACTGGACCGATGACCTCTAAAATATCAAAATTCCCCACAAAATGAGGTGATAGCTTAGAACCCTTTCGATAATGGATAGGACTCTTATGTGGACGAACCCTCAAGAAGACTTTGTCACCCACTGAGAAGTGGCGATCAGTCCTCTTGGTGTCTGCATACGCCTTTTGGTGTGCTCTGGCATGCTCAAGACGCTATCTTGTTACAGACTCACAGCACCCCCGGATGCAAATCAGGCTTCTAGGTTGATGTTCAGGCATCCAGTGTGATTGCACAACATGGAATCCTTTCTCCAAGCGTGGGACTTGTAAAGATGAGAAAAGATTCTCCAGAGAAGGCTGGTTCCTATTCCTCTGTTCAGATGCACACAAAAAATGCAGAGGGTTTGCTAAAACCTAATCTAACTTGCCAAGGAGACAGGGTAAGAAAATGCATAGAATAAAACCTAAACTACAAAGGTGATGCACCGAGGAATGTTAGACATTCGTTTTGCAAATTTAACACAGACCACATAGACGCAATACAAACACCATGCACAGGTAACCAAACTGCAATAAGAGATCAAAATGACAGCAATGAATACATGAGAGGGTTAAGAGTCAATCACAACACATATATTATTGCTCAAGAGTCGATACAGTACATTGCAGTGGCCAAGAGGCAAAAAGACTGGCATTACAACCCATATGGGAGGTTTGAAAGCTCCACAAATTCTCTGGCAAGCAAGGGAATAAGGGAGGATGCAAAACAAAAATGTCTGACCCCTTAAAGGAGCTCTTCTTTACAATATATATCAAGAAATGAGAGAGGGAAGAGAGAGGAAATCCAGAATCTGCCCCAACCACTTCTTGGTAGCATTTAAAATCATCTCATTATGACAGAAGTGGCGGATCCTGGAAAAACGGCGGGCTGTCTAACAGGAGCGGCGAGCTGTCTGCTGCATTAAAGTTGGTTGTTGAAGCATTACTTCTATCTATCACCACGCGTCAGAGACATTTTCTTAATTTTCTCCCTCCAAACTACACCAAAATGTGAGATTGATCCCAGAATCATGTAGAGAATTTCAACAGCTTTCCGTTGATATAAAGAACGTGCAAATCTGAGCTCTGGATCGAAAGATACGAAGGTCTGAAGATTTAGGGCACAAAACAGGCAAGAAAACAGATTTTAAAATTTCTTTTCCCGCACTCTGCCATCTAGACGACACGTGGCAGGCCCTGGTTCACTGAGTAATTTTCTCTCTCCACCTTTTCATGGGCTTTTCTTGTGGGCCCCTTAAACTTGGACACGTGGCACTATTTCATTGGTTCGGATCAGTGCTCGAAAACTCACCCCTTTGACTTTTTGGACCTTTTTCCTTGGCGACACGTGTCATGCTGTGATTTGTCCACGGGCCTGCCAGATTTTTGCACGTCCCCCGCGTCCTTTTGTCCCGGATGTCCCAGTGCTTCGCGGGACAGAATCCTCCGATCCGCCTGAAATGGGCTTCCTCGTCCCTTTTCTGCCGGTGACACGTGGCATGATCTGATTGGCTTTCGGCTCCTTCGGCTATCCGCGTCCCGCGCGCCCCTTTGTCCCACTTGTCCTTGTGCTGAAGTTTCTTGTTTCGGCCGATCCATCTGGTTCATGTCCTTCACATCCATTTTTCCCAAATGTCCTAGTGCTGTCTGGGACAAATTCTTCCGGTTCACCCAATTCGGCCGGTTCGCGTCCTCCCCCCACTCTTGTCCCGCTTTCTCCCAGTAAAGGACTTGGACAAATTTTCTTTCTTTCGGCCGATCCGGGCATTTCGCGTCCATTTGTCCCAGATGTCCCTTTTCTGTTTGGGCCGCCTGGAGGCTTTTCGGCCGATCCGCGCCTTCCGCGTATAATTGTTCCAACTGTCCCAAAGGTGGCCTTGAGCAGGACTTAGCCAATTTTACGATTTTCCCCTGAATCAATCTACTTGCTTGGAACTAAAAACTCTGATGCATGTTATCAAATTAACTCTGGGGGGTGAAATTTGGATAACAATTTGGTGACTTTTCGGGGTCACCTGCCTGCTAGGTAGAAGATCAGTGGCCTTTTAGCGATCCGTTGGGCATGGAGTCATAAGCAATAACCTGAAATGAGCCTGATGCTGCAACTCCCTCTACGAGAGCACGCTGAACTGTAAAAAAATCAATCTAGGAGCGACAAAACCTGCGCCAAAGCACTTAGGGAAACTGAAACCTAACTACAACAAGACAATGTGCATACGCACTTAGAGGAATTGAAATCTAGGCTAATATTTACAAGGGTGAACCTTTTATTTTCAGTAGCAATGTTTGAGATAGATTCCATTTACTGGAATCTGCAGTTCTTCACCGTCCAATGAGGCCAATTGGAAAGCATTGCTGCTCTTGCACTTCATGACCATGTATGGGCCACTCCAAATGGCATCAAATTTTGAATGCCTTCCCGGTTTTTCCCTGTCCACATCCCATTTCAACACTAGATCTCCAACTTGAAAAGATCTATCTTTGGCCTTCCTATCAAAGGTCTTCTTGATCAAAGCTTGATCCTTTTCCATTGTTTGGGATGCCTGATTTCTGATCTCCTGCAGCTCCATCAACTCTGCATACCTCACCTCCATGGGCTCAAATTCAAGTAACTCCAGCTGCTTCATGAGTTCCAATGTTGGCAACTCAAGTGACATGGGCAAGATTGCCTCTCTTCCATAGACAAGCCTGAATGGAGAGTTACCTGTGGATCTTTTGGGAGTGATCCTATCAGCCCATAAGGCTGATTTCAACTTGGTATGCCAAGACCTCTGATTCTCATCAAGAGTTCTCCTAATGATCCTCAACAAGTTCTTGTTTGTAGACTCGGCCTGGCCATTACCCTGAGGGTAATAGTTCGATGAAGTGCTTAGGTAAATACCGTTCTTGACAGCCCACTCAGTCACCTTAGATCCAATGAATGCCAATGCATTATCAGAGATTATTGTGGTAGGTACACCAAATCTGGTTGTTATTCCCTCATAAAAGTCTAAGATGCTAGACTCATTTGCCTCTTTGAGTGCTACTGCTTCTGTCCATTTGGTGAAGTAGTCTGTGGCTGTCAAAATCCATTTATGCCCTTGGCTTGAATTGGGATTAATGACTCCAATGAAGTCCAAACCCCATTGCATGAATGGCTGGTCAACTGAGATTGGATGCAATGGAAGGGCAGCAAACTTCTCTTTTCCTGTGAAGAATGCACAATTCTTACACCTCTTGATCCATGCGTAGCAATCGCTGAAGATTTTAGGCCAATAATAACCAGCCTTCATAATTTTTAGAGCTGTCACTCTTGGCGCAAAATGGCCACCAGCTGGTCCACCATGAAACTCTTCCAATACCCTTTGAATCTGACCTGTGCTAATGCATCTCAGCAGCACTCCATTTACATCTTTCTTGAACAAAACTCCATCAACAATGGCATACGGGACAGCCTGTAATCTGAAGTATCTCCTTTGGGTCTTGTTCATCTCTGGAGGGCATAGTCCTGTCTGTAGGAAGTGTATCATATTCTGAGTCCAACAAGGAGTAGGCACATCATCATTTTCATGTTCTTGGCCATCCTGTAGTACCAAGACAGTCTCTTTTTCATCACCTGCTTCAACCTGTTGACTCAAGGCTAGCTGTTCACATAGTCCCTTTCCACGTACTAGTTTGGTGACCTTGATCTCGATGTCATATTCCATGACACGAGTTATCCACCCTGCACGCTTCTCATTCAGATCCTTGTTTAGAAGGAAGTCCTTGACTCCCGCATGAGAGACCAATAATTGGATCTTGTTGTTTGAGACTAGGTGCTTGAATTTCTTTAAACTCCTGATCACTGCAAGTACATGCTTTTCAATGAAAGAGTATCTAGTTTCGTATTCCTCCAAGCCTTGACTGAAGAAAGCAACTGGTTGTTCTAATCCTTCTTTGTTTTGTTGTGCCAGGATTGCAGAAATTGTGTCTCCACCACTGAAGGCATATAGCACGAAGTCCTTGGAGAAGTCTGGATTGACGAGAGTTGGGGCTTGAGATATAGCCTCTTTTATTGCCTCAAAACTTGCCTTGCCTTCAGATGTCCACTTAAATGCCATGCTCTTCTTTAACATCAGTGTTATTGGCTTTACGAGAGCTGCAAAGTTTGGAACAAACCTGCGGACAAAATTGATCCTTCCCAAGAAGCTTTGAAGAGCCTTCTTGTGACTTGGCAATGGCAGTGCTTGAATTGCTTCAACCCGTTCTGGGTCAATCGTCAACCCTTCCTTTGAAACAATATGGCCTAGAAGTTTTCCCTCGTGAGCCAAGAATATGCACTTTTTGGGATTCAATGATACCCCAAATCTTCTACATCTCTGAAATACTTGCCTCAAATGACAGAGGTGATCCGCTGCATTTTTTGAGAATACAGTGATGTCGTCAAGATATATCAGAACTATTTTGTTGATCAACCCTTTAAATGCCATATCCATTGCCCTTTGGAAGGTGGCTCCAGCATTTGATAGTCCAAATGGCATCTTCTTGTAGGCATAGGTCCCCCATTTGGTGGTGAAAGCCGTCTTGAATTGGTCATCTTCTTTCACCATCACCTGATTATACCCTGAGTAGCCATCTAGGAGAGAGAATCTCTCTGAACCGGATACTACTTGCAATATTTGTTCCATTGAAGGAAGTGGGTAATGGTCTTTGAGAGATGCCCTATTGAGGTCCCGGAAATCTACACACAACCTGATTTCTCCGCTCTTCTTCCTGACCGGAACCAAGTTTGCAACCTAGCTTGAGTGCTTGATCGGGAATATAATGCTTGCCTCTATTAGCTTGTTAAGCTCTTTCTTCATTAGAGGCTCAATGTGAGGGTTGACAGGTCTCTGCTTCTGCCTGATGGGTTTAGCATCTGGATCCAATTCTATGGTATGTTGTGCCAACTTAAGATTGAATCCTCTCAAGTCTTCATAGCTCCAAGTGAAAACATCTGGAAATTCTTGGCAAAGCTGTATGAAATCTGATTTCTCTTGCTCAGTGGCCACTTTACCAATTTGAAGTATTTTGCCTTCCTCAACCAGAATTGGCTCTGAATCTTCTCTCTTGACCTGTATGTTAGCCTTTTCCTTACGGAACTGGTCGTTAGGGTTGAAGATAGACTCCAATGTTACTAAACCCTTAGGAAGCTTGTTTGTCCATAGCTGCACTACTTGATCCCCATACTGCTGCTCTAATCTGTCCTGATTTCTAGCTGAGAATTCAGCCTCTTCCTGTAGAAAATTGATGATCTGTTGATCATTCTCAAACACCTGCCAGCTTGTGTTATTGTCTGGAACTGCTGGCCTCACAATCACATGGATATGTGGCTGTGTTTTTTCCCTTTTGATGTTGTCAACCACATCAAACGTTGCTCCAACTGCTGCGAGCCTATCCGCGGCTTCATTTTTCTTCCTGGGTATGGACACAATGTTGAAAGCTTCGAAATCCTCAATGAGGTCCCATACCCTATTCTTGTAGCTCCTCAGCAAGTCGTTCTTCGTAGCATGTTGTCCTCTAACTTGGTTGACGATTAGCTCGCTATCCCCGAACACCTGCAAGTTATTTATCCCTTTTTTCCTAGCCCAATGAAGTCCATGAATCAAGGCCTCATATTCAGCTGTGTTGTTTGAACAAGAAAACTGGAAACGAAAAGCTGAATAATATTTGATGCCTTGAGGTGAAACAAGCATGGCTCCACCTCCTGCACCTTGCCTACTCCTTGATCCGTCAAAAAACAGCCGCCATACCTCATTGTCATCATTATGGCTTGGCTTGGTGATGCTAGGAACAGGTTGATTTTCTTCGTGTATACAATAGACTCCCAGCTCAGATTCTTCTACTTCTTGATAGGGATCAAAAGCATGTATCTTGTTTGCCCATTCATCGAGAGTTAGGTCTGGGATACTTCCAACCTTGGTGTCAGCCTCATCAGTACTAGGGTGATCTTCTTGATCAAATGCTGAGCAATTGGCATTAATCTGACTAGGAGTGTAAGGCTCAATATGGAAGTTTGCAATAGGTTCAGACCTAATTGTAGCCTTAGTTCCATACCTTGTTCTAAACAGCATATGAGACCAATCAGCAGACAAATACCCCCCAATCTTGGCTGTAAAGTCCCTTGACAAGCAAAGGGCAAAGAGTGGTGGAAGGTCTATGATTGATATATCTTGTAAGACAACAACATTTGGACATGCATGCAAGGTAAGACTCAAGTTTTTAATCACTCCAACTGTTGCTATTGCTGTCCCATCCAATTGCACTACCCCTTTAGATATTACTTCATATTGGAGACCCAGCTGATCAGCTATTTGCTTGGGCATCACTGAGCTACTTGCCCCGGAATCAATCATGCAATTGTGTACTAGTTTATCCCCAATGATTAATGAAACATAGAAAGGAGGGGGCTTCAACATTTTACCTTGTTGCCCTCCATGGCTTCCTTCAGGCTGGGCAGCATTTGTAAGCACTTTGTCTTGCATCTGAACCTGCTGATTCGAAGTTGTCCAATCCTTCATGGCAGCTTGCAGCAGATCTCTTTGTCCTGGGATGGATAGGGATTCCCACATTGATATATTGACGTTAGTCTTCTTCATCTGTTCAATGATACTGAATGGGGATGAAGTATCCTTTTGTTGTCCCTTGGTTTGTACACTTACTCCTTGTACGTGGGCAGCAACAGCTGGCATTTGAGTTGGCCTAGGGGCTGTTCTTGGCTGCCCTTGTGTATTTGAAACTGGACTCTGCTTGCCAATCATTTGTGGAGCTGTGGAAGGTGGTGGATTGGCTGGGGCTAATGGCTGTTCTTCACCCAAATTTCTCCTCTTTGACCTTGTGTTGGCTGCGACACCTTGAGAAACTGCTTGATTCATGCCACAGAAATCTTCTGCTTGCCAGTTCACCAACGTGGTGTCATTTGGGGCTGATTGCTGTTGGAATGTTTCTTGTTGTTGACTGTTTCCTTGACTGCCCTCGCCCTCCACACCAGTAGTTGTCACCATCAGTGCTTGATTGAGAGCACCATTGAAACACATGGATTGGTTATGAGGCTCGTTGCATGGAAAGCACCAGTCATATTCCTGAGCAATGTTGTTCTGTGTTGGCACTAATGCCTTAGAGGCAGATATAGCATTTGGATTATAGGGCTGGAATGGTCTATTAGAGGGAGGCCTTGTTTGATTCACATTTGCAACTGGATTAGGTGGTCTTTGTGGTTGGTATGGCTGCCTATTAGGCTGAGCTTGAGGTTGATAGGAAGGTCTGAAACCTTGGGCTTGTTGCCTCTTAATAGTAACCAGCTCATTTCCCAAATTTTGCAACTGTTTCATGACCTCTTGGAGTTCATTTGAAGCACTTGGAGATGAAGTGGAAGCTTCATTTGAACTCTGATTTCTAGGAGTGGGAACAGGAGCCAAAGTGGGTGCTTGACTAGTGCTTGGATTTTCTAAGTTTGGATACAAGGGCATGGGAGGCCTAGGAGCCAGTTTACCAGCTTGAATAAGACAGTTTTCAGCTCTAATGGCAATGCTATAAGCCATAGGGATTGTTGTGCCTCCCATGGACTGAATTAACATAGAAATATCAGAATTCAAAGCTTTAAGGTAATATAGAAAAGCACCTTCTGCTGTTGGCCTGACTGCCACTGGAATCCTATCCCAAGACCTTTGAAATCTGAAGTTGAAGTCAGTCAGCTGCTCGTTGGAGGCTCTCTTGATAGTTGTCAGCTGCTCCAAAAGAGACAAGTTGTCTCCCTTCTCTCCAAATTGCTCGTGAAGTGCAATACACAGCTGATTCCAGTTTGTGATAGAACCAGCTCCAAGGCTCCTAAACCATTGTAATGCTTTACCCTTGAAGGAAGATGCCAGTAACTTGACAGCCACTTGCATTTCATTGATTTCATGGATTGCACAAAGGTTAGCAATATCTTTAACATGATCACCTGGAGTAGTCTGATTTTCTCCGGTGAAGTAGGGAATGTTCTTCAAGGCTGCAATAGGAACTGGATGTTGTGCATTGAGAGCAAGTGGGCTGCTGCCTGTGAAGTTGACGTAGGGATTGTTCTGAGCCATTCTAATCGGTCTTAAAACCCTTGTATACTGAATGAAAGGCCTGTCAGGTGGAGGAGTTGAGAGAGTTCTGTTTGGTGGAGATGGAGACCTCTGAATCCTTCTTCCTCTTTGCCTTCTTCTTGGAGATAACTGCAGGTATTCAAACAACACTTCTTCTTCTCCAACTCTTGACCTTGTGGTGATTCTTCTCATGAGTTTTCAGGCCTGCACTACTGAAACCAGTCGATTCTTCCCCTTGGAGTCGCCAGATATGCAGATAATAGCTCTTATAAGCAAGAAAACTGCAGCAGATGCATATCAACTTTGCTGCAATAAAAATGAGACCTCTAAGTCCCACCGGGCGTGCCAAAACTGTTGTTGCAGACTCACAGCACCCCTGGATGCAAATCAGGCTTCTAGGTTGATGTTCAGGCATCCAGTGTGATTGCACAACATGGAATCCTTTCTCCAAGCGTGGGACTTGTAAAGATGAGAAAAGATTCTCCAGAGAAGGCTGGTTCCTATTCCTCTGTTCAGATGCACACAAAAAATGCAGAGGGTTTGCTAAAACCTAATCTAACTTGCCAAGGAGACAGGGTAAGAAAATGCATAGAATAAAACCTAAACTACAAAGGTGATGCACCGAGGAATGTTAGACATTCGTTTTGCAAATTTAACACAGACCACATAGACGCAATACAAACACCATGCACAGGTAACCAAACTGCAATAAGAGATCAAAATGACAGCAATGAATACATGAGAGGGTTAAGAGTCAATCACAACACATATATTATTGCTCAAGAGTCGATACAGTACATTGCAGTGGCCAAGAGGCAAAAAGACTGGCATTACAACCCATATGGGAGGTTTGAAAGCTCCACAAATTCTCTGGCAAGTGAGGGAATAAGGGAGGATGCAAAACAAAAATGTCTGACCCCTTAAAGGAGCTCTTCTTTACAATATATATCAAGAAATGAGAGAGGGAAGAGAGAGGAAATCCAGAATCTACCCCAACCACTTCTTGGTAGCATTTAAAATCATCTCATTATGACAGAAGCGGCGGATCCTAGCAAAACGGTGGGCTGTCTAACAGGAGCGGCGAGCTGTCTGCTGCATTAAAGTTGGTTGTTGAAGCATTACTTCTGTCTATCACCACACGTCAGAGACGTTTTCTTAATTTTCTCCCTCCAAACTACACCAAAATGTGAGATTGATCCTAGAATCATGTAGAGAATTTCAACAGCTTTCCGTTGATATAAAGAATGTGCAAATCCGAGCTCTGGATCGAAAGATACGAAGGTCTGAAGATTTAGGGCACAAAACAGGTGAAGAACAGGTTTTAAAATTTCTTTTCCCGCGCTCTGCCATCTGGACGACACGTGGCAGGCTCCTGATTCACTGAGCAATTTTCTCTCTCCACCTTTTCGCGGGCTTTTCTTGTGGGCCCCTTAAACTTGGACACGTGGCACTATTTCATTGGTTCGGATCAGTGCTTGAAAACTTGCCCCTTTGACTTTTTGGACCTTTTTCCTTGGCGACACGTGTCATGCTGTGATTTGTCCACGGGCCTGCTAGATTTTTGCGTCCACCGTGTCTTTTTGTCCCGGATGTCCTAGTGCTTCGCGGGATAGAATCCTCTGATCCACCTGAAATGGGCTTCCTCGTCCCTTTTCTGCCGGTGACATGTGGCGTGATCTGATTGGCTTTCGGCTCCTTCGGCTATCCGCATCCCGCGCGCCCCTTTGTCCCACTTGTCCTTGTGCTGAAGTTTCCTGTTTCAGCTGATCCGGCCGATTCGCGTCCTTCACGTCCATTTGTCCCAAATGTCCCAGTGCTGTCTGGGACAAATTCTTCCGGTTCGCCCGATTCGGCCGGTTCGCGTCCTCCGTGCACTCTTGTCCCGCTTGCTCCCAGTAAAGGACTTGGACAATTTTTCTTTCTTTCGGCCGATCCAGGCATTTCACGTCCATTTGTCCCAGATGTCCCTTTTCTGTTTGGGCCACCTAGAGGCTTTTCGGCCGATCCGCGCCTTCCGCGTATAATTGTTCCAACTGTCCCAAAGGTGGCCTTGAGCAGGACTTAGCCAATTTTACGATTTTCCCCTGAATCAATCTACTTGCTTGGAACTAAAAAACTCTGATGCATGTTATCAAATTAACTCTGGGGGACCTTGGTTGGCGAAAAATGCGCAACCTTAGTCAACTTATCCACGATGACCATAATGGCGTCATGGCGATAAGAAGACATAGGAAGTCCGACTATGAAATCCATGGAAATCACATCCCATTTCCACTCAGGAATATCATGAGGCTGCAAAAGTCTTGCAGGATGAGAATGCTCTGCCTTGACTCTCTGACACTCAAGGCAAGGTGCAACGAAATCTGCTATGTCCCGTCAAAGACCTGGCCAATAATATAACTCTCTCAGATCGGCATGCATTTTCTTTACTCCTGGATGTGCCGCATAAGGGGCTCGATGAGCCTCTGAGAGGATGAAGCTACGCAGATCACCTGACTTAGGTACGTAGATCACCTGACTTAGGTACGTAGATGCGCCTGTGGAAACGAAGCAAACCATCTGTCTCTAAAACACACCCAGAATATCTGCCCTCTAAAGAACCCTGAGACTCTAACATCTGTCTAGCTACCCTCATAAAATCTGTCCTCTAGAAGGTGCTCAAGAATCCTGCCTCTCAAATCTGACTGAAGTGTCAACGAAGCAAGCACATGTCGTCGTCTACTAAGAGCATCTGCCACAACATTTTCCTTCCCTTTGATGTACTGAACCTCCATGTCATACTCACATAGGAACTCCATCCAACGCCGTTGACGAGCGTTGAGGTTCGGCTGTGAGAAGATACGCTGCAAACTCTGATGTTTTGTCCTCAAAATGAAGGGCCTACCCAAAAGGAAATGTCGCCAACGCACTAGAGCATGAACAACTGCTGCAAGCTCCAGGTCATGAGTAGGATAATTAAGCTCATAGTCCTTGAGCTTACGGGACTCAAAAGCAATAACCCATCGCTCTTGCATAAGAACTGCTCCCAAACCCTCTAGTGATGAATCAGTGCAAAAAACCAAATCCTCTGTCGGGTCTGGAACTGCTAAGATGGGCGCCGTGGTTAACCACTCCTTAAGCAACTGAAAGGCTTGCTCACATTTTTCTGACCAATCGAACTTCTTCCCTTTCCTCTGAAGAGAAGTGATAGGGTGAGCAATCCTAGAAAATTCCTGTACAAACCTGCGGTAATACCCTGCCAAGCCTATGAAACTCCTCACCTCAATAACTGATGTGGGTGCTGGCCAGTCCAAGATAGCCTGTATCTTAGAGGGATCTACAGAGATACCCTCGCCTGAAATGATATGACCCAAGTACTGAATCTCTGTCTGAAAGAAGCTGCACTTTTCCAAGTTTCCATACAACTTCTGCTCTCTCAAAACCTGAAGGACCTGCCTTAAATGCTCCTCGTGTTCCTTCTCGAAACGAGAATAAATCAATATGTCATCAAGGAAGACTAAGACAAAGCGATCTAGAAATGTCCTGAATACTCCATTCATGAGCCTTATGAAGATAGCTGGGGCATTGGTCAAACCAAATGGGACCACTGTGAACTCATAATGCCCATAACCGTGTGCGAAAAGCTGTCTTATGGATGTCTGCATCTGAAATGTGCAATTGATGATACCCCGACTTGAGATCGATTTTGGAGAACACTCTCTCTCCCTGCATCTGATCAAACAAGTCATCAATCCTAGGGAGCGGATAACGGCTCTTTATTGTGACTTTGTTGAGCTGCCTGAAGTCTACACAAAGCCTGAGAGAACCGTCCTTTTCTCTTCACAAATATGACTGGCGCTCCCTAAGGAGATACACTAGGGCGAATGAGACCCTTATCCAACAACTCCTCTAATTGAATCTTGAGCTCATGAAGCTCCGGTGTCGTCATCCGATAAGGTGCCCTAGAAACTGGTGTCTGATCCAGGTACTAAATCAATGGTGAAATCCACCTCTCTGCGGGGTGGTAACCCTGGAAGCTCGCTTGGAAAGACATCTGCATACTCCCTCAAAACTACATGATCCTCTAAGGGTGAATGCTTTAGAATGCTCTCAGATCGATCACTGATAGTGATGGCAAACAACTGACAACCCTTACGCATGCTTCGCTTGAGTTGCTTAGCCGATATCATGTGCAAGGAGATAGGTCTCTGCATCCCTGATATAACAACTGCACTCCCAAGATCATCCTGACACTCAATGACCTTATTCTCTACAATCCACCTTAGCTCGATGAGACTCGAGCCAATCCATACCCAAAACTACCTGATAGGAACCTAGAGGGATAACTCAGAGGTCAAGAGTAGTGGAGAAGGCTCCTAAATCAAGTACACAACTCTCCACATACGAGTCCACGGCGAGTTTGGCTCCAGAGGCCAACTCAACCTGCCAACTATCTGGTTGCCTAGCCACCACTAGCCCACACTGGTCCACTATAGAAGGTGATATAAAAGAATCTGAAGCACCTGAATCAAAAAGTACTGAGACAGAAATACCCCTGATAGTACCTGTCGTCTCAATGACTGTGGCCTGATGCTCGGCCTGGTGGTTGTCAACCACTGCATAAACACGATGAGCGCGTCCTACGTCACCCACCGTCTGCTCGGATCTAGCAGCTCTCTGTGCATCCATGGTATTGGGTTTGTGCGGGCACATGCGCACATAGTGATCTGGAGATCCACAAATAAAACAACCTCCTGTACCCCTCTGAGATGGGGTCCCTCCTGTACTCTGGTGTACTGATCCTGCTGGTCCAACCCTAGCAGACTGCTGAGTGCGAGCTGGCTGTGTCTGCTGAGTGCCCTGCCTCCTATCTCTGGCTCCACTAAAACCACCTCTAGAAACACCTCTCTGAAATCCCTGTGTCTGCCTAGCCCCCTGCTGCGGGTGGCCCTGCTGCTGTGTCTGTCGCTGTGGGTGCGGTGGAGCCCTCGTGGCTGCTGGCGGAGGCCAAAATCCTCCTCTAGGGGGTGGTGCAGAACCTCGTGACCTCTGACTCTGAAAGGCATGTATCCTCTCCTGAAACTTGCTCTTGTTTCTATCACGATGCTCCTGTGCCTTGGTCCTGTTCTCCTCAGCTAAGTAGGCCTTCTCAACAGCCTTCTCAAGTGTGGGAGGAGATAACATCCTAACTGCTCCTGCTATATCTGCATTGAGCCCTCGAATGAACCTGTTAACCTGTAATTTCTCATCTTGCAGGTAATCCACATACTGTAGAAGGTCCAGGAACCTGCTCTCATACTGCGCTACTGTGCCAGATCCCTGTCGTAAGTCGTGAAACTCGTCGATCCTCTTCTGAACAAAATGCTCTGACATATAACGCGCCCTGAAACGCTCCTCGAACAACTCCCAAGTCACTGTCTCTCGAGTCAGATGGAGCTTCCGCTCCTCATTCCTCCACCAAACGCCTGCTGCGTCTCGGAGGAGGTGTATGGCGAACCTCACCTTGACGTTGCTCTAGTAAGAGTGCAAGCCAAAGCAACTATCCAAGCTAAGGAGCCACGACTCAGCCCCAAAGCCATCTGTAGAGCCGGTGTAAGTGGGCGGCTGCAACCGAAGAAGATCCCTGATCACACTTCCTGTATCTCGATCCTGGCGATGTAGTCCAATAGGCGAAGGGGGTCGCCTATCCTCGAATGGTCCCTCGAGACTGTGTGATCGGCTACGACGGAATGAGGCTACCCTCTCGTGATGAACAAAAGGGCTGCGTGACCTCTCCCGCCTCGGTGTATCGTGCTCTGGCGGCACCGAATGCGCGTCCTCGCCTATCGGCTCCTCGTCTCCCAAAAGTGCCTCCACTCTCGTCTCCTGTGGCTGTGGTAGGCGCTGCTCCACAACGCCTATCAGCTGGCGTAAGACCTCTAATATCCGAGGCCCAAAATCGGGCGCCGACGGCTCCTGCGTAGATGCACTACGCCCCATACTTCTAACTGATCATCCTCGCTTGGGCGCCATCCTGCGCACGAGGTGAGCGAGACATTTATTAATTTTAAAATTTAATGGTGGTGGATGTTTTATTTTAACTGTTTATTTTTATCCATTTAGTTAATTTTGTGTTGTTAAAATTGACATTAATTATTTTAATTAATTACCCAGTGGTCCGCGAGTGCGAACCCCAAACTCTGATACCAACTGTAATGCCCCAAATCCAGGGACACCGATCAAAAACACCAATCGAGGCTAAAATTTTAGGGTAAATTTTTTTTGAAATGTTTAAATTAATACTATTACATCTCTTAGAACCTTCCTTGATAACCACTAATAGAATTGTTTTAATTTACCCGATTAATTGAAATACCACTAGCCTAAAGCCGATTTTTAATTATTTACTTTTACTTTAGATTTACTAGGCCCCCCCAATAAAAAAAAAAGTAAATAAATCCACTCCCCTTTAAATTTAATCTACCATTTCCACCAATATTCCCATGCCTAAAGGTGTGTAGGATTACATGTGAGCCCTAAGATCTACCTAATCTCAACCCTAGATCTCATTTGACCTAAATTTGCCCTAGATATCTATATCTCCTTTTTCTTTTATCTCTTTCTTTCATTTTACTTTCTCCATTCTTATTCTTTTGTTTTCTTGTAAACTCCCTGTTGTATGTCCCTTCTAAGATCTGGTTGAGTCAATTATGAAATGTTTATGGATATATATATACACATATATATATATATATATATATATTGTTTATTTTATTAATTTCTGTTAAGAAGGAAAAAAGGAGGCGTTTTACTAGCTGAGAGGGAGGAAGAGGTGGCAGATCTGGAGGGACAGGTGCATGGAGGGGGCGCGGTGTGATGCATGGCAATGGTTCGCGAGGGGCGGCAGGGAGGCCGTGCGAGGAAGGGCGAGGGGATAGACGGCGGGGCAGAAGGGGGCGGTGCTGAGGGGACGGGGACGGCGGAGCAGGCGGCGGCGGCAGTTTGTGGCGGATGGAGCGCGGGGGTGGCGCTGCGGAACAGAGCAGCAAGGGCGCGGGGCAGGGTTCCGTGGGACAGGGCGGCAGGGGCGCGGGGAAGGCGGAGCAGTCGGCTTGGGGAGGGGGCCGACCCTCCCCCAATGGAATTTCTTTTTTTTTGTTTTTAATTTAATAAACAATTAAAAAAAAAACATTTAGTATATATATATATTTATATATATAAATATTACACACACACATACACACACACACACACACACACACACACACATGACACACACATAAGATTTAGTAACCATGTATATAAATATATTTAAATATATATGTGCATATATAGATTTTAAAAGTATATGTATATGTATATGTATATGTATAATTTTAATCCTCTTTATTAAAAACATATTTCCATATACTAATATAAAATTTTAGTCCATTGGAGGTAATGCATTTGTAAAACCACAAAAAAAATACAGTTTTAATATATAACAAGCAGCAAACTCAAGTTCTTTATTTACGAAGTTACAATGATTAATTTGGGGTACTCTATATTTAATGTGCAAGGAAGATAACCAAGTATTTTCTGATAGAAATAAGACTTATTTCTAAAATGAAATCTTCAAAGTAGATAACTTAAACTAAGTATGAATATTTAACAAAAGCAAAACATTAGACTTCTCATGGGAATGGAATCTAGATTTTCAACTTTCCTTTCATGTGTTAATTTTATCAATATTTTTAAGAAAGGAGCATATTGCAAGAAAGGGAGTGTTTTTCATTTAATAGTAGTCACATAAGCAATTAGTTTTCCAAATAACATACTTTCTCAAGTTGTCACATAAGCAAGAAAGTGCAAGGAAACAAAAGGAAAAACAGATTTCTTTTATTGACATAATGCTATCAAAGTTTACAAGGTAACAAAGGTGTGAGGAAACCAAAACCTTCAACAACTATGCTTCTTTTATAAATATAAATGCAAGAGTTATATTAAGACTTCAGGTAGATAGATTATTTACTTCATTACTTCACCTCCACAAGCTTGAGTTATATGGATGTTAACTCCCAAGTAGCATCAAATCAAATATTTCTAAAACAAGTCTACAAGTGATACAAAATGTGCAAAATGGAGGATTTACAAGGAGATGTAAACTCTCACATACTATGTTCCAAAAGAGGATTACATTACAAGAAAGTATCACAAGGAAGGATAAGAACAATAGGAGCCCATAATGCCACCAATCCAACTTGAGAGTCATTTTCTATGTCTTCCCAAAACCATGCAAGGAGAAAGAAAAGAGCTTGTTTACCACCCAACCATAGGCATCATCACATGCCTATCCCAAGGTTGGGATGCATGCTAGCCTCCCCCAAGCCCATGGGAAAGAGGATAGCTACCCAAAACTTGCACAAGGAGGAGGGTAAAACAACAATGAAACAAGCACACAAACATAAAGTTCACAACAACACAAGACTCCAATTTACAAGGAGGAGAACCCATGTCCATCCTCAAAAATGGGGAAGAGAGGAGAAAGTTCTCCAAAGTTATATATCAAAAATTCTTTGCATATAAAAAAAAATCTCCATATCCTCCTTATTGCTCCTAATCAAACCAAGCCCTCCTTATTCCTCCCCCTTTCTCCAAATCCTTTTTGGAAGGATTTTCAAATCCCAAAGGGGTTTCCTTACCAAGAATGGGGAAGGAGATTCAAGCCAAATGAATCAACTTCCCCACCTCAACCATTGAGAGGGAAACACCATAAGACTCCTACAAGCCTTGTCCATCAAGCCTTGAGGATTAAGAGGGAAAATTCCCTCTCTCTTCCCCCACAACTCTAAAACTCCATCATGCCATATGATGGAGGGAGTAAAAAAAAAAGTGAACAACAACCAAAATCTACATACAACAATTAACAATTTCAAGCAACCAATCTAACAACTAAAAAGAAAACAACACAAACAATAAGACTTAAGAGCCCACCTCAAAGAAAGCTCTCCAAAAAGCTTTCTAACTTCAAATTTCTCCACTCTTGACTCCAATCAAATCAGAAGCTCCAAATCTCCCCAAGCATCCTAGCAAGAAGTTCCAAAAGAAAAAGTCCATCTCTTTTCCCATGAATGGGAATTTGAAGATGAGCAAGCAAGAATCCTCACAAATGAGGGGGTGATATGTGTCACCCCTCTCCATCTTCGAGGTCAAATATGCCAAAACAAAAGGGAGAAAGGGTAAAATTGTATTTTTTGCCCTCTTCTCCCAAAATCCCCTAAATGTTAGCAAGAAAAAATTAGTGAAACTTTTAATAAGCACTCAAATCCACATCCCTTACATGGATGTGAGCAAAACAAGAGGTAAAAAGGGAGGGAAAACTCCCTCTATCCTTGAAAATAAGCCCCCCTACCCATTAGGTAGGGTCCAAGGGCTCATTTTTATGATTAGGGGAACTCCCAAGCTAAAAAGAGGTCCCCAAAAATGCCCAAAATAACCTAATTTCGGGTTTTGCATTTTTGGCACAAGGGTAGAGGGTGTGGGGACCACCCAAGGATCTCACATGTGACCCTAAACCCTTGTAATTAAGTGACTCATTAAAAAAAAATCAACAATTTAAAAGAAAGTGGGATTATTAATTCCTAAAATAAGTTTACAACTTACCACTAATAACCCTAAACAAACTTAATAATTCGAAGCACAATACGTTACAAAAAAAATTGGGGTCACTCATGGTGCCCAAAAATAATAATCTCCTATACTAAGACTTCACACAATGAACATGGCTAGGACTCAATCCGTGGGCTGCTTGTGCAAGATTGTGTAGCTGGCCTGAATCCCACGTTCTCCTGTAAACCTATCACCTGCACACTCATTGCACACATTAACCGTACCTGTCTAATAAAATATAAAACAACGACACAGTAAGATATCAATAAGTTCTAAACTATCCTAACATCCTACTGAAATCAAAATGTGACAACGTGCACAATTATACTCAATATTCCAAAAGTTAGACAAGATGATAAAGTGACATATAACCATAGAATTCCACCATGCAACAATTATCTATTAATATAATTATGTTCCAAACATAGCATCATATCCATTAGTATCCATGACATCATAAGAAAATGCGACAACATAGAAATTAAGATAAATTGGCGCTATACGCTTGAATGTCACACATTTCTAATAAGATCAAATATCTAAATATAATGTCCTTGATATAACAAAATCACTGTCAAAAAATGTCTATGAGCAAAGAAACAACAAGCTACTGAGCTATAAAAAGTGTGGGCACTACATGTCCCCTTTCACACTTATGCCCCATTATCATGGGAAAATCCCTTTCTCTCTCCATCTTCTCTTAACCAATTATTTTGGCCTTCTTTCTACACCACGTGCCCCATCACACGCGTCATCTTCGACCTATGCACAATTCTTCCATGCATGTCTTCATGGATTCAAATCACTTCTCCCATTTTCCTTGGTTGCTTGTCTTCATGACTATCTTCAACTCTTTTAGAAGCCCTTCATCTACCATGTATCCCTTCATTGGTGAATTCCTCTTCGCCTTCACCTTTTGAGATCTACTTGGATCTTGTTCTCCTTTGGTTCTTTCCATAAGCCATTCTTTATAGCTTTATCTTCATGTTGTTTCTCCTGATTTATGTTATGGAAAAATCCTTCCTTATGCAAATCTATGTTGTAATTTTTCTCCTTTGCTCTCTCTTCTACATGCCATGTTCCTGTAGACCTTCCACCAGCCTATTCTTTCTTTTGTTGCACTGTATTTCATGTGTACTCTAGCAACATTTCCTGTGATTTCTCTACATTTTTTCCTTTGAAAAAATAACTTCACCTCATTGTAATGGCAATCCCATCGCTACACTCATCTCCTTGTGCTCTCCTTCATTTTCTCCCACACATCCCTCAATTCTTTGCACATCTTTTCTAGTGCAATTTTTCCTAAGTCCAAGGGTGGCCCTACATCATCTTGAATCTTCTTAATTTAATTTCACTTTTTCTTTTTCAAATATTTGGTCTAGTCTCTAAAAATGCTTTGATCTCAAACTTATTCTAATATTTTTTTATAGAGATAAAGATTTGTAACATTGAATATCGATGACAAATTCTTAAAGCAATTATATCAAATATTCATTCTCATTATTCTATTTGATAAACTTACAAGCACCAATTTTTTTTCCTTTAATTCATTGAAAGCACATATAGAAAGTATTTATGTATGGATTTAAACCATGATTATCTCACCCTATACAGATACCTTATCTCTTTAAAGTAAGTCTACAAGACTATTAAACTGCTCTTTTTCTATTTGCATATTTTGCCTAGTTTGTTGTTGTACTTCTTGTATATGCTTCACAAAGTCCTTAGCATCTTGTTATACTTTTTCCTATTAAGAAGATCAATAATATGTACTTAAGGTATTTTGGATTGTAGACATGTTGATTCTAGAATTGAATGAAAACTCTATTTGCAACAATACCAAATAACATTATATTGGGCTATCTCCGACTAAACCTCCTAGAAAATATTTGAATTTTTTGTATACTACATTTATGTTCCCATATCTTTGAGGGTGATACGATATACCATAATGTAATTGCTTTTAAGTATTTCTCCCCAAAATTGTCCAAAATTGACTAAAAACATTGCATTCTCATCTAATAAAGGAATTGGCTATCCTAAAATCCCTAGATTTGTTAATAGAGCCATTATGAGATAAAAACATTAATAAAAAGAGACAAAAAGGACTTTGAATTAGACTAGAGAGGAAAGAGTGTTGAAAAAAGTTTCTAGTGTAAATGTAAATTTTGTAAGGTGATTATACATGATCTATTAAGAATGTAGTAAGTACACAAATGGTGAAAATATTACTTTGTCATATATCGAAATAAAATATTTATTAGTGTTCCTAGTTGGAAAAGTAGGGAAAATTTTAAGACCCTTTACAAAAATCCAACTTGGATTTTTTTGGAAAATTTTTAGAAGTGAATTTTTTGTTGTTGTTGAATAAGAGAAAAATGTATATAGTGATACAAATGAAAAATTTATCTGAGAAAAGGTGCGTTAAGAATGGTAGTAAGGGATCAAATGCAAAAGAAGCTACAGATGCGTCAACTACACAGAAAATTAGAAAAACAAGTCTTTGTATGGGCAAACGCTATAGATTTTGTATGGACACATCAGTCAACATTACATTTCACCACTCATGTAGAAACTTCATCCATCTTACGTATGCAACCATATGATTTCTCTCTTTGGATGCTCCACTATGCAGATTTGCTCATAAGTACATGGGCTTGCTAGTATGCTCTTATCACATGTACAAACACTCTGACTACCCATAAAGCTTGACATCTACCAATGCTGCTTCCCTGTTTTCTTCTTCCTTATCAAATCACCATCTTCTCCATGACTCTAGGAACATGTCTTCCTCCAACTCTTCACACTATTAATTTTTGCATCTGCCTAGATCTTTCATGATAACCATTCTCACAATGTTCCCTCTCTTCCACACTATACCTACCCCACACTCCCCTTATTCCATTATTCTTACATTTGTTTCTGCATATATGCCTATTGTCAACTTCAAATGGGTGTATACCTAATTGAAAGCTCTTAATCATTGAATGCTAAGCCTAGGTTATCTTGCTTTAACGAACTAGTTTTCACACATGATCCAATGATTTCAATTATTAGTGGGATTTGGCCTTTCTCACACTATTCAATTTGTAGCTTAAATCCATATTTTAATCACAATCCTCATGATCAGGAATCTTCGCTTAACTAGGTATATATTTATTCAAACATGATAAACATGTCACTCCAGATGTATCAATGTCTACCCATCCAATTCAAATCGTCAACTTATACTTTCACACCCACAATCCTATTCTTCTTATCTTCCTGATGAATTGCCACATTAGGCTTCAAATCATTCAAGGACAGCATTTAGATCAACACTAAATGTGCTAGCTACTAACCAATCATACTTGCCTAACACCTGATGAGTTTGCTACAATTCTATAGGAATGGCCCAATTATGAAAATTCCACTATGTGTCTTCACAATCAATTCCATGAGCTCTAGCAAATCAACTCTATTAGCTCTGAGATCTAGACAAAATATACTGTACGTGATCTCCAAACCATTAATAATAGGAGCTTGAAACATTTAGGGGACTAACAGTTACAGATGGGAAATACTACCTTTATTTAAACCAGACAATAGAAGCTCTATAATAGCTCCAAATATAAGATTCTAAACAGTTTTGTATGGGTATATTAGTTGCAGTGAGTATTTCTATAATCTGGATGACCAATACTATAGACGAAATCCAAACCATTTGCACTTTGAGCTCCGGATGAGCTACCTTATGACCAAGCTCCAATGAAATTCACTGCGAGCTCTAGGAATAGACATTGGACCAAATATTCTTTACTTGGTTAACAATAAGATCCACCAGTACCTCCCTAAAATAAAAAACTAAAGAGAGACAAAACATCAATTGCAATTAATAAGTATCCCCTAGACCTTATCTCCCACTCCATCCATGTCAATCCCTCTCTCCCTCTAACATACGTATCTTGCATATAATGAATTTCTACTGCAGTGACAAGACACAAATTAAATCAAAGTTTCAATTACTCTCTGGCACCCTCCATGGGTAAGACCACAAAGTTTTTCCCTATATAAATAATGAAAACAATACATAAAATTTCCTAGAATCTTCGCGTGTCTTTAACAAGAGAGAGAATATTCCTTGAGATTAGGGTTCTTCATTCTTGTATTTTAATAGTTAAATGTCCTATTACATCCATTACATCTCAGTAACATCCAACTGTGTTAGTACAGATATAAATATTGTTATATTAATATCAATCATTTGTATGGGTAAGAGAGGAGGATTGTAATACCATTAATATGACCCATATAACTAACTCATTGTTGAGTAAGTTAAATAATCACATGTATTAGTTGTGAGTCATTATTGAATGACCAAATCATGTACATTGATATCCTTTGTGGACAAATTGATAAAAGTCATATGTGAAAACAGTAACAACTAGATGCATAGAAGAGATTAGATAAAATGACAACAAAGGAAAGAAATCTCCTTAATTATGAGGACATGCATATGAAATCTAGTTAGTGTAGAGGATATACCCATTTATTTTTGTATAATTATGTTACGAAGATTCATTCAACCAGCTTCCATAGAGAATGTCTCCATTTCCACTGTATATTCACCCATTAATTGGGAGAGGCATTTTATTAGCTTCCACTATCTGCAATATTGAGTCTCAGAATTGATCTCTGTCCATTTTTATCCTTGTTCACATTCTTGCTTAAACAAGTCTTATATTAGATCAAGCTTATTGAAGTATTCACTTGATTTGGTATCAAATTTAGGTCTAGTACGAGTTCTGAGATTCATTACTTGAAAATGTCAAAACCTTTAGAGGGTAGATTTGAGATTCAACAATGAGTTTTGAAGCTTCCATCGCCACTTTCAGAGATTCTGACCCTTCTTAGATCAAATTTAGTAATTCAGTAGAATATTCCTCAAGGAACCCAGATTCAGAATGTGCATTACATGAAAATTTTTAAGTGCGAGTTTAATTTTATTATAGGATACTTCATGTCAAAAATATTCTCCTAGAGATAGGATTTTGTCATTTGTGAGAGAAATCGTTTCAATAGAGGTTGTAGATAAGATCTTCTCAAATAGTTACCTCTTTCTCAATGAATCGTGACTGATTTCCAGCAATAATGATCTGATATGCTATCAATAGTTTCCCAAGAAGATAGAAGTTGATTCTTGATTGGACACAACAAGGTGCCTTATCGGCTTGAAACTGACACTTTATAGAGTTGTAAAATGATCCTTAAGAAACAATTTGGCTATAGGTGTAGGAGTATTTACCTTGTTGGAGTAAGGAGGTAGGAGGATAGGAGGTTAATCAGTGACTTTTTGTCAACCACAAGTGAAGGGGCCACACAATGACTTTGTAGGAATTTATTTATGTTGTCTGTTTAACTCTCATTGTGTGATGTAATAAGAACAGATGATTTATTCTTGTTCACTCTTGTAATAAGTGAGATCCTGTGTGAGCGATATTTCTTATATTTTCCCTTGAATGTAAGGATGGGGGTGGTGAAACATGTATATTGCTATGAAAGTTGTTGGTGGTCCACTATAAATCCAATTTGAGATTTTGTGAATCCATTAGAAAATCACATACTGAGTGGTTAATGGTTCCACTAGAAAACTTGTTGGAGTTGATGGTACTCTTTGAAAACCATTGGATTGTAGAACATGAGCAGTAATTAGATAGAACTCACCCATGTTCACACTAAGGGGGAATGTTAGGAATATTCTTTGGATTAGTGCTCACATTATTTTTTGTAATAATTAAATGTAATATTCATACATTACATTAGTAATTTAGTGTGTTAGTAAGATATTAATATCATATTTGTGTGAGAAAACTAAAAGATTGTAATATTATTAATATGAGTCATAAAACAACTCATTATTAATAATATATGATATTGTATTAGTTGCGAGTTTGTTGAATAAACAAATCATGTAGATTATTGTGTGTGGAGATATTGATGGGATATATGAGAGAATAGTGGTGAGTGATCATAGGAGAGATGTTCTATGAGAGATTAGTGGGATGATATTGGTAACCCTCATCTCTTTGTTTATAGGAAATGGAAAGGCTATATATTGTAAGCTCTCTCACCATGTAATTAACTCCAAAATTATTCAATCAATAATATAGTGTGTGTGTTTTTTATATATTTGTGCTCTAATTTTTTGTTTATATTATTAGCTTCATTCTAAAACATTGTCTCTTATTGATTTGTACAATTATATGATGTAATTGTTGCTTATTTATATTAGATAAGCTATCAATTTCACATCATCTCTTTCTCTCCCTCATCCCTCCATCTCCCTCCCTCCCTTTCTCGCCTTCTCTCTCTCTCCCTCTCCCCCTTCATCTCTTTCTCATACTCCCTCACTCTCACCCATTCCACATCTTTCTCCCCTTCTCTCTCTCTCTCTCTCTCTCTCTCTCTCTCTCTCTCTCTCTCTCTCTCTCTCCTAATATCTCCCCCTCTCTCTCATCTCTCTCTACATCCCTCCCCCTCTCTCTCCATCAAATATCTCCACATCCATCCCCCCATCCCCCAACTACTCTCCCCCTCTGTAACTTCCTCTACATATTTCTCTCCCACCCACCTCTCTCTCCCCCTACCCCCCCCTCCTCTCTATAAAATCCTCTCACTCTCCCCCTCCCTCTCCTTCTCACTCCCCAATCACCACCCGTCCCTCCCCCTCACCATACCTCTCCCACTCTCTCAATATATCTCATTATTTATATCTCTCTCAAGCTACGTAATCCCCAGTCACATCTCTTAAATATAGAATTCAACAACTTAAGGACACTTCTCAGGATCACGATTATTCTTCTTCTCATATCCATCATATTCTTCTACATGCGCTCATATTAGAAAACCTCAAATCTTTCCACTACCTGCGCTTCTCAAGTTTGCAATCAATTCTACACAACAAGATGTTCTTCCCAACCTCATAACTCATCAATTAATCAACTTGTCATCTACTCATTGTTATCCTCCTTATCGTCTTGCAAAATATCATGGCCTCTCATATTGTAATTATCATCAAATCAATGCACATAATGACAATGAATTTATGTTTTACAACGAAGAATTAAATAGCTTGAGCATCAAGGTTTCATCTCATTCACCATGCAACATTCTACTACATTGTCATCCCCACTTGATACATCTCAATGGGTTGTTAAATCTACTTCATCTAATGAGCATAATGTTATTACTTCTAATGGAATTAAAAATCCTCCTAAGAAACCACCCCTCAGCATCAATATGCTGCCTCTTCTCGAATCATCTCTGGCATCACAAATTCAACATAAGCAACCTCCTCTTAAGGATGATCTCACTTATCTTCCATTAAAGGTAGCTGCCACCTTACAAAGATATACACAAAAATCACCGCTTAAATTAAAGCTTGAAATTCCTACATCCGCTATAGATCCTACATACGTTGACGATTGAGACCCAGATGACGCTTACTATGATGATGAACCATTTGATGGTCACACTCCTCTATCACATCCAGTCACTTTTGTCGAAGCTATTACTCCTACTGATGAATAAGACACATGTCAAATTCCACCACCATCGCATGGTCCTACTATTTCTTCAGCCTACCATTGTGTTGGCCCTCTCTCTTATCATGACACCGAAAAATCTCTCCCACAATGGCATGGAACCTCGCATGTTGATGAATAGTTCTCCATCATCATAGTGTATTTGGGGGATATAACACCTAATAAAATCATCCCCCTCACTTACACATCTCTCAATTTTTCATTTTCATATAGGCATTTTTTCGTCACACATTTTAACATTATCATTACCCAATGATGCACTTGTGTGCTTTGGTTCACACTTGAATGTAGGGATTACCAATACATTGAACCCCACAAACTACACATTAGACATTACACATTACATTTCATCACACATCGCACGCTATACACCAATACATACGACACTTAGTCTACATTCTACCATTATTCTATATGCATCTTGCATCATACCTAGGTCAATCTATGTACCATATAGCCTAGTCATTCTACAAAAAACGTAAATTATTAGGCTATCCACACATAACCTATACATAATAAAATCATACACTATGCATTTATACATATATTCTACATACTACGCTAGGTTACATTCCATATAAGTCTAGATTTACATTTTATCATTACATATTCCATTTCTATCTACACCTATTATTGTATTTTACACATTGTGTGTTATACATCCTACACCTATTACATCAAATTTTTACACATTACAAAATATACATCCTAAACACCCTACACATCCTACATTGCATTGCCCATACCGCGAAATTACAAACCCTACTCATCACATGGTCATCTTGTTTCATCATACATACTACATTGTCTTTTACATGTTGCACTCACTACCCTATGAGGCATTTTAGTTCCTCGGTCCATACTCGACTGCCAAGGGTTTACCAATCAAATGGACCTTACATTTATCATGCGAAATTTCATCATGCGACATTCCTAGGATAGTGACATGCGCTTTAGGCTAAATTGTCACCCACCTCCATCATTTCCTCTAGTAGTGACCTACGCTTTAGGCTAAATCATCACCCACCTCTGTCATTTCCTCTAGTAGTGGTATACGCTTTAGGATAAATCACCACCTTTGTTATTTCATCTTGTAGTGGTATACACATTATGTTACATCATCACTTATCCGTTCATCATATAGTGATATGCAGTTAAGGATAAATCATCACTCATCCTAAACCATTCATCTTATAGTGATATACATTTAAGGATAAATCATCACTCCTCTTAATCCTTCCATCATATAGTGATATATGCTTAGGGATAAATCATCACTCATCTTAATCCTTTCATCATATAGTGATATACACTTAGGCTAAATCATCACTCATTCATTCAAAAATTTGTGATATACGCTTTGGCTATAGGATTCACATACATCCTCTCTACATGTTTCATTTCATCCCTACACATATGCATTCATTGCAGTGTGCTAGATATAACAAACACTACTCGACCATTTCCCAATGACGCACTCTAGTTTATGGTTCATTCTTGACTGCAGAGGGGGGAAAAAAACTGAACCTCGTTGCATACACTTCCATCCACATGGGGGGAATGCAGCTCCTATCATTCCATTTTGTATTCCATTCCATTCCATCCATCCACAACATATTGCATTGTCTTGGGGGCATTTACTCTTTCTTGCTAGTATTTTACATGTTCACTTTACTACACATGTTAGTGTGATGTCTTATATGTGATTATCTCTACTATCCACACATGTGCATTCACGCATTTTGTTTACTATGGTCACAGATAAAAGACTCTTACATGCGACATCGATGCTTTCCTTCTAACGTTACTATACTGATCATTGGGGGCATCCACATTCATCTCATCCAGGTGCTATTGTTTCATTTTGTACTTAGCATCTTACATTAATTGATCATACATGCTTTGACATATTGATTATTGTTCTAACATGCTAATAGGTGTTCCATGTGCAACACTTGCTTTGCAGGATTATATGTTTCCATGACTACTTGTTTATTTTTTTGTACTTGTCTACTGTTGTTTCCCATTCTATTTAGGATTTGCCCTATGTTTTTGTGCACACTTGCTTTTTGTTTACGGCCATGATGTCCTTGTGTGTCTTGCGACATTGTGAGTGATGTACCATGTTTGCAAACCTCTTTGTGTGATTTAATTGTTTCTTGCATGTTTACACTAGTATTATTTGTAGTTTTTACATTGTTTGTGTAGCTTACACATGTTTTCTATATGCATGCATTGTTTTTTTACACTTTTCTTTGGCTAGCCTTCTTGTTTGTGTGTGCCTTGGTTTCTACCAAGCACTTTCCAAGGTACACAGTTTAGAGTGCGGTTAGTCCTCTTTTGGGGTTGCATTCTCCTATGAGCAACGTCGCATGCACACCCAAAGAGGGGGGATCATTTGATGGTTTACATACTAACACAACATAGCTACAACATTTCAGTACATTGCACTTTCTGCCCTTGGTATTGTGGGTTTACATACAGTGAGTGGGTTCAGACCAGTCTACAAACCCCATACATGATGGTTTTTATAGGACATGGTGTCCTTATCTTTTCTGGGAAGCAGTTACAGGTTTGGAGGTTACAGTGGGTGCGCCTCTCTACACTACTTAGGCCAGTGGTGTCACATCACCTAAATAACCAGGACACTACAGAGATATCTTCACACATTTCAAAAGAAATGGTTAAATTTTGGAGGACACAGAGCATTTCCTCCATACACTTCTTCATCCAGGGTGGCATGAGATCGCCTAAAAAACTCGCAGCAGTACAGTATATCCTTATACACCCTTTATCACGACATAGATCAGGTGCACATGTTCTATTTACATTTTCATTTAGTGTATTTTACATTTACGTATTTTACACATTTCTATGCACATGTGTATTTTACATAGCATTTTTACATACATATTTGATTGCTTGATCATTTTTTGCTTGCATGTCTGGCCGTATGAGAAATAAGTAGTCAAGTTGGGGGCAACAACAATGATGACGACAACAAAAATGACAAAAAAATTCCAAAATGACACATGCCTTACTAACCATGCAAGTACACTACATACTGCAACATTTACACACACGTTTCGCCCTAGGTTCACTCTCATCACTTTTTCTATGCACATTTTTCATCTATAATTTCCACGCTCCTCTATATTTTTATCATTCCATGTTTTTGTCTAGTCCTTTGGCACGTTTTCTACTACACTCTACATGCATATCAAGTACGAATCTCTATCTACTTTATGTTACTGAGCTTTCTGCTTACCAACATAAAGCGGGGGAAAAATGTAGTCACAAAACTACTATTTATTTAACCCAGTCTCATACTACTATTTAGACATTATTTAACCCGGTCTCATACCACTATTTATTAGGTTCTTGAGTGAAGAAAGTAATAATTAATCCCACCTTTTGGATATCTTATTTCACTTTTATTTTTTCATTCCCACACATTTTTATATGCATTCCTAGTCTGTTTCATTACTTTCTTGACATTACTAGGGCACCTCGGGGTGCCGTGGTCCCACCTGGGGCGCCCCAATCCTTTTTCTACTTTCCCACCTCTTTTTGAGCCTCTTCTAGTTTTTTTTCATCCTTATCTTTTTCCTAGTCGGCCATGTTGAGATTAATTATGAAATTAGATCAAGAGAACCCTATAAATATAAATTCCTTAGCATTTCTAGGAAGATGTTATAGGCTTGGAGATTACATTGGGTCTTCCTCTCTACACTACTTCGATGAGTGGCGTCGGATGGCCCAAAAAATCAAGACACTACATAGATATCTTCACACATTTAAGTAGAAGCAGTTAAAGTTTGGCAGACACAGAGCATTTCTGCCCTACACTTCTCTATCCAGGGTGGCGTAAGATCACCCAAAAAACTTGTAGTAGTATAGGATATCCTTCTACACCTTTTCTCGTGACATGGATCAGGTGCACATGTTCCATTTACATTTTCATATTTTAGACATTTCAATGCACATGCGTATTTTACATGGAATTTTTACATACATACATATTTGACTAATTAACTGTTTACTCCTTGCAGGTCTGGTCATATGAGAAACAAGAATTCAAATTTGGGGCAAGAACAATAACAATAAAAAAACAACAACATTTTGCGTCAGCACACGCCTTACTAACCATACAGGCACACTACACACTACAGCAACTACACTTGCATTCAACCCTAGGTTCACTCTCATCACTTTTTCTATGTGTGTTTTTCATATAGTTTCCACGATCATCCATTTTTTAATCAATCCACGATTTTTTATAGTCCTTCGGCACGTTTTCTACTACACTCTAGATGGATATTAGGTACGGATCTCTATCTAATTTATGTATTGCATTGCTCAATTTAGTAAGCCCACTATTATGGTATCTAAGGTCGGTGCGACCCATTCATTTACAAAGTTTATTTTTATGGTTTTGATACTTCATTTTGGGTCTTTTGTAGGTCATTATTTCTCTTGGAATATTTCATACATTCGGCGTAGTCCATAAAATCCAGCGCGACAGACAACAAAGATTACAAGGTATCTTTCAACCCTAAAAGAATCAAGGTACGACCTTTTTCAGAGACCAAGGCACCTATTTATGTATACCAAAGCACCCTGAGGTGCCTTAGTATCCTCATGGGAACTTCATTATTCTCAAAACTTTCGAGTCCATCCTTTTTGGGACCTTTGTGTAGTCGTTCTACTTCTAGAATTTCTTGTCATACCTGCGACACTCTGTGATAGTTACTCGTAATCAGCTGATTTTTTTCCTCACCTTACTCTTGCACATTAGGGTTTTATTTCCATTATTTTAATTATTTAATTACTCTATATTACTTTAGTGCATTTAAATACAGTGTTTATGTCCTCACCTTACTCTTGCACATTAGGGTTTTATTTCCATTAGTTTAATTATTTAATTAGTCTATATTACTTTGGTGCATTTATTTATAGTGTTTATGTCCTCCTAGATTAGATTAACTATCATTATACTTTTCCCTATTTAGTTAATTTCATTAATCATTTTGGTGAACCCGACCTTCAATTCCACCTTCGTTCTAGGGAATTTCTTATTTTTTATACCATGGCTTCTACTGTTTGTCAAGTTTATTTTCTTCAATTGATTCAAATGCACCCATCTTATAAAGACACTCTTCAACAAACCCTGGAGAATATGTGTCTGCCTATCAACATATTGCCTACCTAATTTAAAGATATTTTTGGTCATATTTCTATAGACTCCCTTGATTCTAATTCCAATCAATCTATTTTAAAATCCATTCAAGATTTGTATTCTATATTTCAAGATAAATTTCAATATCTGCATTCTATGTTTCAAACTATGGAATCCATAATCACATCTCTTAAATCTTAAATTCAACAACTTAAGGATACTTCTCATGCTCACGATTATTCTTCTTCTCATATCCCATCATATGTATTCTAATGTTATCAATATAGCAAACCTCAAATATTTTTGTTTTACCCGCGCCTCAAGTTTGCAATCAATGTGACAAAACAAGATGTTATTCCCAAAATCATAAATTATTTAATTAGTCTATATTACTACTTTGGTGCACTTTATTAGAGTGTTTTAATGGTCCCTCCCTAGATTAGATTAACTATCATATACTTTTCCCTATTTAGTTAATTTCATTAATCATTTTGGTGAACCCGACCTTTCAATTCCACTTCGTTCTAGGGAATTTTCTTATTTTTTTTATACCATGGCGTCTACTGTTGTCAAGTGTATTTTCTTCAATTGATTCAAATGCAACCCATCTTATAACGACACTCTTCAACAAACCCTGGAGAAATGTGTCTGCTCTTCACATATTGCCTACCTAATTAAAGATATTTTGGTCATAATTTCTATAGACGTCCCTTGATTCTAATTCCAATCACTATTTTAAAATCCATTCAAGATTTGTATTCTATATTTCAAGATAAATTTCAATATCTGCATTCTATGTTTCAAACTATGGAATCCATAATCACATCTCTTAAATCTTAAATTCAACAACTTAAGGATACTTCTCATGCTCACGATTATTCTTCTTCTCATATCCATCATATGTCTTCTACATGTTCTCATATTAGCAAACCTCAAATATTTTTGTTACCCGCGCCTCAAGTTTGCAATCAATGTTACAAAACAAGATGTTCTTCCCAAAATCATAACTCATTAATTAATCAACTTGTCATCTACTCATTGTTATTCTCCTTATCGACTTACAAAATATCATGGCCTCCCATATTGTAATTATCATCAAATCAACGTACATAATGACAATGATTTTTACGCTTTACAATGAAGAATTAAATATCTGGAGTGTCAAGGTTTCATTGCATTCACCACAAAACATTCTATTACATTGTCATTTCCACTTGTTACATCTCAATGGGGTATTATATCTGCTTCGTCTAATGAGCATCATGTCATTACTTCTAAAGGAATTCAAGAGCCTCCTAAACAACCACCCCTCAACATTAATACGCCACCTCTTCTCGAATCATCTACGGAATCACCAAGTAAACATAAGAAACATCCTATTAAGGATGATCTCACTCTTTCATTAAATATATCGGCCACCTCACCAAGTTATACGCAACAATCACCACTTAAAGTAAATCTTGAAATTCCTACATCTATTATAGATCCTACATATGTTGCCGATTGGGACCTAGATGACACTTACTATGATGATGAACCATTTGATGGTCACACTCCTCTATCACATCCAATCACTTTTGTCAAAGCTACTACTCCTACTGATGAATAAGACACATCTCAAATTCCACCACCATCGCATGGTCCTACTGTTGCTTTGACCTACCATTGTGTTGGCCCTCTCTCTTATCATGACACTGACAACGCTCTCCCAAAATGGCATGGAACCTCTTGTGTTGCTACATAGTTCTCCATCATAATATTGCATTTTGGGGACATAGAACCTAATACACTCACCCCCCTCATTTACACATCTCTAATTTTCTCATTTTCATATAGGCATTTTCATCACACGTTTTAGCACTATCATTACCTGATGACACACTCTTGTGCTTCGGTCAAACATGAGTGTTGAGGGATTACAATTACACTGAACCCCACACACTACACCTTAGGCATTACACATTGCATTTCATCACACATCACGCACTATACACCAATACATACTACACTTAGTCTACATTCTACCATTATTCTACATGCATCTTGCATCATACCTAGGTCAATCTACGTACCATATATGCTAGTCATTCTACACATTACATACATTCTTAGGCTATCCACGCATAATCTATACAAAATCACATCATAAAATATGCATTTATACATATATTGTACATATTACGCTAGTTTACATTACATATGAATCTAGCTTTACATTTTATCATTACATATTTCATTTCTATCTACACCTATTATTGCATTTTACACATTGTGTGTTATACAACCTACACCTATTACATCATATTTTAACACATTACACACCATACATCCTACACACCCTATGGATCCTACATTGCATTGCCCATATTGTGCATTTACAAACCCTACTCATCACATGGTCATCTAGTTTCATCATACATGTTCCATTGTCTTCTGTGTGTTGCACTCACTACCCTATGACGAACTTTAGTTCCTCGGTCTATACTCGACTACTGAGGGTTTACCAATCAAATGGACCTTACATTTATCATGCAAAATTTCATCATTCCTAGGATAGTGACATACACTTTAGGCTAAATCCTCACCCACCTCCATCACTTCCTCTAGTAGTGACCTACACTTTAGGCTAAATCCTCACCTATCTCCGTCATTTCCTCTAGTAGTGGTATACACTTTTTTCTAAATCACCACCTCCATTATTTCATCTTGTAGTGGTATACACCTTATGTTACATCATCGCTCATCCATTCATCATATAGTGATATACACTTAGGGCTAAATCATCACTCATCCTAATCTGTTCATCTTATAGTGATATATGCTTAAGGCTAAATCATCACTCCTCTTAATTGTTTCATCATATAGTGATATACAATTAGGGCTAAATCAACACTCATCTTAATCCTTTCATCATATAGTGATATATGCTTAGGCTAAATCATCACTCATTCATTCAACAAGTCATGATATACGCTTCGGCTATAGGGTTCATGCACATCCTCTCTATATGTTGCATTTCATCCCTACACATATGCATTCATTGCAACATGCTAGATACAAAAAAAACTATTAGACCATTTCCCGATGATGCACTCTTGTTTACGGTTCATTCTTGACTGATGTGGGGGAAAAATGAACCTCAATTCATACACTTCCATCCACACGAGGGGCATCCGGCTCCTATCATTCCATTTTGTATTTCATTCTATCCATCCATAACATATTGCATTGTCTTGAGGGCATTTACTCTTGCTAGTGTTTTACTTGTTCACTTTACTACACATGTTAGTGTGATATCTTAAATTTCATTATCTCTACCATCAACAAATGTGTATTCACACTTTTTATTAAGTGTTGTCGCAGATATATGACTCCTACACGCAGCTTGGATGCTCGCCTTCTACCCTTACTATACTGGTTGTTGGGGACATCAATAACCATCTCATCCAAGTGCTATTGTTTCAGTTTATACTTAACATCTTACATTAATTGATCATACACGCTTTGACATATTGGTTATTGCTCTAACATGCTAACAAGTGTTCCATGTGCAACACTTGCTTTGTAGGATTACATGTTTCCATGACTACTTGTTTGTTTTTTTGTACTTGTCTACTATTGTTTCCCATTGTATGCGAGATTTTCCTTATGTTTTTTTGCACACTTGTTTGTTGTTTACAGCCATGATGGCCTTGCATGTCTTGCGACATTTTGATTGATGTCCCATGTTTGCAAACCTCTTTGTGTGGTTTACTTGTTTCTTGTGTGTTTACCCTACTATTCTTTGTAGTTTTTACATTGTTTGTGTTGCTTACACATGTTTTCTATATGCATGCATTGATTGCTTTACACTTTTCTTTTGCTAGCCTTCTTGTTTGTGTGTGCCTTGGTTTCTACCAAGCACATTCCAAGGTACACAGTTCGGACCACGCTTAGTCCTCTTTTGGGGTTGCATTCTCCTATTAGCGACGTTGCATGCACCCCCAAAGATAGGGGGAATCATTTAAAGGTTTACATACTAACACAACAAAGCTACACCGGTTCAGTACATTGCACTTTCCACCCTTGGCATTATGGGTTTACATATAGTGAGTGGGTTTAGTCTAGTCTACGAACCCCATACACAACGACTTTTACAAGACAAGGTGTCCTTAGAATTTATGAGAAGCAGTTACAGGTTTAAAGGTTACATTGGGTGTGCCTCTCTACATTGTCTAATACTCTGATCTATAAGGCATTTAGGATTAGAGGAGTTATGCAGGGTCAACGAGTTGGGGTACTCATTGATAGTGGGGAAACCCACAACTGTATCGATGCCTCATTGGTTGATAGGCGAGGATTACAAACAAAGGATTTTGAGGGCTTTAATGGGGTTGTAGCCAATGGAGAGTCTTTGAGGTGCACACGACAGGTTCCCCAAGTGAGCATCATGATGGGTAACTATATAGTTACTAATGATTTCCACATTGTTGATATGGGAGTGAAAAATGTAGTGCTGGGAGTGTAGTGGCTTCACTCTCTTGGTGAGTTTCAGACTAACTTTCAAACGATAGAAATGACGTTTAAGTCTAAGGGCAGGAATGTGATTTTAAGGGGAGTATATGTAGGAGCACCAAGGGTGGTTATAGTTGAGGGCATGGAGAGGATGATCCGGAAATTACTGAGGATCGATGTGGAGTATGATAGATTTGGGTGTGGCCAGTAATGTTGCACATGAGACTATTACTGAGATTGGGATTACAGGTTCAGATCATCCGAGTTTATCATTATGTTGGTTATCTGAAGTTTTGGTAGATTGGAGACTTCATTTGATTGTTGAGTACTCCAAGAACTGACACACTTGTGAGATTCTGGATGGTCACATACAGGATGACAGCTACAGATTGGAGGATGATATGATCTTCTATCACGGAAGATTGAGCCTTGTGTCAGATTCATGGTTGAGGATGGAGATATTGCAACATATGCATTGTACTTCTGTGACTGGGCATTTGAGCTTCTATGAGACCTACAGGTTCATGTCAGAGAGGTTCATATGGCATAGGTTGAGGGAGGATATCCCCAACTTTATACAGGTATATACGGTTTATCACTATGACAAGTCAAAGCCTACGGTTTCATCATTTTTTGAATCAACATTGGATAACACTCCTATGTATTTTACTACTTCTATGCCCGGTGAGCACTTCATCCATGTGTTAGTCATTGGAGAGATGAAATTGACTCATGGTTATTTAATAGGTTCACATTCAGCGCAGGAGGTGGACTATGTGGAGTCGATATTGTCGGTTGACTGTCTACTGGAGTCTTGGGACTTTTCCTCCAAGGGACACATTGAGATACATTATGAGGAGCCTTTCTCTCACACGAGTGCAAGTCATGTGGGATATTTACCATCATTTTTTCATATACAGGTTGTTTCACATGTGGATTCAGGGGATTCTACGGGATCTAGAGTGAAATTTCATACCCATGAGTCAACTGGAAAGGCAGTGAGTGATCACATGATGATAGCCTTGCATTGGCAGGGATTGGAAAGATTGGCAATTTTGGTGTGGGTACCAGGGGAGAGTCGGTGTGGGCATCATACTAATTTAGGAGTAACATTTTTCGCTGCACAACAGGGAGAGCATGATCACTACATGGGGTGTCTTGGTTGCTTCGCATCACACCGATCATCAGTTGACTACAGGGTGAGGTGGAGAAACTTATGGCATGGTATTCAGCCTTTGCAGCGTGAGAGGATAATTCTTGGGGTCAAGAATTTCTCAGGAAGGGAGGACTGTAATGTCCCCTTTTTCTATGACAAAGGCCTAAGGGTCAAGTCGAGTCCAAGCCGGGTCATACCCAAGGGGTTGTGGATGCTAGGGGCTATTGAGAAGGGGCCGCATGGTACTAATATTCATGTTTGTCATTTGGGGGTCACTTTGGACCATGGCGACTTAAACAGGAAAAAACAACTTTAGTTACTTTTATTTTATTGGCCCCTCCATGGAAATAAATGCATCTAGGGTCTATTGGGGCTCTTTTGCCTTGGAGAAGTATATAAGGAGCTGGGAGAGAAAGGAAAATGAAATTTTGTTGCATACATTTTAGCCTCCTTCATGTGCAATTGTTGTTGCGCATCTACAGCTTGTGGAGGGAAATCCCACAGGGACCCTAGCTTTAGTGGTGAGAGACTCATCCCTAGCTAGCAGGGCATTCTTCGGTAGTAAGAAATCTACCATAGTCTGTTATTTTGGAGCCGCTTTCAGGGATATGCTACAAAGATATTACCAGAGGTTTCAGAGGAAGGGTTTGAGGAATTTTGGGGGCATTTGGGGAAGATAATCAGAGGGGTTCCAAATCAGAGTTACGATATCCATTTGGGCTGGGCTTAGCATCACTTTGAAGGTGCCTCCATCATTTTCCAACCCTATTTCCAAGTGAGGTGACTTGTAGCCTTTATTTGGAGGTTTTCCAGTTGGCCATTTTCAGATCTGAAGGTAGAAATATTATTTCTTATATCTATTAATGTTATTTCCAAAGACCCTTATTTTTTGATCTTGTATCTAGAGAGTTACGAACCTCTAAAGTTTTTCAGCCACTTGGGGCATTCTGTATTTTTCTGATAGTAATATATTATTCCAAAATTTTCAAAATTGTTTTTCTAGTGTTTATTATTATTATTGCAAGCTTCCCTCAAAATTTCATGCACTTTGGGAAAATATTTGGTGAGATATCAATTTAATACCATTCGATGTCCTAGATGGTCATTTTCTATAAAAATTAGAAATTTTACTTTGCTGCAATTTTCATATATTTCGTGCATTTTTAAGTGGTATCCCATAAGGGATATTACAATGGTATCAGAGTTGTTATTCCTCCATCCTGAGTGGGTTAAATATGGTAGTTTGGAAAGATCTCAATGTAGGTTTTATGTAGGAAATGTTCACCAACATGGTGAAACAACAGGAAGCCACTAACCTTTAGTTGAGCCAGCTTACTAAAAATGTAGTAGATCTAGGGACAATAAGGAACATGGTGAGAACAGTGCTAAAGGGCGGCCAATTGAGGTGATTGATGAGGATTCTTGTTGGATGAAGTACCAATCTTTGAGTAGGGGTTTCAGAGATAATATGTCATTTCCAAAGTATTGCATGATGAAGATTGGTAGCAAGCCCAAATGAGGTCATCATCTGCCGGTACCTGAATTATAAAAGAACTCATTTGAATAAGCTTCTAACCAAAATGGTATGATTTCCATTGAGCAAAATAATTGCATTAGTGAAAATTTGATTGTTAGAGAAATTATTCCAGCTCAGGAGAAGAAATTTGTATATGTAAGTAAGGAGGATGTAATGGAAACTCTTAAAAAGTGTGAGGAATGGAATAGCAGAGCTAGAGATGCTATGTTAATAGCGAATCAAGCAAGAAAACACTTATAAGAGTTCAAGGAAACAATGAGGGAAATTGATGCAATGAAGTCTACACCCACGAAAGAAGACTCTAGGGAGCAACTAGCACATGAGGAGGAGCCTCGCATGGACACTTGTGTGGAATTACACGTTGTTGCAATTTCCAAACTAACAACTCCTGATAAGTTGATTTATGAAGAATTTCAGCCCATTGTAGACTAGAATGCTTAGGATTTGTGGCAAAAAAGTCAAGTCATTTTAGAGACTAAGCTTGATGAGGATGCTCCAAGGGATGGTGTTTGTGAGGTTTCTAAATCAACAATAGAAGGTGAACCTTTTGATGATATTATTTATAAGGAGGTTAGTAGTAGCACAGATTTATTTCATCATCTTCATCCTATATCATTACAATAGTTTTATCATGATGGTATTCAGCCTATTGTCGATAAGAATGCTAAGAATTTGGTACATCAAAGTCAATTCATCATGAAGACAAAGAGTGATGATCATCTTTATGAGGAGATATAAGAGAAGCAAAGATGTAAGACCTTACATGATACAAGGGTTCACGGGCATTATATGGTATGGGATCCTAGTAATAGGTGGCAATTATCTAAAACTATAAATTCTGATTTTGAAAACTTTGTGACTGATTTCATAAGCAAAAGAAGGAATTCAAACGTGTATTTTGGGATTACAAGTGTTGGCAAACATGATTTCTTCATTGGATATTCCGGCGCAAGAAGAGAGAGTACCTCTCAAGGTACTAGCATTGGTTTTCTGATTGCTAAAAAGAGTAAGAGAATATCCTTTAATCATCTTTAGCCTGGTGGACTGTGGATAACAACAGTCATAATGAGAGGAGAAAATAGTAATAGGAAACAACATGGTCAAAGAGGTGAGAGTGGAAATTCAGGGTAGCGGCCTCCCCATTTTTTAGGAAGGGGGAAGATGTCGACACTAAAATTTTCCTTCGTAATTTCTATTTGATTAATGTATGTATTAGGAATAGGATGTTGTTAAGTGTAATTAGTAGTAGCATCTGATAGAAAATAACGGCGCTGCCAGTACGACGCCGCCAATAATGTATAGTACGATAATAGTCAAAAGTACAATAGGAATGTTGTGGTAAAAAGTAAATATTTGTCATCAGTGGTCTGGTAATGTTAAAATGTCAAAGTTGGGGTAAGTAGAGAAGTAGGGTCTACATGATTAGGAATTAGAAATATTATATTGGTAATAAGAACAAGGAGTGAGGTCATAAATATTTTGTGTATTTTATTTGTAAAAAGTCTAAAAATGTGGAACCCATGTGAAATGATAAGGTTTATCTTATCTTAAAAGATAAGCTTACATGTATAGATAATAGTTAAGGTATGGAATATGATTCATCAGAGTGAATTTCTTATCCTATCTTAGAGATAAGATTGATAAGCCTAGAAGTTTTATAAATAAAGAGGCCACCCCCCTCATTTAACATAGAAGGAAGTAGTGAGAAATATTGTATGAGTAAGTGTGTAAAGGAAGCCATCATATTGAAGGTGTGTCAAAGAAGCCATTAAGAGGTGTAATTGTGAAGTTTCTCCCATAGTTATTGTTGGAAGGCAAGTGAAGTCAGTAACACTTGAAGTGCCTCATTGGTGAGATTGTAACAATTTCATGTTGATATCATAATTTACACTGATATTTCAGATTTATCATCATTCTTTCATATCATAGTCTATAGTATTCTTGTGTTATGTTTTTTGTGTTTCCAGATTTCATCCACCACCAAACTAAAAGTTTGTGCATTAATAAATAATCGTAGCACGAGCAGTTCCCGGTGAAGAATTATCATAGTGCCAGATTAGTGATGACATTTTGGTTCCGTTTTCGAAATCATTCCTCATTGGTGGATTTTTTGGAGAGATATTCCCACTTAGTCAAAAATCATTTGGAGGGTAACCTTGTTTTTACTATGCATAGTAGTTACCATTGTAAAGTCATTTTTTTACCGTAAATAGTATTTATCGGTAAAGTCACTTTTTATCATGAATAGTATTTACCGCAGTAACTTCACTTTTTACTGTGAATAGTGTTTACCACAGTAAAGTCAGTTTTTACCGCAGTAAGTCAAGTTTTACTATAGTTTACCATGGTCATTTCTATTTTCTATTATAGTGATTCCAATTATTTGTGCACATAAGTTTTATTGATTGTATTTGTGGGTTGGTATTTCATTGTGGTTACTTTTAGAAATGGGGAAGATTCAAATTTTTTCAGCCCAATCTAATGAACATGTTTCCTCCATTCAAGACTTTAAACGATTTTATATTTGTAATGGCCTTATAAGAAGGGAACAATGGACTTAATTTTTTCTTACCTTTTTGGATGGTTCAACCCTTAGGTGGTTTGAAACACTAGGTGATAATGTGAAAAAACTCATGAAATTTATTAACTGAAAGTTTTCTTGAAGAATTTGGTGAACAAAAGAAATATGCAGATCTCCATGATCGATATCACAAAGCTATCCCAAGGAGAGAAGGAGAAGATAAGGGATTATCATGCTCGTGTTCTAGAGTTAAGGAGGAAGCTTGATGCCTAGATCCGGAAGGAAGGATTAGCCGATGGGTTGATGAATGGCATGGATAATCTCTTCTGTAAGCACTTCATTCTTGAGATGAAGCCAGAGATCAGACAAACGAGTGAAGTATGACCACCCAGCTACCATTGTAATAAGTAAAATATATTAGAAGAAGGTAAGAAGAAAGAATGGAAGAGGATCCCAAAGAAATTGTTGCTAAAGTAGAGCCTACACTAGCACCTTTGGTTCAAAATTCACAACCACTCTCGGTGAGCACAAATCTTTCTCCTAGTACATCTACTAAGTATGAAGATCTACTCAAGAAGATGGGTCAGTTAACTATTAATCTTCTTCAAGGAAAGCAATTTAGTTCTCAGGGAGGAGATAGAGGTCTAAAAATAAATATTTTTGAAGTTGTATGTTATGGTTGTTATAAAAAGGGTCATTATAAGTATAATTGTCTAGATAGAGCTTCTACATCTGGTACAAGAGATAATGATAAAGGAAAAGCACATGTGAATTCTTTTGATGTAGTAGATAAGAGCATAAATAATGAAGTAGATGTGTTTATAACAAAAAGAAATAAAGAAAAAGATAACCAAGATGGAAATGATCCTAAGAAGATGAAAGGAGAAAATAGTAAGAAACATAGGAGAAAAAAGTTGGGTGTGCAGGTTTTTCTAATTTCGCAGGGGACAAGGACCATACTCCCATCTTAGAAGATCTGTCTAAAAGACCTGCAAATATTACATATGGTCAACTCTTGGCTATGTCTTCTGAGAAGAGGTGGGAGCTGCGAAGTGGACTCAATGCTTGACAAAGGAAGGAGGTTGAGGTCCCTGTTTTAGAGGAAGAGGCAGATCCCTACACTCCACAAGCTGAGGTATTATGTAATGGTATTTCAATTCATGATGTCTTAGTTGATGGAGGTGCTATAGTTAATGTAATGACCGAGTCTATAATGAATATGTTGGGTTTAAAAATTGATCGCCCCTCAACACTTATGTTAAGGTCATTAAATAAGGGAAAAACTAAACCAGAAGGTGTAGTTTCAAATGTGGCAATATCTGTTATGGGTGTTGTATGTGTGGTATACTTTTAGGTGATGAAAAATGGTATTGTTACATACCCAATGTTGTTGGGAAGACCATGACTAAGGATAGTTCGTACAAGAAACTACTGGAATGAAGGATTCATGACACTTGGATGTGGTAGAGAGAAGGTGAAGATAAATGTGATCCATCAACATCATAAGGCAGAACCTATGGATTCGAGTGATGAAACTGATGATTGGGCATCCTCTTATTAATCTAGTACTAGTGAAGTGGACACAGAAGATGAATAAAGTGAGGTTGATGTTTCAGTCATGAATATCCTTCCAATCACATCGACTCATGAACCCATAAAATTATCTGAAGAAGAAATTGAATATCGTCTCTAACAAATAAAGATTGGTGATGATGTGATGGAGAGTGAGAAGGAATGCTACCTCCAGCTCTTTCGAAGGTACATACACCTATTCACTTTTGATTACAAGGAACTCCGTCCAAGTAAGTTGGGTAGAACATTCTATTGAGCTGCTAGATGTGCTAAGCCCATAAAGTAAATGTCATACAGAATGAATCCTAATTTTTTTAAGACTATAAAAGAAGAAATAGAAAAGTTGCTTAATGCAGGATTCATATTTGCTGTGGAGAATTCAGAATGGGTTTCTCCCATTGTGATATCAATAAAAAAGAATGGAAAGCTACGTATTTGTGTTGATTATAGGAAGCTCAATAAGGCAACAAAGAAGGATCATTACCCTCTTCCATTCTCAGATCAGATCTTGGACGACGTAGCTAGCTAGGAGTGCTATAGTTTTGCTGATGGATATAAAGGATATAAACAAGTTCGTATAGCAGAGAAAGATCAGCTAAAGACCATGTTCACCACTCCTTGGGGAATGTTTTCTTATAGAGTTATGCCTTTTGGATTGTGTAATGCTCTGGCAACATTCCAATGTTTGATGAATAGGGTGTTCGAACTGTACATTAGGACCTTCATCAGAGTATTTCTGGGTGATTTTTACATCTATGGGAGCAAGATGGACCACCTGTACCAGATGGAGACAACATTTCAAAGGTTAGATGAAGCACAAGACTCACTAAACCCTACAAAGTGTGTCTTTGGATGTTCTAAAGGCGTTTTGTTAAGGCATGTTGTATCCAAAATGGTATTAGTACTAATCCTGATAAAGTTTCAAAAATCAAAGAGTTACCATTTCCTATGAATAAAATTAAGTTGAAATCATTTTTAGGCCATGTGGATTACTATAGAAGGTTCATCAAGAATTTCTCAAATATTACACAGCCACTAACCCAGTTCTTGAAGAAGAATGTTACTTATGAACCAGGAAATAAAACAAATGCAGCTTTTGAACAACTAAAGGAAGCCCTGGTGTCTTCACCTATTCTAAAGAATCCAGATTGGAGCAAGTAATTCATTATGTACACTGATGCCTCAGATGCAGCACTAGGAAGTACTCTGAGCCAAAATGATGAAAATGGGAATGAACATCTAGTTTACTTTGGGAGTAGACAAATGAGTAGTGCTGAGGTAAATTATACTATAACTGGAAAAGAGGCTCTAACTATCATTTTTGCTGTAAAAAGTTTAGGAATACTTGCTAGGGCAAAAATTTATAGTTGTAACATATCATTAGGCTCTAAAATATATTGTAAATAAGCCTAACCCATCAGGGAGGATAGCAAGATGGATAATTTTTGCTACAATAATTTGAATTTGATATTATAGATAGGCTAGGAAAGAAGCATGTCAATGCAGATGCACTTTCTCGAGCCTATGATGGTTTAGGTTCATCTTGTGATGACGATGATTTCCCAGATGCAGCATTGTTATCCCTTGACACAATCCCTAGTGAATACATAGATATTTGGAATTATCTAAATGAATTCAAGTTTCCTGATGGTGCCAATGCAAAGACTAAAAGGAAGATTACTCAAGTCAGTCGTCCATATTCTATTCTGCATGGAGTATTATTTCAAATAGGACCTGATGGACAGTATAAGAGGGTAGTTGGACGTGATCAAGGGAAGGAGCTGATAGAATAATTCCACAATGGTACATGTGGAGGGCACTTCTCTGGACAACTTACAGCAAGAAGGATCTTGGATGCAAGTTATCACTGGCCCACTCTTTTTAAAGATTGTTATAATTATTGTAAGACATGTGATATTTGTCAAACACCTAGTAACCGTAAGACTTCATTAGCTCCATTATGCCCTATTCTTCTACTTGGTCCCTTTGAAAAGTGGGAAATAGACATTGTAGGTTCACTTCCAACTACCCCATGCCAAAATAAGTATATCGTAGTTGCCACAGATTATTTAACCAAGTGGGTTGAAGCTAGACCATTGAAAACATCTTCCATGGATGAAGTGGCAAGGTTCATATATGAACGCATTGTCACTAGATTTGGTTGTCCATTAGAAATTGTAACAGATCAAGGAAGTCACTTTTATTAATGAGGTGGTAGAATCCCTAGTCAATAAGTTTTCTATTAAGCACAAGAAGACAACAACATACAAGCCAAGCACAAATGGACAGGTAGAACGAACAAATTTTGTGTTGTGTCAAATTCTAGCAAAAGATGCAGCCTTACAGGTACATAAGTGGGATAAAAAGATTCAAGCAGCATTGTGGGCATATAAGGCAACATCAAAGTCAGCAACAAGATACTCCCCATTTCAGTTGGCTTATGGCATTGATCCAGTTCTTCCTCTTGAGTTTTATAGTCCCACTGTGAGAGTTATGAAAAATGAAAGGATTGATGAAAGTGATTCGGTAAAAGAAATGTTGGTACATCTTCATCTGCTAGAAGAAATGAGGGAAATAGTGAATGATACAAGCTATAAGAAGAAAATGAAGTAGAAGGAATACTTTGATCAAAAGATCTGTTGGTCTCCATTTCATGTGAATGACTTGGTTCTAGTATATGATTCCAGATACAAAAAAAGAAGACAGAGAAAATTTCTTCCAAAATGGATGGGGCCCTACAAAATAGCAGTTGTGCATGAAAATGGTACATACCGACTGGAGGAATTGGATGGCACTCCCATTACGAAATGGGTCAACCATGACAAGTTGAATATTTTCTAAGCACCATAATAGTCTACTCTGAGAATGGAGTAAAAGCTAGGAAGGGGGATAGATGTCGACATTAAAATTTTCCTCCGTAATTTTTATTTCATTAATGTATGTATTAGGAATAGGATGTTGTTAAGTGTAATTAGTAGTAGCATCCGATAGAAGATAACGGCACTGCCAGTACGATGCCGCCAATAATGTATAGTAGGTAATAGTCAAAAGTACAATAGGAATGTTGTGGTAAAAAGTAAATATTTGTCGTAAGTGGTCTAAAAATGTTAAAATGTTAAAGTTGGGGTAAGTAGAGAAGTAGGGTCTACATGATTAGGAATTAGAAATATTATATTGGTAATAAGGACAAGGAGTGAGGTCATAAATATTTTATGTATTTTATTTGTAAACAGTCTAAAAATGTGGAACCCATGTGAAATGATAAGGTTTATCTTATCTTAAAAGATAAGCTTACATGTACAGATAAGAGTTAAGGTATGGAATATGATTCATCAGAGTGGATTTATTATCCTATCTTAGAGATAAGATGGATAAGCCTAGAAGTTCTATAAATAAAGAGGCCACCCCCCTCATTTAGCATAGAAGGAAGTAATGAGAAATATTGTATGAGTTTGTAAAGGAAGCCATCATTTTGAAGGTGTGTCAAAGAAGCCATTAGGAGGTGTAATTTTGAAGTTTCTCCCATAGTTATTGTTGGAAGGCAAGTGAAGTTAGTAACACTTGAAGTACCTCATGGGTGAGATTGTAACAATTTCATGTTGATATAATAATTTACACTAATATTTCATATTTATCATCATTCCTTCTTATCATAATCTATGGTATTCTTGTGTTATGTTTGTTGTGTTTCCAGATTTCATCCACCAAACTAAAAGTTGTGCATTAATAAATAATCATAGCACGAGGAGTTCCTGGTGAAAAACTATCATAGTGCCAGATTGGTGATGACAGTACCTGATGTCACAAAGATGAGGTTGATTTCATTGTTCGCAGCAGGTTTGACAAATTCTCTCGTTGGGTTTGTAAATACATTTGAGCCTTCTTTGCACGAGGCTATTAGGAAAGCTCAAGACTTGGAGTTATCCACTCCAAAGCCAAGGGCTCCACCTCGCTCTCAACAAAGGGAACCTCCATCTGGATCAGACGAACTTGAGTAGAGGGATCCTCCACTGAGGCAGGAGGTGGCTAAGAATCCAATCATTTCCCCAGAGGAAAGAGATGAGTTGAGGCAAAAGAGGACTATGTTTCGATTGCCACACACCTTCGATTCCAGGGCATGATTATAGAGGTAGAGGGAAGGCCCAATTCATTGGGGTCTTTGAGGAGAGTGAGGGTGATAGAGGTGAGGAGTTCGAGACTCGCGAGATGGATGATGGAGATGGGGTTGTATTGGATAATGTTGATGCGAGGTAGGAGGAGAATTTTCCTCGGGAGATTATAGCCACATTGTCTAGTACTCTGATGTACAAGGCATTTAGGATTAGAGGAGTTATTCAGGGTCAACGAGGTTAGGTAATCATTAATAGTGGGGCAACCCACAACTGTATTGATGCCTCATTGGTTGAGAGGCAAGGATTACAGACAGAGGATTTTGAGGGCTTCAACGGGGTTATAGCCAATGGAGAGTCTTTGAGGTGCACACGGCGAGTTCCCCAAGTGAGCATCATGATGGGTAACTATATAGTTACTAATGATTTCCACATTTTTGGTATGGTAGTGACCAATATAGTGTTGGGAGTGCAATGGCTTCACTCTCTTGGTGAGTTTCAGACTAATTTTTAGATGATAGAGCTGAAGTTTAAGTCTGAGGGCAGGAATGTGATTTTGATGAGAGTATGCAATAGCACCAACAGTGGTTACAACTGAGGGGATGGAGAGGATGATCCAGCATGGTGAATAGTTTTATTATTGCGGATCGATGTGGAGTATGATGGATGTGGGTGTGGCCAGTAATGTTGCACATGAGAATGTTACTGAGATTGGGATTACAAGTTCAGATCATCTGAGTTTATCATTATGTTGGTTATCTAAAGTTTTGGTAGACTGGAGACCTCATTTTATTGTTGAGTACTCCAAGAACCAGCACACTTGTGAGATTATGGATGGTCACATACAGGATGATAGCTACAGATTGAAGGATGAGATGATCTTCTATCAGGGAAGATTGATCCTTGTATCAAATTCATGGTTGAGGATGGAAACATTGCGACATGTGCATTATCCTTCTATGACTAGGCATTTGAGCTTCGATGAGACCTTCATGTTCATGTCATAGAGGTTCATATGGCATAGGTTGAGGGAGGATATCCCCAACTTTATACAGGCATATACGGTTTGTCATTGTGACAAGTCAAATCCTACGGGTTCATCATTTTTTGAATCAACATTGGATAACACTCTTGTGTATTTTATTGCTTCTATGCCCAGTGAGCACTTCATCCACGTGTTAGTCAATGGAGAGACAAAATTGACTCATGGTTATTCAGTAGGTTCACATTCAACGCAGGAGGTGGACTATGTGGAGTCGATATTGCCGGTTAATTGTCTACTGGAGTCTTGGGACTTTTCCTCCATAGGACACATTGAGCTACATTATGAAGAGCCTTGCTCTCACAGGAGTGCAAGTCATGTGGGAGAGTTACCACCATTTGTGCATATACAAGTTGTTTCACAGGTAGATTCGGGGGATTCTAAGAGATCTAGAGTGAACTCTCATACCCAGGAGTCAACTGGAGAGGCAATGTGTGATCACATGATGATAGCCTTGCATTAGCCGGGATTGGACAGATTGGCAATTTTGGTGTGGGTACTAGGGGAGAGTCGGTGTGGGCATCATACTACTTTAGGAGCAATATTGTTCTCTACACGGAAGGGAGAGCATGATCACTATATGGGGTGTCTTGGTTACTTCGCATCAAATCGATTATCAGTTGACTGCACGGTGAGGTGGAGAAAATATTACGGCGTGGTATTCAGTCTCTACAGCATGAAAATATAATTCTTGGCATCAAGAATTTCTCAGGAAAGGAGGACTGTAATGTCCCCTATTTTATCTACTCTAATGGTCCAAGGGTCAAGTCGAATCTAAGCCGAGTCATACCCAAGGGGCTCATGTGGATGTTGGGGGCTATTGAGAAGAGGCCGCATGGTACTAATATTCATGTTTGGCATTTGGGGGTCACTTTGGACCATGGTGACTAATCAGGAAAAAGTAACTTTAGTTACTTTTATTTTATTGGCCCCTCCGTGGAAAGAAATGGGTCTAGGGTCTATTGGGGCTCTTTTACCTTAGAGAAGTATATAAGGAGCTGGGAGAGAAAGGAAAAGGAACTTTTGTCACATACATTTTAGCCTTCTTCACATGTAGTTGTTTTTGTTGCGCATCTACATCTTGTGGAGTGAAATCCCATAGGGACCCTAGCTTCGGTGGTGAGAGACCCATCCCTAGCTAACAAGGCATTCTTCGGTAGTGAGAGATCTACCCTAGTCTTTCATTTTGGAGCCGCTTTCAGGGATGTGCTATAGAGATATTACCAGAGGGTTCAGAGGAAGGGTTTGAGGAATTTTGGGGGCATTTAGGGAAGATAATCAGAGGGGTTCCAGATCAAACTTAGGGCAGCCATTTGGGATGAGTTTAGCATCACTTTCCCCGATGGCACCTATATCATTTTCCGACCCCATTTCCAAGCGAGGAAACTTACAGCCTTTATTTGGGGGTTTTTCAGTCGGCCATTTTCAGATTTGAAGGTGGAAATATTATTTCCTATATTTGTTAATGTTATTTCCAAAGATCCTTATTTTTTTGCTCTTGTATCTAGAGAGTTACGAACCTCTAAAGTTTTCCAACTGCCTAGGGCATTCTGTATTTTTTTTGGAAGCAATATACTATTCTGAAAATTCTAAAAATGTTTTTCTAGTGTTTATTATTATTATTGCAAGCTTCCCTCAAAATTTCATGCACTTTGGGCAAATATTTGGTGAGATATCAATTTAATACCATTCGTTGTCCTAGCTGGTCATTTTCTGTAAAAATTAGAAATTTTACTTTGCTGCAATTTTCATATATTTGGTGCATTTTTAAGTGGTATCCCATAAGGGATATTACACGTTTTTACATACATATTTGAGTACTTGATCATTTTTTTCTTGCAGGTCTGGCCATATGAGAAATAAGTAGTCAAATTGGGGGGTAACAACAATGACACTAATCATGCAAGTACACTACATATTATAGAATTTACACACACGTTTCGCCCTAGGTTCACTCTCATCACTTTTTCTATGCACATTTTTTATCTATAATTTCCACGTTCCTCCATCTTTTTACCATTCCATGTTTTTGTCTAGTCCTTTGGCACATTTTATACTACACTCTACATGTATATTAGGTACACATCTCTATCTACTTTATGTTACTGAGATTTCAGCTCACCAACATAAAGTGGGGGGAAAATGTAGTCACAAAACCATTTACTTTAGACATTATTTAACCCAGTCTCATAATACTATTTAGAAGGTTCTTGAGTGAAGAAAATACTAATTAATCCCACATTTTTACCATCTTATTTCACTTTTATTTCGTCATTCCCACACATGTTTATATGCATTCCTAGTTTGTTTCAGTACTTTCCTGACATTTTAGCCTAAACTGGGGTGCCCAGGTTTGTACTGGGGCACCCCGGGGTGCCCTGGTCCCACCTGGGGCGCCCCAATCCTTTTTCTACTATCCCACCTCTTTTTGGGCCTCTTCTAATTGTTTTTCATCCTTATCTTTTTCCTAGTCAACCATGTTGAGATTAATTATGAAATTAGATCAAGAGAACCCTATAAATATAAAGTTATTAGACCATAATGATGGTCTTAGTGTCATCTACTACTATTACTCCATCTAAAGTTACATCCATTGCATCACTTACATCCACATAGATCCATGCATCAATGCTAGGAGACTTGCATCAACACACACTTCATAAGGGGGATTCTATCATATTCCATGCACACATGCTATTACATTTTCTACATTTAGTTATTGTTTGCTACTTCAAATAGTGCAACTGGGACAAGAGCACCTAGGGCATGACACACACACACTACATTTTGGTATGAAATGTAGTGCAACACTCAATTTAGTAATCTCACTGTTGTGACAGCTAGAGTCAGTCCAACCCATTCATTTGCATATTTTATTTTTAGGGTTTGATACTTCCTTTTGGATCTTTTGCAGGTCATTCTTTCTCTTGAAATATTTCGTACATTTGGCACAGTCCAAGAAATCCAGTGCAACAGACAACGAATATTACAAGGTATCTTCTAAACCTAAAATAATCAAGTATGACCTTTTTCAAAGACCATGGCGCCTATTTCTGCATACCAAGGCACCCCATGGCGCTCCAGTACCCTCCTGGGTGCTCCAGTATGCTCAGAAATTTTAAATCCAATCCACCCTTGTTTGATCGTGCTCCCCACTCCTTGTAACTATTCCCCCCCTTTTTTTCACCCTTTCCCCCCCCCACCCCCTCCCCTTTTTTTTTCCTCCCCCCCTCCACCCTCCCCTCTCCCCCCCCTCCTTGCTCCCCAAGTCTCTCCTCCCCCCTCTTCCCTTCCCCTCTCCCTCCAACCCCCTTCTCTCCATTTTCCCCCCCCCCCCCCCCTTCCCCCCCTCCCCCCCCCCTTTTCTCCCTTTCCCCCTTTCTCCCCCCATAGGGGTTTTCCTCTCACTACCATCCCTCCCCTCCCTCCATTTCCCATTCTTCCCCCCCTTTTTCCCTCTTTCCACCCTTCTTCTACCTCTCTGTCACCTCTCCCCCTACGCCCCCCTCCCCCCCCCTCCTTTCCCCCCTCCTCCCTTCCCTCTTCCTCCCCCTTCTTTCTGTTTTTTTCCTTTTTTTTCCTTCCCCCTTTTCCTTCCCCCTTTCCCCCCCTTGTTCCTAGCTCCCTTTTCCCCCTTCCTCATAGCCTTTTTCAATCCCCCCCCCTTTCCCTCCTCCCCCTTTCCTCCTCCCTTTTTCCCTCCCCCTTTCCTTTCTTCCCTCAATCCCCTTCATCCCTTTCTTCCTTCATCCCCCCCCCTTCTTTTTCTCTTCCCTCTCTCCCCCTCCTTCCTTCCCCTCTCAAGTTTTTTCCCCCCCCCTCCTTCCCCCTTTTTTTCTTCCTCTTCCTCCTTCCCTCCTTCCCCTCCACCTTTTTCTCTTTCCTCCTCCTTCTTTTCCTTTGTTTCCTTTTCCTTCCCCTTAACCTCCATTCTTCCCTTCCTTTCTTCCTCTCTTTCCCCATAGAAATTTTCCTATTTCCCCCTCCCCTTCTCTCTTCCTCTTTTCCCTTCCCCCCTTTTTCCTTTTTCATATCCCCCCCCCCCCTCCTTTCCCCCCCCCTTTCCTGTTTTCCCTCCCCTTTTTCCCTTCCTCTTCCCCTTCCCCCTCCTTTCTTTTTCTCCTTTCCTTCCTTATTCCCTTTCCCCCTTTCCTTTGTCCCCCCCCACTCCCCTCCTCTTTTTTCTTTCTTCCTCTTTCCTTCCCCTTTCCCGCCTTTTTTAAAAAGAGGTTGTATTTTTCCTTTTTTTCCCCCCCCTTCCCTCATCCCCTTTAACCCCCCCCCCTTTCCCCTCTTCCCCACCCCCCCAAATAGCTTTCTTCCAACCCTCTATCTCTCTCCTCTCTCCTTTCCTTTCCGTCCCCTTTCCCCTTTCAACCCTCCTCCCCCCCCTTCCTCCCCCCCTTTTGTTCTTCCCCCCCGTTTTCTCCCCCCTCCTTTCCTCTCTCCCCCTTTCCGCCTCCTCCCCCCCCTCTTTTCCCTATCTTCCTCCCTCTCCCTTTCCCTCCCCCTATTTTTCCTTCCTCCCTTCCGTTTTTTCCCTTTTCCCAACCTTTCCCCTTCCTTCCTCTCCCCTTTCCTAAATTCCCCCCCTTCCTTCTCCCCCTTCTCGTCCTTTTCATTTTCTCCCTCTTCTCCTCCTCCCCCTAAATCCCCCCCCCTCCCTTCCCCTGTCTTAACCTTCCCTCCTTCTCCAAAGTTTCTTCTCCCCCCCTTTCTCCCCGAAAATCCCCCCCTTTCACCCCCCCCCCCTCCCTAGTTTCCCTTTCCCCACCCTCTCCTCTACAAGGTAAAAGTCCCATTTCTCCATCCTTTTCCATTAAAATTTTCAACATTGGAAGACCCCTTCATTTTCCCCTCACCTTTTTCCTCCTAAAAGATCTCCTTTCTTTATTTCTCTCCCCTTTTCTCCCCCCCCCCTTCCTTTAATCCTTGGCGTATTCTCTCTTTCTTCCCTTTCCCTCTCCTTTCCCTTTTCCTTCCCTTTTTCCCCCTCCCTTTCTTGTACCACCCGCGTGAGAATAACCCTAATCCCCCTCCTTTCCCCCTTCCCCCTCCCTCATCTTCCCTTCTTTTAATTCCTCCAATTTGATCATACCCCTTCTTCTCTTTCCCCTTCTGATCCCTTCCATCCCCTTAACCCTCTCATTTCCTCCCCCTTCCCTCTAGAATTTTTTCCCACCCCCCCCTTCCCCCCTGTCCTCTTCCAATCCTCCCTTCCTTCCTTGAAGTTTCATTCTTCTCTAACTCATTCAAAATTTAACCCCTCCTACCTGAATCCCTTCCTTCTCCTTCCCTCTTTTTTTTCCCTCTCCCTTCCACCCTTTTTTTCTCAATCTCCGTTTTCCCCTCTTTCAGAACTTTGTTGGTCTTTCTATCTCCTCTACCTTCCCTTACCTTTTCCCTAGGTTTCTCCTTTTCCCTTCTTACTCCTCCCCTAGAAAAAAGCCCTTTTCTCCCTGATATTTTCCCACCTTTTTCTCTGTCTTCAAATCCCGACTTTCTCCCCCTTCCCCCCTTCTTGAATTTCCCTCTTATCTTTCCTACCCCCCCCCTCCCTGAATCTCATCCCTTCACCCCATGTTAATCTTCATCCTTCCCTTCCCCCTTCCTTCCTCCCCCCTTTTCCCCCCCCCTTTCTTTCCATCTTGAGGATGTAAATGAAAATCTCTTTTTTTTCTTCCCTATCCTTTTCCCTTTCCCCTTCCTTGGAACTTTTCCTTCTTTCCTTTTAGTACTACTTTCCTTCCTCCTCCCTTCCTTTCCCCTTTGTAACTTCTCCTTCCTTTCCCTTTCCCCCGATTTCCTCTTTTTTCCACCCCCCCCCTTCTCCCTCTTTCCTTAAACTTTTTTCCTCCCCTTCCCCCTTGCCTCCCCCTTTCCCCTAACCCCTTTTTCCTTCCTCTCCCAAAACCTATCCTTTTCCTCCCAGACCCTCAATTCCCGCATCTTCCTTCCTCCCTCAGAATCCCCCCCTCTGTCCCTTCTTTTTCCCGAACTCTCATTCCCTCCCATTTCTCAATCCTCCTTCCCCCTTCCCCTCCTTTTCTCCAGTAAAATCCCTTCCCTCCCCTTTTTCTTCCCCTCTAAGATTCCTTCCCCTACCTTTCCCTCCCATCCCCCCCCTTTTTTTCACCCCTTCCCCCCCCTCCCCCTCTCTATTTCTCCTTCTCGAAAGTCAGGGGCACCCCCCCTAAAATTACTTTTCCCCCCCCTCTCTTCCCCCCTTCTTAACTCCCATTTTCCCCTCCCCCCTCCTAACATAGAAACCCCCCTCCCCTTCTTATTCCCTACTGGCCATCTAGGAAAAATCCCATCCACGTTCTAATACTTTCAAAAGCTCAGGAGTTTCATCCCATCCTTCTCTTTTCCTCCTTCCTCTTCCCCCCTTCAATCATTCTTCTCCTTCCTCCCGAATCTTTCCCCTCATTTTTCCCTCTCCCCCGTTTTTCCCCATTTAACCCCCTCCCCTTTTTCCCCCTTCCCTTCCATCCATCTTATAATGATTTCTCTTTTCCCCCACTTTCCCCCCTCCCCCTTTTCTCTTTCGACCCCTCTTTTTTCCCCCCTCACTCGTTTCTTTCCCTCCTTTCTTTTTCCCTCTGACTCCCAAACTTCTCCTCCCCCCCCCCCCTCCCTCTCCCTTTCTTCATTCAAGCTCCCCCTTCTTCTTCCCTCATTTCCGGTAACCCCTTTCCTTCATCCAAAAAATCCTTTTCCTCTTTTAACTAATCTAATCCCTCCTTCCCCCTTTCTCCCCAACCCCCCCTTTCATTCCCCCCCCCCTTCTCCCTTCCTTCTCCCCTTCTTTCCCCCCTCCCTTCAACCCAATTTCTAAATCCCCCTCTTTTTCAAACTTCCCCTCACTCCTCCCTTTCCTCCCCTTCCCTTACCTTTCTCTCCTACCAACCTCCCCCCCCCTTCCCCCCTTTCCTTCTTCTCCATTCCCCTCCACTTCTTCCCTCCTCCCTTCCCTTTCCCTCACCTCTCTCCTCCCCCCCCCACCTTTTCCTCCTCCCCCTTTTCCCCCCCCTCTATCCCCTTCTTCCCCTTCCCCCTTCCCCTCCACGAGGGGAACCCTCCCAGCCTTCCCTCCCCTCTTCCCCTTGAAAACTTCTCCTACTTCCCCTCCTTCCCCCCTTCCCTTCTTCCCCCCTTTTTCCCTCCCCCTTCCTTCCCCCTCTTCAAAAAATCCCTCTCCTCCCAAAAACTTTCTTAACTTCCCCTTCCCCCCTCTTTCCTTCTTTCCCACCCCCTTTCTCCCCCCTCCCCTTTTCCCCCACCCCAATTCCCTTCATTCTTCCTTTCTGGTTAAAACAACCCTCTCCCCAACCTTTTCTTTCCCCCCCCCTCCCCGCCAAAAGTCCCTCGTTCACAATTACTGCACCTTCCTCTAGTGTTTCTCCCCTCTCCCTATCCTTTTTACTACCTGGGACTCCCTTCCCTCCCTCCCCTTCCTCATTTCAACCCAACCTTTTCCCTCCCCTTCCCCCCCCCCTCCCCCCCCTCCCCTTCTTCTCCCTCTCCCCCTTTCCCCCCCCCTCTCTTACTCTGAACGCTCCTTCCTCTTTCCCTTTCCACCCCCCCCCCCACCCTCTTCTTTTCCCCTTTCGTTTCCTTCCCCCCTCCCCTTTTCCCTTCTTCCTCCCCCCCTTCTTCCCCCTTTTCTCCTCTTTCTCCCTCTTTCCTTTTACCCCCTTTCTTCCCCTCCCCCCCCCCCGACTCCCTTCCCCCCCCTTCCCATTTCCCCATCTCATCCCCCTTTTCCTTCATTTCTTCCCCTCCCCTTCCCTTCCCCTTTCACCCCTTCCCCTTTCTCCCTTTCCCTTCCCTCCTTCCCCTCCTCCTTTTTGGATCCCCCCCCTTTCTCCTTTTCTCCCTGCCCCCCCCTTTCTCCCTTTCCTCTCCCCCCCTTCCCCTCCCCTCCCCCTTCTTCCCCCTTCCCCCTTCCTTTTTCCCTTCCTCCCTTTCTCTCCCCTCCTTTTTCCTCCCCTCTTCCACTTCCCCTAAAGGTTAAATCTTTCCCTCCTTTTTCTAGCTCCCCCTTTCTTCCCTCTTTCCTTCCCCTTTTTCCCCTTCCCCCCCTCTTCCTTACTTTTATTCCCTCCCCCTTCCTCTTCTCCCCCCTTCCCCCCCTTCTTTCTTTTCCCTTCTCCTCCCCCTACCCCCTCCCCCCCCCCTCTTTTTCTCCCTATCCAACTTCCTTTCCTAACTGCCCCTCCTCCCTTTCCCCTAATCCCCTTTCCCTTTCCCCCCCTTTCTGGCCCCTACTTCCCCCAAACCTCCCCGTCCCTCCTTCCCCCCTTCCTGTTCCCCCTTCCCTCCTCCCTCATTTTTTTTTTCTAAGTTCCCCCCAAGAATCCCTCCCTCCTCTTCCTATCTTCCCTTCCTTTCCCCTTCAATCTTCCCCATCCCCTCCCATGCCCCTTCCTCCCCCTTTCTTTTTCTTCTTCCTCTCCTTTTTTCCCCTCCCTTCCCTTCCTTCCTTCCGCCCTCCATTACCTCCATTTCCCCCTTTCCCCCTCCAGGGAACCGTCATACCCTTTTCCTCCCCCCTTTCAAACCCTCTTCCTTTATTTCCTCCTCCTCCTTTCTCCCTTCTCCTCCCCCTTCCTCCTCTATTTCCCTTCCCTTTCTTTCCTTCCTTTTCTCCCCCTTTTACCTTTTTTTCCCCCCCTTCTTTTTCCCCTTCCTTTTCTTCACCCCCCTCCCTCACACCTCCCCCCACATTTTTCCCCCCTTTTCCTCACGCATCAAGACCCCTTTCTTACTTCCTTTCTTTCCTTTTCCATTCAACCAAATCCCTTTCCCCCCCCCATAAACCCCCCCCCCCTCCCTTCAATTATTTTCCTCCTTCCCCCCTTCCCCCCCCCTCCTTCCTCTTCCCTCTTTCCCTTTATGCATTTCTTCCCCCCCCCCCCCTCCTCCAACAATCTTTTCTCACCTCTCTCCTTTCCTCTCTCCATTCCCCTTTTTTCTCCCTTTTTCCCTTTCCTTTCCACCGTTCCACCTCATTTTTCCCCCCCCCCTCTGATCCCCAAATCCTCCCATTTTCCCTTTTCATTAATCCTCTTCTTCCCTCCAATTTTTAAGTTTTAGCCCCTTCCTCTCTCTAAATACCCCCCTTCTCCCCCTTACATTCCCTCTCCCTCCCCTCCCTCAGTATTCCCCCTCCCTTCTGCTTCACTTTTCCTTTTCCTTCCTCCCCCCCCCCCCCCCTTGAAACTTACCTTCCCACCCCTGCCCTTTGAATCTTCCCCCCCTTTCTTAAAAAAACTGATGAATAACAAATTTCCTATCCCCCCATCCCCCCTTTTTCCCTCCTTTCCAAGTTCCCTCCTCCTTCTTTCCCAATCCCCTTCTTCTCCTTTTTCGAAAACCTTCCCCCCCTTTCTTCTTCTCCCTCCTTTCCCAACCATCCCTCCCCCAACCAAGATTTAATCCCCTCTGATTAATTGACCTTGTCCCTTCCCCTTTTTTTCTATCTCCTTTCCACTTCCCTTTTCCCCTTCTTCCCTCCCATCCCCCCCCCCTCCCTTCCCCATACCTTTCCCCCCCCCTTTCCTCTCCCCCCCTCGAATCTTTCTACTCCCTAAAGAACATCCCCCTCTTCTTGAAGAACCCCACTCCCCTTCCCCCCTTTTCTTTTTTTTTTCCCCCCCCCATCCCTCCCCTTCCCCCCCCTTTTTTCCCTCCCCCATCTTTCCCCCTCCCTCCTAATCCCCCATCTTCCCTTGATTCCCAAAAATTTCCCCTCATCCCTCCCTTCTTTTTCCCCCCCTCCACTCCTCCTTCTTTAATCCCTCCATGTTTAGAAAACATGTTTCTGTTCCTTTCTTTCCCTTTTCTCCTTCCCCCCTTATTTCCCCCCCTCCAAAATTTCATTCTTCCCCCCCCCCCTCCCCTTCCCCCCCCCCCCCCCCCTCCCTCTTTCCAATCTCCCCCCTAGTAACTTTCCTCTCCCCCCACCCCTCCAAATTTCCCCTTTCATGTCTCTCCCCCCTTCCCCCAATCCTTCCCCCTTCCCCCCCTTTTTCTCCCCCTCCCCTTTCCTTCTATTTTTCAAAACCCCCTAGACGACTCCCCCCCTCCCCCCTTATTTCCTTCCCCCTTTTTCCTTTCCCCTTCCCTTTTCCCTTCCTCTTTTCCCCCCTTTTTTCCCCCTTTCTTTTTTCTCCCCCTTTTTCTTTCCTCCCCTCCCCCCCCCCCCTCCCCCCCCTCCCTTCTCTCCCCTCTTTTCCCCCCCTCTTCTAATTCCCCTTCCCCCATTCTCCCCCTTTCCCCTTTTCCCTCCCCTTGGTTTTCTCCCCTTTTCCCTTAACTCCCCCCCCCCAATTTTCCCATTTCCACCCTCTTCCTTTCTCTCCCCTTTCTTACTCCTTTCCCCCCTCCTCTCCCCCTCCCCCTCCCCCCTTTTTCCCACTTTTTTCCCCCATTCCCCTTCTCCCCCCCCCCCCCCCTTTTCCCCCCCCCCCCCCCCCCCTCCCTCCCCCCTTCCCCTACCCTTTTCCCCCCCTCCTTCCTTCCCTTTTCTACCCCCCCCCCTTTCCTCCCCCCCCCCTCCCCTATTTCCCCCCCCCCTTCAATCCCTACTTTGCCCTCCCCTCCTCCTCCTTTTTTTCCCCCCCTTTCCCCCCCCCTCCCCCCTCCCCCCTCCCCCTTCCCCCCTTTTCCCCCCCCCTTCTCCCCCCAGAATCCCTCTCCCTCCCCCTCTCTTCTTCTCCTCTTCTCCCCCCCTCCCCCCCCCCCTCCCCTCCCCTCCTCTCTTCCCCCTTCCCCCCCCCTCCTTTCCCCTTCTTTTCCCCTCTTTTCCCTTCTCCTTCCCCCCCCCCTCCCTCCCCCCCCCCCCCCTCCTCCCCCCCCCCTTCCTCCCCCCCCTTCCCTTTTCCCTTCCCCTTCCCCCCCCCCCTTCCTTTTTTTCCCCTTCTTCTCCCCTCATCCTTTCCCTCTCTCCCCTTTCCCTCTTCCTCCCCTCCCTTTTTATATTTTTTTTCCCCCTTTTTCCCCCCCTTCCCCCCCCCCTCTCTTCTTTTTCCCTCCCCCTCTCCCCCTTTCCCCCCCCCCTCCCCCTTTCTTCCCCTTCCCCTTTCCCTTTTTCCTCCCCCCCCCCCCTCCCTCCCTTTTTTCTCCCTCCTTTCCCTTTTTTCCTTTTCCCCTTTCTCTCTCCCCCTCCTTTTTTCCCCCTTCCCCTCTTCTCCCTCCCCCTCTCCCTTTTCTTTCCCCTTCCCCCCTTTTTTTCTTTTTTGCCCCCTTTTCCCCCCCTTCCTTCCTTTCCCCCCCCCCTCCCTCCCCTTCTCCCCCCCTTTCTTTCCTCTTTCCCTTCCCTTTCTTTTCTTTTTCCCCCCCCCTTCTTCCCCCCCTCCCCCCTCTCTTTCCCCCCCCTTTCCCCTTTCCCCCCCCCTTTTCCCCCCCCCCCCCCTTTTTTCCCCTCCCCCCCCCCTTCCCCCCCCTTCCCCCCCCCTTTTTCTCCCCCCCCCCCTCCTTCCCCCTCCTCCTCTCCCCCCCTCCCCCCCTTTTTCCCTCCCCCCCTTTCCCTTTTTTTTCTTTCCTTCCCCCCCCCCCCCCCCCTCCCTTCCCTTTTTCCCCCTTTTTTCCTCCCCCCCCCTCCCCCTCCTCCCCCCCTCTTCCCCCATCCCCCTTTCCCCCCCCCTTTTCCTTCCCCCCCCCTTTCCCCCCCTTCTCCCCTCCCCTCCCCCATTCTCCCCTTTTCCCCTTCCCCTTTTCTTCCCATTTCCCCCTTCCCCCCCCCCCCTTTTCCCTCCCTTTTTTCCCCTTTCCCCCCCCCTTTAAACCCCCCCCCCCCCCCTCTCTCCCCCCCCCCCTCCCCCTTCCCCTTTCCCCCCCTTCTCCCCACCCCCCTCTCCCCCCCTTTTTCCCCCCCCCCCCCCTCCAATTCCCCCCCCTCCCTTCCCTCCCCCCCCCCTTCCCCCCCTTCCCCCCCTTCCCTTTCCCCCTCCTCCCCCCTTCCCTTTCTCTCCTCCCTTCTTTTTCTTTTTCCCCTCCTTTTCCCCCCCCCCTCCCCCCTTCCCCCCCCTCTTCCTCCCCCCCCCCCTTCCCCCCTCCCCTTTTTTTCCCCCTTTTTCCCCCCCCCCCTTTCCTCTTCCCCCCCCCCCCCTCCCCTTTCCCCCCTCCCCCTCTCCTTCCCCCCCCTTTTCCCTTCCTCCCCCCTCCTCCCCCCTTTCCCCTCCCCCCCTTCCTTTCCCTTCCTCCCCCCTCTTCCTTTTCCTTCTTTTCCCCCCCATTCCCCCCCTCCCCCCTTCCCCCCCCCCTTTTTCCCCCCCCCCCCCTTCCCTTTTCCCCCCCCCCCCCCTTCTCCCCCCCCCTTTTCCCCCCTCCCCTTTCCCCCCCCTCCTTCCTTCCCCCCTTTCTCTCTTTTCCCATCTCCCTTCTTTCCTTCCCCTCTCCCTCCCTCCCTCTTCCCCCCCCCTTTCCCCCCTCCCCCCCCCCCCCCCCCCCCCCCCTCTCCCCCCCCCCTTTCCCCCCTCCCCCTTCCCCCCCCCCCCTCCACCTCCCCCCCCCCCTTTTCCCCTTTTTCCCCCCTTTTCCCCCCCCCCCCCCCCCCCCCACCCTCCCCCCCCCCCCCCCTTCCCTTCCCCCCCCCCCCTCCCTTCCCCCCCCCCCCCCTTTCCCCCCTCCCCCCCCCTCTCCCCCCCCCTCCTTCCCCCCCCCCCCTTCCCCCCCTTCCCCTTCCCCCCCCCTTCCCCTTTCCCCTTTTTTTCCTCCCCCCCCCCCCCCCCCCCCCCCCCCCCCCCCTCCCCCTTCCCCTCCCCCCTCCCCCCCCCCCCCCTCCCTCCCTCTTCCCCCCCCCCCCCTTCCCCCCCTTTCCCTCCCCCCTCCCTTCTTCCCCCCTCCCCCTTTCCCCCCCCCTCCCCCCCTCCCCCCCCCCCCCCCCCTCCCCCCTTCCCCCCCCCCCCCCTTCCCCCCCCCCCCCCCCCCCCTTTTTTCTTTCCTTTAAAATCCTCTTTCTCTCGCCCCCCCCTTTTTTTCCTTCCCCCTCCCCCCCTTTCCCCCCCCCCTTTTCCCCCCCCCCCCCCCCTCCCCCCCCCCTCCCTTTCCTTCTCTCTCCCCCCCCCCCTCCCCCTCCCCTCTTCCCCCCCCCCTCCCCTTCCCCCCCCCCCTCCCCCCCCCCCTTTCTTCCCTTTTCCCCCCTTCCCCCTCCCTCTCTTCCCCCACCCCCCTGGCCCCCCCCTTCCCCCCCCTCCTTTCCCCCCTTCCCCCCCCCTCCCTCCCTCCCTTTTTTCCCTTCCCCTTCTTCCCCTTTTTCCCCTCTCCCTCTTTCTTTCCCTTCCCCCTTTTTCTTGATCTTTTTTTTCCTTTCCCTCTTTTTTTCCCTCCCCCCCTTTTCTCCCTTTTCCCCCCTCCCCCCCCCTTTTTTCCTTTTCCCTCCCCCCCCTTTTCCCCCCCCTTCCCCCTTTTTTTCCCCTCCCCCCTCTCCCCTTTCCCCCCCCCCCTTCCCCCCCCCCCCCCTTTCCTCCCCCCCCCCCCCTCCCCCTCCTTTTTTCTCCCCCTTTTCCCCCCCCCCTTCCCTCCCCCCCCCCCCCCCCTTTCCCCCCTTTTCCCCCCCCCTTTCCCCCCCCCCCCCCCCCCCCCCCCTTTTTTTCCCCCCCCCTCCTTTCCCCCCCCCCTCCCCTTTCCCCCCTTTTCCCCCCCCCCCCCCCCTCCCCTTTCCCCCCCCCCCTCCCCCCTCCCTCCCCCCCCCCCCCCTCCCCTTCCCCCCCTCCCCCCTTCTCCCTTCTTTTTCCCCCCCCCTCCCCCCCCCCTCCCCCCCCCCCCCCCCCCTTTCTCCCCTTCCCCCCCCCCTTCCCCCCCCCCCCCCCCCCCCCTTCCCTTCCCCCCCCTCCCCCCCCCCCCCCTTCCCCCCCCCCCCTCCCCCCCCCCCTTCCCCCCCTTTTCCCTCCCTTTCCCCCCCTCCCTTTTCCCCCTTTCCCCCCCTTTTTCCCCCCTTCTCCCTCCCCTCTCCCCCCCCCTCTCCCCCCCCCCTTTCCCCCCCCCCCCTCCCCCTCCCCCCTTCTCCCCCCCCCCCCCCTTCCCCCCCCTCCCTTTCCCCCCCCTCCCCCTCCCCCCCCTTTTTTCCCCCCCCCCCCCCCCCCCCCCCCCCCCTTTCCCCCCCCCCCTCCTTCAATTTTCCCCCCCTTTCCCCCCCCCCCCCTTTTTTCCCCCTTTTTCTTTATTCTTCCCCCTTCCTTCTCCCCCCCCCCCCCCTCCTTTTCCCCCCCCCTATTTCTCCCCCCCCTTATCCCCCCCCCTTTTCCCATTCCCCCCTCTTTTTCTCCCCCTTTCCCCCCCCCTCCTTTCCCCCCCTCCCCCCCTTTCCCTTCCCCCCCCCCCTCCCCCTCCCCCTTTTCCCCTTCTTTTTTCCCCCCCCCTTTGTTCCCCCCCCCCCCCCCTTCTCTTTTCTTTCATTCTTCTCTCCCCCCCCCCCCCTCCCCCCTCCTCCTTTCCCCCTTCCCCTCTTTTCCCCCTTCCCCCTTCTCCTCTTTCCCCCAAATTGGGAATTATTTCCCCTTTTCCTAATTCCCCTTTCCTTCCCTCCTTTCCATCTTTCTCCCTTCCTTTCCCCCCCTTCCCCTTTCCTCCTTCCCTTCCTTCCTTTCTCCCTCCCTTTCCCCCCCCCCCCCCTCCTCCTTCCCCCCCCCTTCCCCCCCCCCCCCCCCCCTCCTCCCCCTCCCTTTCTCCCCCCCCCTTTTTTTGGCCTCCTATTTCCCTCTCCTTTCTCTCCATTTTTCCCCTGAATCCCCCTTCCTTCCCATCCCCTTTTCCTTCTCCTTTTTTTCCCCCTTTCCCTCTTCCATCCCCTTTCCTCCTTTTCCCCCTTTTCCCCCTTTCTTCTCCCCCTCCCTTCCCCTTCCCCCCCCCCTCCCTTCCCTCCTTTCCCCTCCTCCTTCCCCCCTCTCCTTCCTTTTTTCTCCCTTTCCTTTTCTTCTCCCTCTCCCCCCCTTCCCCTCCTCCCCCTTTCCCCTCCTTTTCCCCATTTTCCTCTTCAAAATCATTCCCCTCCTCCCCCCCCCCCCCTCCCCCCCCCGAATCCCTTTTCAATTTTCCCCTCCCTTCTTTCCCTCTTTTCTTTCCCTTTCCCTTTCCCCTCCCATCCCCTTCCCTTTAATCTTCCCTTCCTTTCCCATTTCCCTCCTTTCACTTCCCTTGCTTCCCATTTCCTCCCCTTCTCCCCCCCTTCCCCCTCTTAAATTTCCTCTGTCCCTCCCTTCTTCTCCCTTCCCCTCCTTTTCCTTTTTGACCTCCCTCCCCCCCTTCCCCTTTTCCTCCCTTCCCATTTTTTTCTCCCCTCTTTCCCTTTCCCCTTAAAAAAATCCCCTCTCCCTTCTTTCCTTTTTCCCCCCCCTTTCCTCCCTCCCCCCCCCACTCCTCCCCCTTCCCTTTTCTTCCCGTTTTTTCAACCCCCCTTTCTCCCTCTCCCTCCCCCTCCTAACTTTTTCCCTCCTTCTCCCCCCTCCCCCCCCCTTTCCTTTCCCCTTCCCTTCTCTTCTTTCAGTTTCCCCTTTTCGAACCTCTTTCCCTTTCCCCCCTTCCTTTCCCTCCCCCCCTCCCTTATTTTCCCCTTTTTCCCTTTCTTCCCCCCCCCCCCTTTTTTTTTTTCCCCCTTTTTCCCTCCCCTCCGATCCCATATTCCCTTCCCCTCCTCTTTTCAAATTCTTCCCTCGATTTCTCATTTCCCTTGTCCCCTCTTTTTTCCTCCCTTCTTTCCTTTCCCCTCTTTCCTCCTTTACTTTGAAAACTGTCCCCCTCCTCCCCCCCTCTTTTTTCCCCCTCTTTTTATGGTGTTCCCTTTTTCCCCTTTTTCCACTTGAATCTTATTCTCCCCTCCTTCCTTTTTTTCCCCCCTCCTCTCCTTTCCCCTAGGTTTTCTCCTTAATCCCCAAGTCTCTTTTTTCAATTTACCCACCCCTTCTTTTTCCCTTTCCTTTCCCCCCCTCCCCCTTCTTTTTTCTTTTTTTTTTTCTTTTTTTTCCCTTTTCCCCCTCTTCCTCCCCTCCCTTTTTCTTTCCCTCTTCTTTTTTTTCTCTTCCTTTTCCCTCTCTCCTCCTTTCCCCCCCATCCCCCCCCATTCTCCTTAACCTCTCCTCTTCCCCTTTTTCTCCCTCTTTTTCTTTATTTCTCTTTCCTTTTTTTTCTTTTTTCTTCCCTTCTCCCTCCCCCCTCCCCCCTTTCTTCCCTCTCTCACTTCTTTTCCTCCCTTCTCCCCTTTTTTCCCCCCCCCCCCTCTCATTCCTTTTCCATTTTTTTCCCTTTCTCCTCCTTTCCTCCTTTCCTTTTTTTTCCCACCCCCCCCCTTTCCCCTCTCCCTTCCTTATTCCCCCCCTCCTTCCCTTCCATTTCCCTCCTACCTTTTTCTCTTTTTTTCCATCTTTCCCCCCTCCCCTTCTTTCTTCTCCCTCCTTCTCCCTCTTCCTCCCCTCCCTCCCTTCCCCCTTCCTTTTTCTTTCCCTTCTTCCCCATTCCTTCCCTCCCCTTTCCCTCATGAAGAAAAATTTTTCCTCTCCAACCCTCCCCCCTTCCATTTTTCCCCCCCCCCCCTCCCCCTCTTTTTCACTTCCCCCTTTTTTTCCTTCCCTTTTAGCTTTTTTTCCCTTTTTTTTTCTTCTCTCCCCACTTTTTCTTTCCTTCTCCCTTTTCCCCCTATTCCCATCCCCCCACTCTCTTTTTCCCCTACCCCTAAATTTTCCCCCCCCCTTTTCCCCCCTTCCCCCCATCCCCCCCCCCCCTTTTTTTTTGTTTCCCCCCATTTTCTCTTCCCTACCTTTTTCCCCCCCTTTCTCCATCTCTCCTTCACTCATCTAAAATCCTCTCCTCCCTTCCCTAACCTTATCTTTTGTTTATCCCCCTTCCCCCCCCCTCCCCTCTCCCTTCCCTCCCCCCTTTTTCTTTTTACTTCCACCCTTCCCCCCCCCTCTCCCCTCCCAATTTCCTTCCCATTTCCCCCCTTCCTTTTCCCTCCCCCCCTTTACTTCTCCCCTCCCCCCCTCCCTCCTCCCTCCTTTTATCTTCCCCTCCCCCCCTCATTCCCCCTCCCTCCTCTTTTCTTTGTCCCCCCCCCCCCATTTTCTCCCTTTTCCCTCTTTCTCCCTTCCCCTAACCCTTTTCTCCCTTCCCCTTTCCCATCTAATTTCCCCCCCCCCCAAAGAAAATCCTCTCCCCCCCTTTCTCTTTTCCCTCCTATCCCTTTTCTCCTTCCTCGCCCTCCCCCTCCTCTTTCCCCCTTCCCCCTCTTGCCCTTCTTTAGCTTTACCTTTTCTTTTTTTTTCCCTTTCCTCTTTCTCCCCCTTTTTTTCCCCTCCCTCCTTGCCCTCCCCCTCTTTTTTTGCCTTTCCCTCCCCTCGCCCACCAACCCCCTCCTTTCCCTCTCCACAAATCCTTTTTTCCCTTTCCCCCCCTAGCTTCCCCCTATGTCTGCCCCCTCTTTCTCTCCCCCCCCACCCTCCCCTCCTTCCCCCCCCCCTCCCTTTCTTCCTCCAATTTCCTTTTCCCTTCCCTCCCCTCCAGATTTCCCTCTTCCCCCTTATGGTTTTCCTTTCTTTCTTTCGCCCCCTCAAATTTTTCTCCCCCCTTTTTTTTCCCTTTTCCCTCTTCTTAACTCTTTATTTTCTTTTCCCCTTCCCTCTCTCCCCCCTTCCACCCCCCCCTTTTCCCTCCTCCCACTCCCCCTCTATCCCCCCCCCCCCCAAACCCCCCCTCTTCCCTCACCCTCTCCCCCCTTCATCTCTCCCCCCCCATTCCCCCCTCCCACTTCCCTTAATTCCATCTACCTCTCCCTCTTTTCAACTTTTTCCCCTCCCCTTTTCCTTTCCTTCCCCCTTCCCCCCTTCCCCTTTTTCCCCCCCCTTTTTTCTCCCCTCCCCTTATCCCTCCCTTCCCTTATTATCCTCCCTCTATCCTTTCTCTTTTCCCCTTTCTCTTTTATTCAAAAATTGTTGTTCCCCCCATTTTCCCCTTCCCCGGTCCCTTCCCTCCCCTATCTCCCCTACCCTCTTTCCTTTCCCTCCCCCTCTCTCCCCCTTTCCTCCCCCCCCCCTTCCTTTCCCTTCCCCCTTTTCCTTTCCAAAAATCTTTCCCTTCCCCCTCTCCCCCCCTTGCTTTTCCCTACCCTTCTCAAACTCGTTATTTTTTCTTCTTCTCCATCCCCCCTCCATCCCCTCTTTCCCCTCCATCCCCTTTCATTTCCCCCCTTTTTTCACCCTCTTTCCCTTTTTTCTCTGAGCCTCCCTCTCTTCCATCCACCTCCTTCTTCCCTCCCTCCCCTTTATTTCACTCCCCCTTTCCTTTTCCTTTCCTCCTTGAATTTCCCTTCTTTTTTTCCCCTTTCCCTTAAATCCCCTTTCCCCCCCCTCCTTTTTCCGTCCCCTTGTTCCCCCAACTCCCTCCTCTCTCTCTCTATCCTATTATAGATTCCCTTTTCCCTTTCCATTTCTTTCCCTCCCTCTCTATTCCTCTACCTCCCTTTGTCCCTCCATCCTATATTCTAACTCCATGTCCTTTTCTCTCTCTCCCTCACTTCGTCCCTTCTTCCATTCCCCTTTCCTTGTCTTGTATCCATATTCATCCCTCCCTCCTTCCTTCTCCTGTTATCCCTTCCCCTATCCCTTGCCCTCTCCTTCCCTCCCTCTCCATGTCCTCTCTCCCACTTCATTCCCCTCTAACTTCTAATATTCCTCCCCATCCTCTCTTTGTATCCCTCCTCCCACTTTCCCCTTCCCCCTCCATTCCCCCTCACCCCTATATCCCCACCTCCTGCCCTCCCCCCTTCCCCTCCCTTTTTCCCTTCCTACCTCATCTTCTCCATATCTTGCTTCATATCACTCTCTCCCACCCCCTTGAGCCCCCCTTTTTCCCCTCACCCCTCTATCCCCACCTCCTGCTCCCCCCCCCTTTCCCTCCCTTTTTCCCTTCCTACCTCACCTTCTCCATATCTTGCTCCCTATCACTCTCTCCCTCCCCGCCCCCCTTGAGCCCCCATCTTTCCACATCCCTTCTTCTATTATCCCTTGCCCTCTCCTTCCCTCCCTCTCCATGTCCTCTCTCCCACTTCATTCCCCTCTAACTTCCCCTATTCCTCCCCATTCTCTCTTTGTATCCCTCCTCCCACTTTCCCCTTCCCGCTCCTTTTTTCTTTCACCCCTCTATCCCCACCTCTTGCTCTCGCCCCTTCCCCTCCCTTTTTCCCTTCCTACCTCACCTTCGCCATTGTGTCCCTCTCCCATTCCATCCTCACTACCCCTCTCCTCTCACTCCCCCCTCCTTCCCTGCTCCCTCTCCTCAAACTCCCCTTTCTTCCCTTATTTTGTATCCATGCCCTTTCTCCCCCTTTCCTTGTTTCATCTCACTAGTCATATACATCCCCATCCCTCACCATCGTTCCCTCCCCTCCCCCTCTCCCTCTTACTCGCCTTTCTTCACATATTTTTCTCATTCCCCCTCTCCTCTCACTCCCCTCCTCCCTCCTTTTCTCTTCTTCCCTTGCTCTCTCTCCTCTCACTTCCCTTACCCTCTCTCAATGCCATCTATTTATCTCTCTACTATCACCTCCCCTCTCGCTCCGCTTACCCTCTCCCACTCTTCGTCTTTCCCCCATACCCCTCTTGCTCCCCTCACTCCCCTCCCTCCTTTTCTCTCCTTTTCCCACCCCCTCTCCTCTCACTCCCCTTATCGTCTCCCACTCCTCTTCTCTAAACATATTCTAAAATACCCACACTAACTAAACAAACAAATTCATTCATATAGAATACAAATTAGATTTTTTACATAAATATTATAAATTATTTTTAAAAAGTACCTATCTCTCTTTATCTCTCTCCCCCCTCCTCTCAGTCCCCTCACTCCCTCTCTCTCATCCTTCTCTCGTTCCCCCTCTCTAAATATGCATTTCAAAATATCTAAAATTATTGAATTTTTATGGGGATCTTATACACAATACATATAATCACACCCCAAAATATCCAAAACTATCAAAATATAAATTAGAAATTTTTACTTAAATTTTATAAGTTTTTTTTTTAATTTAAAAATAGGTCAATATCACTATCTTTCTCTCCTTTCCTCTTTATCTCTTTCTTCCCCCCACTCCTCTCACCTTAACCTCTTGACAAAAAAATCCATTTATATAAATAAAAACTATATAATTAAATTATTTTTAAAAAATTAGACAAAAATAAATTCAAAACTACAAACTTAAATTTAAATTTTTATATTATGTTTCTATTAATCTAAAAATCCAATAATTTAATATATGAAAACCAATATAAATCTAAAAGTAATAATTAGATGGTTAAAAAAACGTTATTTGAGAAATAACATTTGTTTTGCATCCACGTATTTATATTTACTTCATAAAAAATCTGATTTTTCTTCCCATATATAATTATTTTAATAAAAATACATTTGTAATATTTTATTTTTCCAACATATAATCATTTTTTATTATTCTTAGAGGTAAAAGTTAGGGTTGAGGGGACCCTACCCCCTTACAAAGAGTTACAGCATACTTACATATTGGCCACAATTTTTACCTTAAAAGGCCATACCAGTTCCAAAATTCAAAAACAAAGACAACAGTATATGATATCCGTAAGATAGAATTTACAATATATAACAGTCTGAAGGATGAAACTAACAACATAAAGGTAAACGAAATAGCAAATTCCAAACCATTGAATTTCTTTAATCTTTGACCAGATCTTCCACCGTCTCCATACAGCCGTTCCATTCTTTGACCAGATTTTCTATAGTCTCCTTCCAATACTTGTAGTTAGGTTCTTTGATCACCACCTTTGGCCCTGTACCATCCTTTTCCTTTTCTTTTGCCAATTCCATAGACTGGATCATTTCAGCCAGCAGTTTGAGGTGGTAAATAGTACTTTTCACATTCAAGATATGTGCATCCCTGATTTGCATAATAATTCCTTTCATTTTCAGCAACTCATTTTCCATTTCCATGCTTCTAACATTGGTATTTTTGAGGTTTTCGCTGAGGATAAGGGAAGACATTTTATCCACTTTTTCATGTAGCTCCTTAAGGTCCATAGTGATCAAGTTGATTTTGTGCCTATTGATATATGTGTTCAGTTTGTAATTTTCAAACTCTCTCATGAAGGCATGGGTTTTAACAGCTGATTCCTGGTCCGAGAAAAGCTCCATCTAAGTTGTTTTAAGATTATGTAGACTGTGGATAGCTTCCTCAATGTTCTTGGAATGATTTTTCTCAGAAGACTCCTGTTCTTTTATGCTGGCCACATCCTCACTACTCTCTGCTTCCCCTTCAGCTTTGTCATTAGAGGATTCCTTTTGGGTAGGGGTTTCACCAGGGAATTCATTTGAAACATAGGTGATATTATCCTCCTCAGGGCGACCAAGATGCTGCATTCTCCTATTTTGAATCTTATCTCTCCCTTTACCCATGCTTGACTTGGTATGTTTGGCCACCGGATTCCCATGACCAAAATCATCACAGCTATCATCCTTAGGTTCCATACTCCCTGTCCTTTTACCCAATGAGATGTTTGAAGCCAAAGCCCCAAATTTATCATTTTTTTCTAACAGGGGAGTGCTCAACCAAATGATAGTTTTTATCAAACCCTGGTGTAAAGGGAGAATGAAAGTTCCTTTCTTCACCATGGTCATAGATTTAGCCAGAGAAGAGGATAAGTAGAAAGGAAAGTTATATGGTTTGGAATTGCGAATATGGTTTAACATTGGGAAATGGTAGCCATAGATTACTTTATATCTTCCTTCCAATGTAATGTAAGACATTATCAGTTTGGCAATTTCATCAAAAGGGGGAGGTAACTTACTCTGAGCGTATCCATTATGCAGAGAGATGGGATCCCCTTTACCTTGAAAGAAATAATCAATCTCAAGACTATAATCATTTTAATACATATACGTTTATAATATTTTATTGAAAAAATGTGATGAAAAATGTCAATTTTCTTTTTTTATATAATCAATTGTATCAAACATAGAAAAATAATTAAAACCAATACCATAAAAGTATTTTAAAATTAAATTATAAACAAGAAAAATAGCCAAACATTTTTAATTATAAACTTAAATAACAATTTTAAAAACAATATTCAATATTCAAGCATCAAAAATAAAAAACCACCCATCAAATACACATTTACAAATCAACATAAATATATATTTTTCCCTTAAAAATATAAGCACATAAAATATAAATATTATTTAAAACAACAATAAAAACAATGTTTACTAAAAACTAGTTATCCTTACTAAAATAATAGTAAAAATAATGTAAAATATTAAAAGTTCGCAGACATACCCGAAAAAAAGAATCTAAAAATATTTTAACAATGTTAATATTTAAAATGAAAAATAACAAATTGAGCTTGGTTATAACCCTGGACAATACAATTTTAAAAGAGGATAGTTTTCAACTAAAATAAACAAATCAGTAGAGCTCCAGGGTTAAAGTCTGAGCATAGATATAACCTCGGGAGTATTTATAATAGCCCTTTCAATAGGTTTTTTTAACATTTTATTTCAATCAGTAAAAATAGGATCACTTAAGAGTACTTCCAGTAACCTTTTAAATAATGTTTTAGTGTTTTCTGTAAATCAGTAAAAATAAGAGAATTCCAGACTTAAGATGTGGCCATAGATAGATGGAAATTGTGTGGGAAAGAACAGAAAAGAAGAAGATACCTGTACAATAAAGTGAAACTAATAATAAACAAAACTGAAATTCAAATTTGGTTTCTTTCATAATATAGACCACCCGTTTGAATCAATTCATATAATTTCTTAGTCAAAATTTCTCACAATCAAAATAAAAATTATTCATGCGATCACTTCCCCACTAAAAAAGGCCTCTTACTCTTAAATCTTCATGCTGATCCAACAGTTCATAAATTTTAGAATTCTTCTATGAGAGAAAAATTTAAGGTTTAATATGGTGGGAGGAAGTCTTGTTTGCTGGAGTATATGTCGCCCAAGAGGAAATGCATGCCTCAAAACACACAATCATCATGCAAAGCTTTCTTTTCTGATCCAAACCACACATATCTTATTCTATATCAATTTGCTTGACCTTAATTGTTGGTCAAGATCCTATAGGAATTACTTCCCTATATATTGTTGGTCAAGATCCTATAGGTATTACTTCCCTATATATTGAATTACACAAATCACACTAACTCATTTATCTTTGTTATTTTTCACTTTATTGCCACTTGGGGATATAGAAAATCTATTATGTGCAAGAAGATTTTTTGAAACTTTTTGGGAGGGAAAGCGATGGAAGGGAAATCCCACCTAGACCAGAGGAACATGATGCAATGTGGGAGGAAGGAGAAATAGAAGTATCTGTTCTCAGCGAAAGGAATACATTAACAAAACCCAAAGAAACTTGGTCTAATATAGTCAAAAATGATGATTCGACATTGAAAAACAAAAAGTTTTTTCTTCAAGTGATCAAGGAAGGTTCTGGTTACGTCCTTGAAATTCCTGACCAGCTTCTTCATTCTACATCAGAAAATTTGAATAAGTCATTAGTAGGGAAGCTGATGGGCGGAGACCTAATATTGATGCAGTCAGAAGATGGACTAAACTGAAGTGGTCCCCTAAAGGGCATTTAGAGGTAAGTGCTCTTTCGAATGGATTTTTCCTTTTCAGATTTAATCTCCAAGAAGATATGCAGAAGGCTCTGGAAGAAGGTCCCTGGTTTTGGGGAAAATCAGGATGGTATCTCTGGAAATGGGAACCTTCTTTCAACCTGGAAAAAGAAAATCTGAATCAATTCCCGGTTTGGATCCGCCTTCCAAACCTCCCTCTGGAATTTTGGCATGAGGATATTGTTAAAGGTATTGCAAATTCGCTAGGAACCTTTGTCATAATTGATAATGCCACCAGACAAATGTCCCGCCTTATTTGTGCCCATTTCTACATTTATACTATAGCGGATAGAGAAATCCCGAGTAGTATAAAACTCAAATCTAAACTTGGGATCTGGGATCAAAGGATCGAAATGGAAAGCTCTCCAGCTAAATGCTCTAAGTGCAATGGGTGGGGCCACTCCTCTCAGAGCTGTAAGTTTAAAGTTTCTAAAGTGTTTATCCCTGTCACAACTAAGGAGGGTAATGGGGAAAAAGGGAAAGGCATTATGCAAAGCGCGGAGGATCACAAGAAAGCTTTCTCCAAAATCATGCCAGAAGTCTTCTCTCCACTTCGCATAAAGGAAAAGACGGTGGCTGAAAGCCCCATTTTAAAAGAAGCAATGGAAAAGGATGAGGATGGTTTCACTTTGGTGACCAATAGAAGGAAATCTAAATACCTGTCAAAGTCAGAATCAAAGGTAAAAGAAAAAGAGGAGGAATATTTGAAGGATCTTTTGAAAGGCAGGAAGATGGAGTTTGGTAATTTTAATGTGAAAGAAGGGATTCGCAAACGAATTTTTCAGGAGTGATCTAACCTCAAATGAATAAAGGGAAAAGGAGGTCAATAAGATGGAGGAATTGGTAGAGGACAAATCAGAGTTTGAGGATACTCAGGGACCAGAATTTGGATCTGGATCTCATCAAGGGGGCAGAAATTTCTCCTTCTATTGAGGACCTCTTGAGTGCACAATGAACCCCAATCAAGGAGTCTGAGGATAAGAAAGAAGGCCTAAGTCCTGGGATAAAAAACCCTAGTGGGGAAAAAATATTTCCAGAAAAAAGAAATTAGATCCAAAAGGAAAAAAGGGGGACTCTTCAAGCTCTGTCCCTCAACAGGAGGATGAGAATCCTATAAATGTGGAAGCTACAAATAACAAACAAGGCAGACCGAATAAACTTGAATCAAGGAAAAAAACTACCCAAAAGGAGATAGATTCAGGGAAACAGATGTGCTTGGACCAGAAGGTCTTCAGGAAAAATAAACCCAACCTAAGAAAATGAATTGCATATCATGGAATGGGAGAGGGCTGAATAGTCCTGTGAAGTGGAGAATCCTTAAGGATATGATTGAAAGACAGAAAATTGATGTGCTTGTTGTGCAGGAAACTAAAATGAAAGAAGAATCCTTCCTATCCTCTTGTAAATTATGTTGGAAAAATTCTAAAGCCTTTGTTGTTAGCTCGAAAGGAGCTTCGGGAGGTTTAGCTGTGGTTTGGAGCCCGAATAAGTTCGAGGGTACATTGTTGGTTAAGAGAGATAACCATGTGGCGGTGATGATGAGAGATCTTGAAAATAGGAGTATATGGGTTATTTCAAATATATATGCTCCCACCCATCACAAGGAAAGGAAACAACTTTGGCAACATCTTTTATCCTTTAATCACTCTATTAAAGGTTCTGGCTGGATTGTAATGGGGGATTTCAACACCCCAAGGACTCCGGGGGAAAAAAAAGGAGGTTCTAAGGAGTTCTCTGTTGGCATGGAGGATTTTAATCATTTCATAACATCTTCCCAACTCCATGATATAGATCTAAAAGGCAGCAGCTTCACATGGTCTAACAGAAGGACTGACACTCAACATATTCAAGTTAGACTGGATAGGGCTATGGTTTCAGAGGAATGGTTAAGCCAGGACATCTCCCTTTTTTCTCTTCCTCGGATTGGATCGGACCACAACCCCATTCTTCTTCAAATTAAGAACCCTTCTCGAAGAAGAACTCCCTTTCGTTTTGAGAAGATGTGGCTCCAAAGTGAGGATCTGAATGATCTCATCAAAGAATGGTGGAAACTAAAGGTTAAAGGAACAACGATGTTTAGACTCTCTAAAAAACTTCAGAATGTGAAAGCCCACCTTAAAGTGTGGAATAAAAAAAGCTTTGGTAATATCTTCCAGAAGAAGGCGGAAATCAGAGATGAACTACAGATCCAAAGAAGAACTGAACCAAAGAAGATTTTCCAAAGAAGAACTGAAAGATAGGGTATCGAGAATGATCCTGCTGATCATGTTAAGGAAAGATCTCTCCTGTCGGACTACCACAATATTCTGGGAAAAGAGGAAATATTCTGGAGACAAAAATCCAGAATCACTTGGTTAAAGGAAGGAGACAAAAACACTAGATTCTTTCATCTATCCACCTTAAAGCAGAGAATATTTAACAAAATTTACAAAATCAGTAAGGAAGGGGGTGTCATGGTTGAGGAGCAAGAAGAAATTGACAAAGAGACAATTTCTTTCTTCCAAAATTTACTCTCTAACAGCAAGGATCAAAACCTCTTGAAAGAACAGGATTTCTTAAATTGTATTCCTAAGTTAGTCTCGGTCGAAGAAAATGCTATGCTCTTAGCGATTCCTACCATGGAGGAAGTGGAATTTGCTGTCAAACAACTCAGCCCGGACAAGGCACCTGGGCCTGATGGATTTCCATCCTTTTTCTTCCAAAATTTTTGGGACATAATTAAAAAAGAGGTTTTTGAAGCAGTGAAGGAATTTTTCAAGAAGAAGGTTATGTTAAAGGACATGAACTGCACCTTTCTGACTCTGGTTCCAAAATGTAGTAATGCTATGGAACTAAAAGACTTCAGACCTATAAGTCTTTGTAACACTTCCTATAAAATCTGCACGAAAATTCTAGCCCTCAGGCTTCAGCTGATCCTGCCCAATATCATTTCGGAACAGCAAGGGGGCTTTGTTATAGGTAGACAAATACAGGATGGGATAATTTCTATCAAAGAGACTATTCATTCGGCAAAAATCAGTAAGAAGGCTACTTTATTCTTAAAACTGGATATGGCAAAAGCTTATGACAGGGTTTCGTGGAGCTTTCTAGACAAAATCCTTGACAGGTTTGGCTTTGAAATAGATTTGAGACATCTGGTACAGGCATGCATCTCCAATGTATGGTTTTCTATCCTCATGAATGGAAGTCCTATTGGGTTCTTTCCTAGCACACAAGGATTACGGCAAGGGGATCCCCTTTCCCCTTTCCTCTTCATTTTAATGGCAGAAGCTCTCAGTAGAAGACTCAATGTTGAAACGGAAAAAGGCTTCATCAAAGGGATTTCTCCGGCACTTGATATGGAAAAATTTACTCACCAACACTTTGTTGATGACACTTTTGTGGTGGGGGAAGCTACTGTTCCGGAAGCAAGAAAACTTAAAACCATTTTTGATGACTATATGGATGTCTCGGGACAGCTGATCAACTTCAGAAAAAGTTCTCTTTTCTTTCTGAATACTATGGACAACCGCTGTAAGAAGATTGCAGAAATTTTTGAATGTACCTATAAACCCTTTCCTACCTTATATTTAGGAATTCCTCTTGGGGATAGGAGACCCTCCTATTCTGAATGGAACTTTCTAATTGAAAGGTTTGAAAGGAAATTAGCTGGTTGGAAAGCTAATCTGTTATCCCAAGCAGGAAAAATCACTCTTCTGATTAGCTCTCTCCAGAGTCTTCCAGTGTATGCCATGTCACTATACCAACTTCCTGTTACAATAGGGGAAAGGTTGGAAAAGATCCAAAAAAGGTTTTTATGGAGCGGCACAGAAAGTAAAGATAGAATCCCTTTAGTTTCCTGGAGCAGAGTGTGCAGACCCAAAAATCTTGGAGGACTTGGTCTCAGAGATTGGTCCAAGATGAATAAAGCTCTACTTGCTAAGATTGGATGGAGACTAACAAAGGAAAATGGAGTTTGGGCCAGAATTCTTAAGAGAAAATATTGGCTGGATAATAATGATAAAAGATGGATGTTTAAACAGGTGACTTTCAATGGCTCATGCATATGGAAAGCCATTAACTGGGCCAAAGAAATTCTGAACAAGGGCAGCAAATGGAAAATAGGAAGAGGCAATGAGATAGGTTTTTGGAAAGACAAATGGGCAGGAGATTTCACCCTTCAAGATAAATTTCCACAAATCTCTGCATTACTGGAAGCTAAGTATGGAGAAAAAGTAAACAACTACATGGCTAAGGAAGAGAGTTTTCAGACATGGAAAACTCTGGAATTGGATAGACAGGAACTAAATGATCAAATGAGAGGGATCAATGAGTTTTTAAAAAATTATGTATCATCTAATAGCAAGGACCAAGATAGAATCATTTGGGATAAGGAACCATGTGGAAATTTTTCTGTCAAATCAGCCTATGGCCTCTTTTTTGAGGGACAAATTGGAGAAGAAGATTTAATGGCTGGAAAGATTTGGAACAAGAATATAACACCTAAGGTTAATGTGTTCAGCTGGCTCACTTTTGGAAATAAAATCCTCACGGTTGATAATCTGGTAAAAAGAGGTTTCCAATGGGTTAATAGATGTGTGCTATGCAAAAGAAAAATGGAATCTGTAAACCATATGTTTCTGGAATGTCCGTATGCACATCAACTGTTATCCTCCATTTTGGATGGTTTCTCGGTTAATTGGGTCATCCCCAAAGATATAAAGGAAGCTTGGAACCAATGGAAATGCCCTTTTCATAGTCAAGGGCTAAAAAATCTATGGACCATAAGCTTAAGTCATCTATGGTGGGAAATCTGGAAGGAAAGAAACAGAAGGATATTCAAAAACAAGAGTCTTCCTATCAAACTGTCTATAAAAAACCTCTTTCAGGCAGTTAGAAACAATTTCTCTATACTCAGGAATAAAGAATTGGAAATTCTGGATAATGAACAACATTTCTTAATGAATTGGAATGTTTCAGGGATTCCTCTACCAAACAGGCCTAATCCCAGATTGGGGATTAAGTGGAATCCTCCTTGTGAAGGTTCTCTAAAACTCAACTTCGATGGAGCAGCTAAAGGGAATCCGGGGAATGCAGGGGGAGGAGGAGTCATAAGGGACTCTTTTGGTCATTTTATTCTTGCTTATTTCTTTGACCTTGGACAACAATCAAATAATGTGGCGGAGGCAGCTGCTCTGTTCTGGGGGGTGAAGATTGCAAAAGAAAAAGGTTTCAACCTTCTGGAAGTGGAAGGAGATTCGTTGTACATTATTTCTTGTATGAAGGGCTCATCTAGACCTGCCATATCTATAGAAGACTTCATCAGTAAAACTAAGTCATTTTAAATTCTTTTGTGAATATTTCTTTCAATCATGTGTATAGGGAAGGCAATGCAGGTGCAGACTTTGTTGCTAATCTAGGGGTTACCGCTAATGGTCTCCATGTTGTCGAGCACCTCTTTGGTATGAATGCTAATTTCATTGAAATCATGAAAAGGGAGGGAGTCTTTAATAATTTTTCTAACTCTCCCGCTCGTGCCAGTAACCTTTCATGATTTTTTCTTCCATGCGTGAGTTGGATCCCTTTTTTCACACAAGCAGCCTGGTCTTTTTGGATTTGGGGAAACTGAAAAAAGAAAAAGCTGATTTTCAAGTCTGGTTTCTTCACAATAAATTTTTTGGGTACAGAAGGATGGGAGGGGACCTGGTTTGCACTGAACCATCTAGGTGTCTAGAGATATCCAAGGAGGCCGAAGCTCTTCTGGAAACAGCGGGATTGTTGTCTTTTCTCAAAAATTTTGAGGGCCATGATGAGAGTCTGAGTGAAGCGGTCACAAAAACATGGAACGAGGGCAAGGTACAGGTCGGCAACTGTTCTCTCACAATTTCACCCAAGCTCATCACTAAAGTGACTAGCCTCGCGTTGGAAGGTAGATGTATTTTCAAACCAAAATCTGATTACAGTCTTGAGATTGATTATTTCTTTCAAGGAAAAGGGGATCCCATCTCTCTGCATAATGGATATGCTCGGAGTAAGTTACCTTCCCCTTTTGATGAAATTGCCAAACTGATAATGTCTTACATTACATTGGAAGGAAGATATAAAGTAATCTATGGCTACCATTTCCCAATGTTAAACCATATTCGCAATTCCAAACCATATAACTTTCCTTTCTACTTATTCTCTTCTTTGGCTAAATCAATAACTATGGTGAAGAAAGGCACTTTCATTCTCCCTTTACACCAGGGTCTGATAAAAACTATCATTCGGCTGAGCACTCCCCTGTTGGGAAAAAATGATAAATTTGGGGCTTCGGCTTCAAACATCTCGCTGGGTAAAAGGACAGGGAGTATGGAACCTAAGGAGGATAGCTGTGATGATTTTGGTCCTGGGAATCCGGTGGCCAAACGTACCAGGTCAAGCATGGGTAAAGGGGGAGATAAGATTCAGAATAGGAAAGTGCAGTATCCTGGTCAGGCTAAGGAGGATAACATCACCTATGTTTCAGATGAATGCCCTGGTGAAACCCCTACCCAGAAGGAATCCTCTCATGACAAAGACGAAGGGGAAGCAGAGAGCAGTGAGGATGTGGCCAGCATAAAAGAACAGGAGTCTTCCGAGGACAAGCATTCCAAGAACACTGAGGAAGCTATCCACAGTCTACATAATCTTAAAACAGCTCAGATGGAGCTTTTCTCGGCCCAGGAATCGGCTGTTAAAACCCATGCCTTCATGAGAGAGTTTGAAAATTGCAAACTGAACACTGATATCAATAGGCACAAAATCAGCTTGATCACTATGGACCTTAAGGAGCTGCATGACAAAGTGGATAAAATGTCTTCCCTTATCCTCAGTGAAAACCTCAAAAATACCAATGCCAGAAGCATGGAAATGGAAAATGAGTTGCTGAAAATGAAAGGTATTATTATGCAAATCAGAGATGCACATATCCTTAATGTGAAAAGTACTATCTACCATCTTAAACTGCTGGCCGAAATGATCCAGTCCATGGAGTTGGCAAAAGAAAAGGAAAAGGATGGTACAGGGCCGAAGGTGGTGATCAAAGAACCTAACTACAAGTACTGGAAGGAGACTATAGCAACTCTGGTCAAAGAATGGAACGGCTGTATGGAGACGGTGGAAGATCTGGTCAAAGATTAATGAAATTCAATGGTTTGGAATTTGCTGTTTGTTTACCTTTATGCTGTTAGTTTCATCCTTCGGACTGTTATATATTGTAAATTCTATCTAACGGATATCATATACTGTTGTCTTTGTTTTTGAATTTTGGAACATGAATGGCCTTTAAAGGTAAATACTTTGGCCAATATGTAAGTATGTTGTAACTCTTTGTAAGGGGGTAGGGTCCCCTCAACCCTAACTTTTACCTCTAATAAACATGACTACGTTATGTATGTACGATTTTTTGTGCGATACAAAACGATTTTGTTACTTAATAAAAGCTATACAAATAAATTAAACATGGATATTTAATACCTTATTTAGATACATGCTTAACACATATGATCTACGTCTGGGAATAAATACCAAAATAAGGTTAAAGTAGAATATGCATTCCAGTTTTTCTCGGAATCTTATAAATGTATGATTAACCATAAAAAATTTAACTCTTAATATATAACCAGCCCACTTGTGTCCTACCAATGCTAGGGAAGATGTGGAAACTATTCAGCATTTTATACTCAATATATTACTTGCTCCTATCAGTTTCTTTTCATTTACAATTATTCAACCCTACGAAAAAAAATCCTGTTTGTGCATATGCATGGCTTTGGATAGGCTGCCCTTTTCAGAAAATTTCAAGTAGATAGCCGCTTACATTTGGTGGCCAACCGTCGTTCAAGTCTCAATTTTTAGGCAAGATGCAATAAACATACATTCATATTATCATTCCACATCATCTTGAAAATTTAAATTTCAAAAATTTCATTAAATGTTGCGATAGGCAAAGGTACTATCTATTTTTAGTGTTGTTTCTGGTTTGTTATTTGCATATTAATTATAGTTATTACATGCAGGGCATTGCACAAGGAGAGAACAAATAGTGGGTTCACAAGATTGCAACTTTTCGTGCTAACATGCAGTTTTGCATAGACTATTACTACCAATTATTTATGTGGAACACTCTCCACTGGATCAATAGCTTGCTTGCTACATTTGGAACAGACTAAAGTGATTTTCCAGCAGATTGGACCTGGGATGAATGGGCTTTGGCAATGGATCTTTTGACTGGAAAGTAATTGCATCAACATATTTGGGAAGCCCTCTCATTAGGAGGAGAATAAGACTCTTGGGGATACGAGTCGGAGAGTATCCCTTTTTGCACTTTCCCGCTTCCAGCAGGTGGAGCCGCCATGATGTCTGTCTGAATCTGGTGGGAAGTATACTAAGTTATTTAATACAACTACTATGTTAGATTTAATCTGCAGGCTATGAAAATTGGACTCTCTATACTATAAAATATTACAAATGGAAAGAAGAGTATATGGGTTTTACATATTTAAAAGAAAGGCAGATGAAATGGTGGCGAGAAACAAATAATTGAGGAAGATGAAATGGTGATAAAAATAAAAAACATGTGGTATAATGAATATTTCTTAACATTGGGCATTATTAATTTTAAACGACTGCAATTTAATCTTAGTTAAATTTGCCATCCAATAAAAATATTTCATTGGTAAAGTCAAAATCCAAATTGAGGAATAGTGCCTAGAAAATAGTAGTTACCTATAGAATCTGGAATAAAAACCTGGTCATTCCATAATCTAGCTTTTTGAAATAAAACAATAATCGTACACCCTACTAAAATATGTCAATTCATGTCAATATTATAAAAATTAACTCTGTATCTTAAGCCAACTAGTAGAAATATAAATAGTGGCAATAAACTGACACATTCCATACAATTAAAAAATAACAAACATAAGCAGTAAAGTGACAGTGTATAACAAACATAAGCGAATGATGTAATTCACCATATAGAGACATAATTCCAATGGGATCTTAAGAAACAATGAAGATTCCATCCCAAGAGTCGAGCAGAATGATGTAGAACAATTGGTCTTTCAAATGTTTTTGCATACAATGTCCTTGGGAGTATTGAAAGCATAACATAATCAGATAGGCTAGACACAAAGGTTACCATTCGTTCTAGTCCCCTGGAGCACAGAATTCATATGTAAAACTTAACAAGGACTTTGGTTTTAGTGCATGTTATAGAAAATTGGTATACAATGCCCTTGGAGCATAGAAATAATAACACAATCAGACAGGCTAGAGGTAGAGGCCATCATTAGTTCTAGTCCCTAGCATCATTTGATAGGTTTTTCATACAATGCACCTTCAACATAAAAATCATATTCCCTAGCATACAATTGCACCCTCAACATTAAAATCATATGCAATACGAGATACTATTGTGGATAATGAGCAAAGAATTACAATAGCTAATTGTTCAAATCCACTCAAGCAAGCTGTTTTTAAAAAAATTGGTATACAAAGCAATTTACATGCAGTTTATCTGATTTACATGGAGAAAATCATTCCTTGAAAGTTTTAAAGAAAAAAATGGAAATATACTTGGGTAGTTCAACAAATTTGGAGGTTCCCTATGAAAATATTATGTTGATCTACATGTTTTCGCTTCCTGAAAGTGTCTTAAAAATAAATTCCCAAATTTATATTTAAAAAAGGTGACAAACCAAAATCAGTATGAATAATGTAGACAACCTCGTAATTATTTAACTGCTAGATATAAACAGAGATCTACAAAATGAGCTTAAGCATTCAAACTTAGATATCTTAGGGTGAGACAACCTCATAATTATTTAACTGCTCGATATAAACAGTTCTACATCAAATCCCATCTAATACGACATGGACCAACAACTCCCTACTTAAACGAGATTCTTCGTGGCATTAAGTAGTTTACATCCTTGAAACACCCATTGTTCTTGCCCTAATTGGTATCTATGGTCTCTCTAATATGACCTCCAAAGAATTAAATTCTCTAAATTTAAAAGTATTTAGAGCAATAATGCCAATAACATATTTTTATGTAGAAGCCTTACTAGAGCAGTTAATTTGTTTTACCGCTGAAAAGAGTGTACTATATGTGTTTGAAGTATAAATTTCTATGTTATAATGCAACAAGATACTTATAAATAATCTAGAGTCATAGTGCTCTACAAGCAACCTTTTAAACAATTTGTTATACAAGCACTAGAATAGACAAAAAAATCACATCAAATTGTTGTAAGTAATAAAATAGACAAAAATTCCCATTGCCATTAACGACTTTCCATTAGCCAAAAACATCTATAGCTACACTCTAACCAGGATGAAGACCTAGATTGTAGAGTATTGACATACTAAAATCTTGCAAATCCTACCAAAAGATAAGACAATCATCAAATAGTCAATAATTTTGACAATGTCTCTTTTCCATATGATGTCAACTGATAAAATGTTACCAAAGCAATCTGTCAAAATGGATAAAGTTTTTCTGATAATATTGAAGATTGAATTCAAAAAATGTGATTTCCACAGATCAAAATGGAATGACCACCAGGCATGAGGGATGACTAAGAAATGGCTTTATTGACTAAACTAATCTAATTTCCCCAGCTTGATGCCTACACAAACCAGGAGATTGAGAGCCTCTTCGCTCATCTTCACTTCAAACCTTTAGCATAACTAAGAAATCATAAACCAAAAAACAGGGTCATCCATTAAAAATAAAGATATTATTTGACACAAAGTGTATGTTATGTATTACACCGACATGGTTTTAAGTGCATCTTCTGTATTCATCAAAAGTATAGTTTGAATAATGTTAGTAGATACCCAAGGTTCTACTACACTATCAAGGATTCTACTACACCACATCCTACACTAACTAGAATATTTTAACACCATTTAAAGAGGATTAAGGTTCCCTAACTAGGCTAGTTTAACTCCACATATAGAGGATTAACAGGTTGACAAGTTCTTAAAATCGGTTCCCAAATTTATATTTTACAACTATGAAGAACCAAACAATGAAACACACTTAAGCAGTTGGGTGTTGAACCATGGGTTCAAGAAGTGTGGATAGAGGACATATAAAGAAAAACCTAAGCAAATACTTATAGATCACCACAGAATCCATAGCCGTATAGAAGGATGAAATAACTAATGGATTCAATATAGAAGGATGCAGTAACACATGGATTCATTTTATTTCCCTTGATAAAAAATATTAAAGAGATCATTATTTGAAGAAAATTGTATCCAAGGCATAGCGTTACAAATGATAGAAGGAAACATCAGATACTATGGGTTCTATCACACCACAACCTACACTAACTCTACCAGTTTAACCCCACCTATCACTTACGGAGGATTAACAAGTTCCCTATGAAAATACTATATGAAGCTGGTATTCATCAATACGCTAAAATGGTTTCAAAAATTCAGGCGATCAATTCCCCTCTATATTTCTTAAATTTTCATGCTAATCCAAAAGTTAATAAATTTTCAAATTTTTCTATGTAGATTTCCTATTTTCATAAAACTCTAAGGTTTAATGGTGGGAGGCAACCTTGTTCGCTGTAATGCCGCGTTCACCGTTGTTCCTTTTTCTTCTTCGACAACTGTGATGCTAATCGTTGATCGCCATTACGTTTCCGTTGAACATTAGTGCTTTCGTCTTTGCCACAAAGGATATTTAGTTTTCTCCCTCTTCATCATTCCTGCTTGTGTTGATGATGATGTTTTCTGTTGTTGGCCCCCGCATCGCTCCTTACGTTGTCCCCAGTTAAAGGAAAACCGTGTTCTTGAATTGTCGAGCTTGTTGTTGGTCTTTTTTAATATGATTAATAATTATTATTAAGTTGTAATAATAATATTAATAAAAATAATAATATTATTATTATTATTTTATTTATCGATCAATGATAACTTCGTTATCTGATCATCGATTTGTTATCAACATTAATATTACTTATCCTTACGTTGTTTTATTTTATTTTATTTTTATTTTATCAGAAACTCTAGCCATGAGCCTTCTCGCATGTCGTATTATAATTGATAAATTTTTGGATGAAATTATTACTGCTTCCACTTTCCTTGCCTCCCACGTTAGACGTTGATGTGGCAAGCTTGGCATGAGCAGACGTGGACTCCTTTTCTTGTCCATGGACTCCTTGTTCCCTTATCTTCTGGTTAATGGGTGCATGCAGTTTGCTGACAACCCGGTTATTTTGTGGATTTTCTTTTGTACCGTACTTCGTGGGCTGGAAGCAACCTTTTCCCATTTTTTTATTGGGCCTTGAATTGTTCAGTCTGGAACGCGTTTTTCTTTTAATGCTCTGACACTTTCTTCTGAATCGTTGTCCCTTGTTTTCTTCCTGGGTTTTCTGCAACCTGAAATTACCATGCGTGGGTTTCTTGTGGTGGCTCGAAACCTTTATGGAGGCTAGATACAGTGTTTGGTCGGCTAGGACGTTACCTCTACCTATTCTCTAGTTTTCTGGCTGATGGAGGACGTCTATACCATTGCCAAAACTCCTTGCTAGCACTGGATGCGTGATTGGTAAAGGTGAACGGATCAAGTTTGACAACTGCTAGTCATTGGTGCAGACTGAAACACATTTGCAAATGCATCCACCTTCTTTTGGGATCGTTGTTCCTTCGTATTCCTCCCTAGCTCGGGTTATGCAGACTGAAATTTAGTTCTTCTGTTGTTGGCCGCTCACCAGGTAATTTTGTCCATCTTGTTTGACTGCTCCAGGGGATAGTTGGTTCCGTGTAATGATGATTATTTGCAAACGTGCCCAGTCTTGTTCTAGTAACCTGCTCAAGCCTTTTGGGCGCTAGCTACGTGGTTTCTTGTTGAGTGCGCAAAGCAGATTGGACTTTTTTTATTTTCCTCCCTGACTCATGGCTACAACCTGCAAATGTCCCTCTCCTTGTGTTGGCTACGTGTTGCTAGGAATGGAGACCTGGATAGTCCTTGCTACTTATTGCTGTTGTGCGTTGTGTTTTCCTCCCTTCACGCTTGCATCCACAACTCCTGTGATGCCTGCTTTTCAGCTGATAAAATGGTGGGTGTCTCCTTTGCTCGATAGATGTCTTTTCATGCTCTCAAACTGCCACTTTTCCAAGGTTGCGTGAACGCTGGTAAAGGCGACCTGCACAGTTGGATACCTGCTATTTGCTTATGGTGAAGCAAACCGTATTTCAAGATGGACTATGAACTTTATTGAATACCTTTGTGGAAATAATGTGGACCCTCCTCTTTGTGGTACTGTCAGTTTTGGGAGTTCCCTATCTGTGTGAATGCGAGATTGAGTGGAATATTGTCACCTGGCATGCTATTGATGAAGATTTTTACTAGAGAGTTGTTGTTGCTGAAATTTGAGGTGTTGCGTGCCTTGTCGAAGATGGATAATCAGGCAAGATATTTCTACACTTTGTTACTGTTACTATATTTAATTTATCGTGAAATCAAACCGCCATTTCCTTGATTTGATTTGTCAGTTGGACGCCATGTTGGGAGTTATCGCCTTTCTGCTTGCTTTCTTCTTATTTTAGCTGTTATCGTTGCCAGTATGTTAGTGGAATGCATGCAGGTGTTCTCCCCTCTGAGTGTTATGTTTTCCCTTCTCGAGTGACCGACCTTCATTTTCTTTTATATATATATATATATATATATATATATATATATATTGCTCTACGTTAGAGTTTCAAGTCTATATTGTTGTTCCAGCTAGTAATTAGCAGTCGTTAAAAGCTCCTTCCTTTCACCCAAGTTTGTCTTTCCTTGTCTATTGTCGTATGTTGTTAACTCCCTCTCAAGCCTCTTTGATAACCCTTTTGGCATCGAGAAAGAAAGGTTGCGGGATTAGTGTGATCAATGCTTGGACTAGCCGAGTTAGAGATTCGGTATTAAAACTTTTAGAATGAATAAGTTTGTGTGCGACACGTTTCAAACCTCGCGTGTTTAGGCTCCTATATAGCTTCAGTCTTGTCCCTAGGATTTTAAAACCTTTCTCAAGAAGTACTTTGACTGTCGCCTTCATTTTGAACCGTAATTAGTCTTCAGATCTCCTAAGTTCGAGGTTACAGTTATACATTCCAATACCCCGCTAATACTAGGATTGTTTTGGTCTTTCCCTCTCAGAAGATTGTTGGTGGCATAATCTAGTTTTCTAACTTGTATTTTTTTTCCCTTTTTTTTATAATGATTGTGTTGTTAATCAAGATTGGACAGTTTCTATGCACATATGTACCTTAATGTTGGTGATGAAAATTGTCTTGAACGTTATTGACCTCGGGGAAAATTTTCTTGCATTCGATAGTATTATGGATTCATAGCGGAAGGAGTTGTTTTGATAATGAAACTTAGTAGTTTATGTGTGTACCTATGTTGAACGGTTGATTTCGTTATCAAGGGTTGACTTAAAATATTGTTGTTTTAAAAAAGGAGATAATTTCTTTTAAATTAACCGAACTTTAGAGTTACCGTGGAGGTTTGTAAATCCTTAGTGATATAAAAATTTGGATGACGTTTTGTATACTCTTGTTTGAAGGAATTCCCTTCTTCTCTTGTGTGTTGTTACTAGCCTTCAAGGCATTAGGCCTTCTTGAATGATAGGGGAATCTCTTGGAGTTAATGGTCAAGACAAGTAAACTTTGCCTTCGCCTCGAACTTATGCTGTGTCATGCCCTATATTTTATTTCAGTCTTATACTCTATGTGATTACAGGTTTGAAATTCTATATTGCTTGTCTTTTCATGTTAATGTTTGAACACCGTGGTTCCCCCTTGTTGGGTTGGTCAACTCTTGTCTTTTAGAAATCTTATATTAAAGCCTATGCTTTTGGTATCTTTTGGTAATTTTAAATGGATAGTATGTGTGACAAACTTCAATCTTGTAAATATTTAATTGTTGATGGGAATCTTGTTTCTTATAGATTGTTTATTCCTTCTTATAAGGCCAAGAGCCATTCTCATACAATTGTTAAAATTTCGTTGCTTTTGTTCATAATTGAAGTACAAGGCCTTTTCTTTTTTGATTGGCATGGTAGAGACTTTATGATAATTTGAGGTGTTGTTGTGTTTAGGGCATTGGCCCAATTCTCGTCAATAGAGTGTTTATTTCATGGTACTGTTAAACTTTAGTTATGGTGGCTTTGTGTAGCTTTATCTTGCTCAGTTCTCGCGGACTGACTCTTGTATACAAAAAAAATATTTTGTTGCAGATGCTCATGCGGGTAAAAGAGGGATAGACTTGTAAAATTTTGCATCAACCTCTGTTGAGAAGTTCTCTTGTATGGACCCTTTTTATATTGTTCAACTATTGCTAATGTCCCCTAGAAAATGTAGAAGAGGATCAATGTCTTAGGATATTGTATTGTGGATTATGTCATCTTAACTTTGGAAACCTTGAATTGTCTGTCTATCTTGGAAAATCTAAGAAAATTGGTTTACCTCTTTGTTGAGTGACCCTATTGGATTATCAGTATTCTAAGAGTTGATGTAACCTTGTTTTGTTCTTGTAAATGAGTGTTGTTAAACTTTACCCTTGAGAATTAAATGTTGAGTTAAATCTTGCTATGATTTAGTAATAATGTGTCATAAGTAAGCTAACATGGGTTGTTTAATACTTATAGAAATTAAACTGGAAGTTATATTCGAATAAAGTAATGTAGAGGTTACCAACTTGAGAGCAAGTAATTCTTGAAGTAATCAAAGGCGAGACTATCATTGCAAGTAAAATTATATATCATGATACCTCTAGCTCCACTAGTGAACATTATCCCTTTCATGGTGAAATTCGTAAAACGATCCTAAGGTGAAATGAATTGTTAGTTGTTAGAAGATGATAAGATATAATAAGCCGGAGAAAACAATTTGGAAACCACGCAACCTATTCCCTCGCCTTTTGGAAGGTAAATTGTTCTCTTTGGTAATACTCATTCAGTGAAGCCTGAGTAAGATCTTTGATAATTTTGGTTAAGATCTCTAGCTTCAATTAAATATTGGCGATAACTAATGAGGTCCTAAAGATGATTCCAACTCGACCTTCTCCCTCTAACCTTGTTCCAAGGCACTTTGTTTTTCTTATCTTAAGTGATTTGAACGCAAACCCATGTTGTCATATGGGCATGAACGAGTTCTAGTAGCATTAGTGTGAATAGATGGCCTTGTGGAATTTAAATTACCCTTTTCTTCTAAATAAACAAATTAAGCAAATAAAGGTCATAATAGAGAAGACTTAAAGCAAATTTCTCCTTAGAGTAAAAGTAATTAACTTAGCGTTGTAAGAGGAATTGTACGAACCATTTCTAGAGTCCTAGAAAACTTAAGGATCGAAAGATGTTTTATCAAAATAAATAACCTTCAATAATTTCTCATTGTGGCTTGCCCTATCTGTAAGTGTGTTATGTGGTGGTTTCCTATGTTGTCTTGTCAAAAAGAAAAGTGAATTATCCTTGATGGGTGTGAACATTCCGTGCTACCTTTGTGGTCATCCTGGTATCGAGTTGTTCACAGAGTTAGTTGTAACCCTGGTGGCGACATGTTGTGTCGTGTTTTTGTGTCAATCAAGTCAAAAAAAAAAAGTTATCCTGTATTTTACTGTTGTATTTGTGTGCGTAAAATGTGGGCACTACATTCGCTGGAGTATTTGTGGCCTAAGAGGAAATACCTCCAAATACACAATCATCATGCAAAGATTTCTTTTTGGATCCAAACCACATAGCTCCCGTAAGCACCGATAAAACCAACAATAAACCTTACATCTAACATGTCTGATTATGTTATGAATTATATGCTCGAAGGGCATTGTATGCAAAAATAAAATAAAATTGAAGGGCACTCGATATGGCACCTTCATTGGTTGTCAAGATCACATAGATCACACCAGCTCACTTATGTTTGTTATTTTTCGAACTATATGGACTAAGTTACCACTTAAGGATATATAAAATCTCATTCTGTGGTTTCCAGCTTCCAGCATATGCTTATAACAATATATGTAGTCCATGTCGTGACTATCGTGAAATCCCAGATTTTTTAGAACATACAAATGCATCCGACTGCTAGCAGTGACTAAGTCACTTTATTGCCTGGATACCAGTGGGGGGTATAGAGAATCCCTTCTCAGAGTATGAGTGAGGGATACAAAGAATCCTTTTGCACTTTCCTGCTTCCAGCATATGCTTATAACTATAATGGGCTCCACAGTAAGAGGAGGGGTATATACAGTCCATACCATGACTAACTTGGAATTCCTAGTTTTCCTAAACCATAGAAATGTGTCCTGTAGCAGACTGCTAACAATGATTAAGCGATTTTAGTGCCTCCAAGGGACCCGAGTGGGAATATAGAGAATCCCTTCAGTAGTTTCCTACTTCCAGCATGTGCTTATAAAGTTATAGGCATACTATACTGGCCTCCATATTGTGACTATCATGAAATCATCCTATAACAGGTTGTCTGCTAGCAGTTGCTTTTCATTTACTCTAGCAGTTACTTTTAATATACTCTATATATTACTTGCTCATACATCATCAATTGCTTTTCATTTACAATTATTCAAATCTATGAAAAAATCTTGTTTATTCATATGCTTGGCTATGTTGCCCTTTTCAGAAAATCTCTGGTAGAATCCTCTTACAGGTGGTGGTCGACAAACATCGTTCAAGTCTCCAGTTTTAGGCAAGATGCAATTAACATACATTCAGATTATCATTCCGCATCATCTTTAAAAGCCAAATTTCTTAAATTGTTGCGACTAAGCAAGAGTACTATCTACTTTTAGAGTTGTTTCTGGTTTGTAATTTGCATATTGGTCATAGTTATTACATGCAGGGCACTGTGTGAGAAGGAGAGAACGAGGGGTGGGTTGAAATACTGTGGCACAATTTTTCGTGCTAGATTTAACATGCAACTTTGCATAATATATACTACCAAATTATTTATTTAGAACATTGTCCACTGTGTCAATAGTCTGCTACATTTGGAGAGATAAAAGTGATTGTCCAGCAAATTAAACCTGGGATGAATGGGCTTGGCATTGGATCTTATTATTTTGAGTGGAAAGTAATTGCATCAACTTATTTGGGGATCCCTCTAGTTGGGAGGAGAATAATACTCCTGGGGATACGATTGGGGAAGAATCCCTTTTGCACTTTCCTTCTTTCAGCAGGTGGAGCCACCATGATGTCTGTCTGCATATGAGGGGAAGCATACTTATTTAATACAAGTACTATGTTAGATTTAATCTGTAGGACATGAAATTTAACTCTCTATACTATAACATACTACAAATGGAAAGAATATTATATGGGTTTTACATATTTGAAAGAAAGACAGACGAAAAGATGGCGAGAAACAAAAAGTGGAGGAAGATGAAATGGTGATAAAAATAAAAGCATATGGTTTAATGATCAATTCTTAACATTGGGCATTATTGATTTTAAACGACTGCAATTTATTTTTAGCTAAGTTTTCCATTCAATGAAAATATTTCATTGGTAAAGTCAAAAGCCAAATTGAGGAACAGTCCCAAGAAAACAGTAGTTACCTGCGAAATCTGGAATTGAAAGCTGGTCATTCCATTATCTAGCCTTTTGAAATAAAAAAATAATCATACACCCTACTAAAAATATATTTATTCATGTCAGTTGTATAAAATTAACTCTGTACCTTGAGCCAGCTAGTAAAAATATAAATAGCAGCAATAAAGTGACACATTCCATACAATTAAAAAAGAACAAACATAAGCAATAAAGTGAAACAGTCCATACTACTAAAAAGAGCAAACATAAGTGAAGCTGTTGTGATCCATGTAATTCAATATATAGAGATGTAATTCCAATGGGATCTTGAGCAACAATGAAGGTTCCACCCCAAGAGTCGAGCAGAATGATGTAGAACAATTGGTCATTTGAATATTTTTACATACAATGCCCTTGTAGCATTGAAAACACAACATAATCAGACATGATGGATGCAGAGGTTACCATTCATTCTAGTCCCCTGGAGCACAAAAATCATATGTAAAACTTATCGCGAACGTTGGTTTTGGGGCATAGTTAAGCAGATTGGCATACAATGCCCTTGAAGCATAGAAATCATAACATAATCAGACAGGATAGAGGCAGAGGTCACCATTGGAGGTTTTCCATACAGTGCACCGTAAGCATTAAAATCATATGTAATACGAGGCACAATCAAAGAAGTCCTATAGGCTATTGCTCAAATCCATAGGTTATGGTTCTACCTCTCCATAGTCTATGCTAACATGACCATTTAACATTACCTATATAAGATAGACTATCAAATATCTAAAACGTAGCAGGACACCTAAAAGATGCATTTCTTTCATAAATAAATGATTAAACCATATGCTGCAGAGAAATTCATCTATGAGATAAACAAACTTCAGGAAAATAAATATTACAACTATACAGTAGAGCTTTTACAAACTCCAAATTGCAACTGTAAAGACTATATACTATTAAATACATTATAAACCGTAAAATACCTGATTAAAACCTGTGTATTTACCTTCAGGGAATGTTTTTAAATCATTTACATCAATCACCCTAAACTACTGTGTTTACACTCAGAAATTGTTTGTAAACCCTACCCTACCGTACCCTACCTACAGGGGAAATCATTAGCATATAGGGTCAATAAGTAGAAAAAAATAAGATCTGATCCCTGTGTTAGAGAAAGATCATCTGGTAAAACATTCATAGTACATACTAACCATATTTGAACCCCGATTTAGACGTGCATTTATCTTTGGAAAAATTAAAAAACAAGGAGATTTGAACCTGGCATTTGAAATTTTGATGCATTTGTTTAATGGAATTTCTAAATCCTAAAACTCCCACGGAAATATAGCTAAAATTAGGCAACCTAAACAAACAACTGGAGGATGTTCCTAATCTACAGAATGAATGGAAATAACTAAAAATATGAATGACTCACCTGTCACGCTTTCTGTGTCTCTGTCTGTGTAAAATATGAATTCCCCTGCTTAATGAATAATGGGCGCTCATGAAGAAAAAAAGCTCCATATCTCCATCAAATTACTTCATTTTTTATCCCGTGTTCATGGTGGCCATTAAGGGAAAAAAACAGCAAAAAAAAACAAACAAAAATAATGAAACATTACATGGACCAAAAAGACCAGAACATAAAATAATCAGAGCTAAAAATATCCACAAAAAACATCACAAACCTATTCAAACCACAAAAAAGACAACAACAACTGCGTGAACCTCAAAAATGCTGAAAAAACAAACATTGGATGCAAACTGCTGACCACCAGAGATGCAGAGGAAAATTAGAGAAGAATAGGCCTCGAAAAGGTTTTTAAAGTGCATTTCCCAACGGATCTTAGGCTTAGGCTCCTTTCCAACTGTCACTTAGGGTTCTTTCCAGATGTCTAATGCTTATCCGTCCACGTGTATTTTCGAAGGGTTTTATAGTACACCTGAGTTGGCCTAGTGGTGAAGAACATGTGCTCTTGAAATAGAGGTCACAAGTTCAAATCCTGCAGGGGGTAGGGTATGTACGCCTTGTTTGTAGCAAAGTTAGTTGCCTCCCGCACGTGAGTACAAGGTAGTCCCATATGCTATAAGCCGCTTGTAGACCCAAAACTAGGCCGCCCGGCATCGTGGACTATAAAAACCATTATTATTATTATTATTACTAGCAATTGCAAATGAGTTGCAAGTTACGCCGGAGAGGGCTTCAATTTTATGTGTATAATTTTATTCAAAGAACAATTCTAGTGTAAAGATAAAGAAGGGTCAGTTCTTCTGTCGGCCAGCGATGGCTGCCAGTGACGTAAAATAAAAAACAGAACCATGAGTTAACACCGCGGTCACTCATGATGTCATTTAAAGGATGTGGAGCAATTGCAAATGAGTTGCAAGTTACGTCGGAGAGGGCTTCAATTTTATGTGTATAATTTTACTCAAAGAACAATTCCAGTGTAAAGATAAAGAAGGGAAAGGTGTAGAGAGTCGGTTCTTCTGTCGGCCAGCTATCGCTGCCAGTGAAGTAAAATAAAAAACAGAACCATGAGTTAACACCGTGGTCACTCATGGTGTCATTTAAACGATATGGAGTCAAAGAATAGTAAATATCTATGACTTACAAAAATATCTAAAATCCGGCAACCTGTAAAGTTAAGCCACTGGAATTTGACACTTTCCAACAATGCCTTCTTCAAAGTAAACGCCTCTGGCGAATTATTATTATTAGGAAACTGACCGTTGGATAAAACACTTTAAAGCAGATTTATTTGGTATTATCCCCATATAACCTCACCTCACGGGAAATTAGGGGTTAAATTTGACGGTCACCCCTACCTGTCAAGAATTTTTTTTATGGTGGCTACCTTACTAATATCACCTTGCACATGAAGTTTATTTTTTATTTTTGACTTTCATTTTTTAAGTTTGAGATTTATGTATTCTAATAATTGTAATGTTTATCCCGTCTTCATTTTTTTTAACTAAATTAAATGTAATACAATTTTTTTATTTTTTGAATGCAATACAAGACATAATATTTTTATGGAAAAATCCGTACTTTACTAATTTCTAATGGCATGTCACATGGTAGAATTTTACTTGGTTATTTTCTCAATTATATTGGAGAGTGATATCAAAACTTTTAGAACACCAAACTTCAACACAAGTACATAGCCATACCTATTAGAGGAGGATATCTACTAGGCAAGCACTGTTTTGAAGCAAACCTTCATTATGCAAATGCAGAAGTCTGCACTCCTTGCGCTTGTAGAATATCTTGTAGAAGTCCACAATTCCTAAACGTAAACAAGATGCACCAATGACGTTGACAACTGCCCAAGGTTGAAAGTCGAAGACCAAAGTGTTACGAGTTGTCCCTGCCATTTCGACTCATCTGAGACATTATGCACACCTACTCCCCCACTCCGCAACATATCAACCACTCTGAAATGCCCAAAGCAGCAGGGATCTCCTTCAATATGCATCACTCGTATTCAACTCTTCCATTCAGGAGCTCCTAGATTTGAATATTACTGCCTCTCCTCAAAACCATAACCAAATGACCATTGCATTCCACAAGATAAATCAGAGAAATATTCACCGCAGACATGGCCGCCATAAACTCTTCCCAAATACCCTTGTTTTGGTCAAAAACAAGGACGTTCTAGGGCATCTATGCAATGCAATAAAATCAGTTTTCTGACCAGACGCCCACATCCACCTCAAATTTGGCATTGCGTAATGTCTACGGGGATAGCCCCCATAACTGGACCCTGGAATCATACACGTCCGTCAATAATCCTACATAATTATCAGGGCTTTTTATGTCCACGGAGGGGTCTTCCTCTCCACTAACCACGATTATGTAGGACAACAAACTCGATGCCTCATCCCTCTGTAAATTCATGGTAACTTCATGAATAAATCTAATCCAATTCATGGGAGGAAATTGTTTGACTAGCCTTCTGAACAGGCCGCAGAGGTAGTGGGTAAGTTATTGGTAGAACGTGGAAGAGGAACAATGGTTGTAACTCACAAATTGTAGATTCGAGAATCATAACACTGAACAGTCAAGGTAGATCTGACAAAGGAAAATTCCTTGAGCCACCCGCTTCATAGTACTACGCTTATAGTTTGCTACTCTACATGATACGGGCCTATAGTCTCATTGTTTTATTTTATTTAATGTTATTATTAATAATAACAAACTAATAGTGTTATCCTCTCTTTTAAGTTCAGCAGCTTAGTAGTATTAAATATGTTAATTAAATTAAATTAATGTGCCCCTTCACAGCTCAACGCATCACTTTCTATAAATCATGCCTTCCAAGTCCTGAGTCATTACTTTTAATATTGGTTTATATTAAAAATGAAGAACAATGAATTTTTAAAGAAAAATTCAAGTGAATTTGGCAACATAGTCGACACTCTACAAATGGAGTATTTTTTTTCGGAAAAAACACAAAATAAAAGTATAATTCCATCACCGCAAATATGGGATAATGGGAGCTCACACAGATAAAGAGTAATGTTGTCAAGGGCCCAAATCGACACCTTTCACATGATTCCACTTCAGGAAAAACATTTGAAGAGTAGGCCGTACTGGCAAATGGAGAAGCCGGAAAAGCCAAAAACCTTGAGCCGTCCACTTCAGTGTTTGCCTCATCACTCTCCTCACTTCTCGAAGAATAATTACTATTTAATGTAGATCTTTTGACATCTTAGTTGCAAACCACACAAACATAATTATATGTATAAAAACTAAAACGGTTAATTTTATAACGCGAACGTCAATATGACAGTTTGCAATAATTTGTCCATCCTCCGACACACGCTGAAAATTTATTTGGCTGTTTTTTATGGCTAAAAACAAGAAAAACGTCTAAACATGCGTCAAATTTAACCCTTGGAAATAAGTTTCTTAAACAATAAATCTCGGGTATGTTCATATGAAATATTTTAACACTATTTTTGTATAGGGGAGAGGACCTAGTAGTGGTGCACCTTAAGTTAGGGCCCACCAAATTAATTTAAATATAATATGAGAACCTGATTTTTTCCCCAGCACATAGTTCAATATTTTTTAAAATTATATATATATATATATATTTGAGTGTTGAATTGGAGGGAAAGACATATTTTGAATTGATTTAAAATTGTAAATTTGAGTTACACTACATTTTGATTGGGATCCATACTTGATCATGGGTCATAATGGTTGAACATTGACAATTTAAAAATGACAAATCTTACATGGCATGATGGGATTGGGTGTTGTCATATTAAAAATGGCTAATCACATGGTACTTTTATGAAAAATATTAGGTGTTGTGTATTCAAGACACTATATCAACAATTGGACCCTGCTCAACGTGAACATATAGGTTGAAGTTTCTTAAACAAGTTTCTATAGGTTGTCTTTTATAGAGGATTGAATTACATGCATTTTGATTCTCATTTCAATTTTTATATTCTCTAACTAATTTTTTTTAGAGAGTAGATGACAAGTTGCACGCTAACTAATAGGTTGTCTTTTATGAGATGTTACATAATACATAAGTATGGTTTTATGTGAAGGATGTCCATTAATATATATTTTTTTAATGAAATTGATGTGTATTATTTATGAAGAAAAAGATGTAAAATTGTATTATTTTAAAATTAAATGTCATTTTCAATTATTCATATAAATTTAAGTTACTATTGTTTATCTTTATATTTTTCATTTTTCTCCTTTCTTCCAATTTTTAATGTTTTCTTATATGTTCTTTTGTTTCCTTAAAAGTATAGAGAACTTAAAAATGTATTTGGTTGATATCGGTTTCGCATGATTGTTCTTATAGGGGTTTTTATAATGAGATTGTTATGTCGGGGGTATTTAAACCAATGTTTACTCAACACCTATGTGGTACGAGCATTTCCCAACCATTTCTCAATCATCACTTTTATGAGATAATTAATTTACTGTCAAGGGTTATTAATATAATATACAATGTGAGTTGTTATAATGAGATTGCTATCTTTTCCTTGATTGTCGTTTTTCCTTTTTCTAAGATAATTAATTTATTGTCATGAGTATGTTAATATATATATATATATATATATATATATATATATATATATATATATATATATGTTTTTTTCAAAAAATGTAGTTAGATAGTTAATGGCGGCTTAATCTTAATGTTCTTTTGCTGCGAAGCTTGGCCCAATTTAGTGGGTCTCCCCTACTTTCATTTATCCACTTTATTGTGTTGAGTTTTAAAAGCTATATATTATTGCATGCTATTGCTAAATCTTACAGACATTTAATCATAGTTTTTCTCTGTGAGCTCTGATTTTCTTTCCACCGGGTTCTTGACTAGAATTTGAACTGGAAACACATTCTTGACTACAGTTTGAATTGGTTTCACATTTAATATAAATCATAACCAGAGAGACATACAAATAAGTGAAAATCATAATACTACATATATTGAGACATTATAGTTTTATTGACTATGGATTAGTATAAACTAAAATCTAATACACCTATTGCATATGGTATAATGTTGTGCAATCATGAAAACCATGATGGTGAAAAAATATGTATAAGGATTTGTGTTGCAAATATGGTGGAGAATCCGTTTCAAAGCTTCTTCCTCTAGACATAATAATCAATGCAAAAAATCCTTCTAAGGACCTGTTATAATGACTGTCATTATTGTTCTTTTAGTGCTAGCAATAGATTATAAAATTGAAAAATATGTATTTTATGCCTCAGATGATGGGGCCTCTCCCGTCACTTTCTAATCTCTACTAAAACTCTAAGCTTTGCCAAAATATGGGTGCCCTTCTCGAGGAAAATCAATATAGAGACAAGGGCTCCATTTGTGTATTTGTCCAAAGAAACTAAGCCTTTTGATCCATATTTTAGTAGAGAATGGTTGAATATGAAGGTACTAGAGTATGGTAATGTTTAATATTTTGGGTAAATTTGAATCATCAATATAACAAAAAAATCCTCTATAATGTATTAAAAAAATCCACTAACATTGTGGAGTGACTTGTAGGGTGTATATGTAAGTCTCTAGAAAAAGATTGCTAAAGCATTAGAGACAAGATAAGTCATAGACCTGAGTATAAATACAAAGTGAAAGACAATAGGCCTTTATATCCATACGAACATTAGACCATGCATTATCAAGGACCTTATGCTATTTCCTATCTTTTCTGGGGAATATCGTAATTGTTGATGTCAATCACTTTCAATTTATGACTTGCATCCTCACTAATGTATTTTTCTCAAACATGAATAAAATGCAATGTTCAAATATTATACTTCTTCCCAGGCTTCACAGCATTATATTCGATGTCTTAGGGAGAGATTTCTACTAAAAAATATGTATTGTTTAAAAGAGTCTACAACCAGGTTACAAGACAACAATTGTCACAAGCAAGTTTTAAAGCCAAATACTATTAATAGCTTATATTTTTATTAATATGACAATTATAAAAGATCAAAAGGTCCAAACTTAGGGTTAGATTAATCAATTAGGTTAAGAGGGTAATTTCTCACTATACCACTCTCTAACAGGATTAAAAGATTCAACTTAATTTTTCTCAAAATTAACACACTCAAAACTTCCCAAAAACATTCCCATTAGATAGGAAATTTCCTCACCTTTCCGGTGATATAAATAAGTCCTCCTAACTCCTCATATTTCTCAAGTTATGGGCCGAGGACCTTGGGAGGAAAATTTTCCCAAGAGCGGGTCTGCGGGCCTAGGGGAGAAAATTTTCCCCCTGCGGACCGTGGAGCGGGCCTGCGGGCCTGGGGAACAAAAATTTCCCCAAGGGAGTTCAGGTCAGCGAAGATGGGGAGGAAATTTAGATTCATGGCGCTTGGGGTGAAAAGTGTACTTTACCCCCACACGCCTCATGAGTCCACGAAAGGACTTTGTGCCTGAAAATGATATTATACCCCAGGCCAAGGGACATGTGGCATGTTCTAAGCCAATGCAGGGAGAATGTAGGTTAGCGGGGACAAATAGGCATTTTTTCCTTAAGGGTTAAAATGGTGCATGGGATTAAAACCCACCCGCGCCTTCGTCGGTGCCTCATGATGCCACGTGTCATACATTCATTGGCTGTGGATCGGCAGGTCGGTGGGGAGATTTGGGGAAAATTTGTCTTTTGAAGCGTAAAGCTTCGAGAAACTCTGCACCTCCACCGACGCGTCAAGGCTGACACATGTCAGCCATTCATTTGCTGCGGGTCAGCGGGCTTGGGGAGAAGATAGGAAAATTTACCAAAAATGTATTTTCAAGTGCTAAGGTAAAAAAAAAGATCCGTGCCTCTGCCAACGCCTCTCTAAGCCACGTGTCAGTCAATGATTGGTTGCGGCTGGCGGGGACACAGGGAAAACTTAGAAATTTTTCCCAAATTTTTTTTTATCTTAGATTATTTTTCTTCCCGAAAGAAGGTTTTGGTCCAGCAGGCAGCAGGAAACTTCGTGATTTTTCCGTTTTTGACAAAAAAAGTGAAAAAGGTAAGTTTCGGCCCGCGGGTCCGCCTAGCAATATTTTATTAATTAAATTTAACAGTTAGAATATTTTTGAAGCCAAAATGAATTGAAAACTTCAGAAGGCCATAACTTTTGATTGGAAACTCAGTTTTTGGCAAACGAGGACTTTTTGGAAATCTCTCGACATCCTCTTTGCACAAGAATCATTAAATTTTCATTTTGTTAATGTTTAAGGGGTCAATTTCATGAAAATGATCTGCAGGCTTTTAAAAGGCAAGCTGTTAAATTTTAACTTATGAAATTTTAATCAATTGATCTTCTTCCTCTCTCAACATGTCAATTAGACATGGAGAATTGTTCTTAGATGGATTTAGGATGGATTTGGAAGGTAAGTTTGTTTGATTGACTCCCAATTTAAAAAAATACAACTTTGACAGCAAAAACAACAACAAAACGGTTTGAGCCCGATTTTGCTAAGTTTTCTAAGAAATTCCTTAAGTGTTTTTGTCCAATTGAATTCATTTTAGGGCATACTACTTCAATTTAATCGTTTAATTTGTTATTTCCTTGTTGCAGGTTCGAACTGTGCATTTTTGGATAAAGTATTTGCCAGTTTGAAAATACAAAACAGAGATCAAATTTTAAAGGATCTATTTGCCATTTTCATCTTCCAAGTATTAGAATTCATTCCAATTCTAATCTAATACATTTAGTTGATTCAAATCAAACTATTCAAAACCAAAATGCAATTCTGATTTCCAATTTTACACATTTCAAAAGACAGAGTTCTGTATTTTCCTCACACGCATTTCTTCCTTTCAAATAGAGATTTCAAATACATTTCAAACTCAGATTTTAAATAGCAGTAGTTCCAATTGTGGAAAATAATGCAACTTTTATTCAAAAGACAAGATTTCCTTCTTTTACAACTTCTCTTTTTTGTTGATTTTCACAATACAATATACAAAATACATCTCTTTCTTTCAAAACAGAAACAAAGTATATCTCTCCTTTACATTTCAAAATTACAACTTTCATATTCAATACAACATATTTCCATTACAAAACATATACGAGCTCATCCACTTCAAGTGGGAAAGGTTACAATAAGACTTCTTTTCAACAAGGGACTGTCAAACTGTTTTCTTTTTTTTTTCTCCTTTGCTCCAGAACAACAACATGTAGATTTATCATTCTTCCAATTTGATCACAACAAGAGCAGGGGAAAGGCAACGCTCTCCACCCAACCAAGACATCCAATGACAAGGAGAAGCCATCCTTCTTCATTGGCCCCCGAGCCCCAACCACAATGCAATAAAATATGTGTTTCAACTCATGGCAACAACAGGCTTCCACAAACACACATGCAAATTTCACATTTAAAACACAGTCCAAAACAGAATGTAGTTTGCAACCACATTAAAACATAACAAACAAAACTCAGGCTTCATCATGCAAGCCAAAGGAGCAAGAAACTATGGGGGATGCTACTTATGCCTCCCAAAGGGGAAATGGGTATCACCACCTGATTTCAAACCACCAAAATATAGTATATCAAAGCCCTGACATGCCCTTATGCCTCCCCCAAGTACCCCTTATTCCTCACATTTCCTTATGCCTCCCCAACCTCTTATGGCACCCCATAACGAGTAAAGAAATGCAAGCTATTTCTTTGTAAGGTGGAACCCAAATCCCAACTCCCTCCACACTTATACCTCCCCAAAACACTTGTGCCTCCCACAAAATGAACCCCATAGTCTTCTCCTACACCATACCTAGGCCATCTACCCAACATCCCACAAACATGCCAAAACATTCACAACAATAACAATTTCATAAACAAAAAAAGAAGCATTTCAAGAGCCAAGCTCCTACCTCTCCATGATGGAGTTGTTCCAAGTTCCAAAACAACAAGCTTTATCCCAATGCAAGCAATCCAAATCAGCCAAGCACAAGCATGCAACAATCTTCCAAAAAAAATCTCCAAAGCAAGAGCTCCAAAACAACAAAATAATTCGCCCCAAAAGGAGTTTCCAAAAGTGAAGCAACCCAAAACAAGGAAAGCAATTCAAATTTTATAGAAGAGGGAAGAGAAGAGGATGAGGTGGATCCATGTAGGATGCCACATCACACATCCTCAACCCCAACCCAAAATTCAACTTCATTCTCCAATGCATAATAAATAGGTGGGTGAATAATATGACAGTTTACTTACATACTCAAATCCAACCCACACCCCAAAGGACTGAAATTAAACCATGTAAGAAAAGTGCAATTAAAACTTACAATTTGTCTTCTCAAAATGCATTATAAAAGTCTAATTTTAACCCCCAAACCATAGGTATGGTTGGTAAGTAAATTTAAGAGGTATGGGACAAGTTTAACTTGTCCCACAAGCCTCCAAAATCAGCCTCCAAGGACAAATTCGAATTTCCAAGAAGGTGGAGTGTTTCACACTCAAAAGTTAACTTACACATCACTTACATATTACTTACACATTACTTACAACACTTTAAATCATAACCAACAACCATATTAATTACATTCTCATGATATATTTTAATTAATTAACTTAACAACATGATTACTCACAATATTAACACCACATTAAATAAATAATGAAAGGGGTAAGTGCACCACATAAAACACATGCAAACATTAAACAAAAGGGACCAAATAAATAAATAAAAAAATATCTTGGTCACATTTAAAGGTGATCCCCCCCATGGGAATCCCTAACAAAACAACCACACACAAACAATACAAGTTGCCATGGTGACCTTGTTGAATTCATCTAGAATTCCAATGTGGTTGGTCTCCAATCCCCCGATGTTTGTTGTGATATTTTAACCTGCAAAACAACAAATACCTCCTTCGGCCTCGTGGCCATATCAGAACATCCAAAATAATATAAATAAAATTCCAAAATCATCTAGATATATGAATCACAACAACATCCAAGCAACCAACAAGATCATTTGTAATTTTACTCAACAACTATATCATCATCAAATAATTTCCATTTCTAGGTCTACTCACAATATCCAAATATCACATGTCCGAACAACATCCATAATATAACCATGTCAAACAACATATCATCATCAATATATAAAAATGTCTCTAATAATCATCATGCATCATAACTGAATCAAGGTCAACAATAATCCATGATCTAACATCTAACATCATACTATAATAAAGTCCATAATCATGTCCATAATATAATCAGCAGTATCATGATCAGTATCAAAAGGTGTCAAAGGGAAGTGGGCACTACATCCCCCTCCCCTTAGACTTGACTTCCTCCTAGAAGTCACTGGAACAAATGTGGAAACTGAACTCGTAGTAATGTAGCATCCTCCCATGTAGCCGCAGTCTCATCATATCTATCCCACTGCACCCGGACTTGGTCAATCTCTCTTCCCTCAAAGGCCCAGGGTCCTGTGATCTATAATGTGAATGGGATCCACCATCACCTGCCCCTGATCCTGCACCTGTAATGAGGTCCAATCTAGCACATGAGAAGGATCTGCAATATATCTCCTAAGAACTGAAACATGAAACACATCATGTACGTGAGACAAGCTAGGTGGCAATGCTAGACGGTAGGCCAAAGGGCCGATACGCTCCAAGATCTCAAAAGGACCAATGAATCTAGGAGCTAACTTAGAACCTTTTCCATAATGGATAGGGCTCTTATGTGGCCTGACATGAAGGAACACCTTCATGCCCACATCAAAACTATGGTCGGTCCTATGCTGATCTGCGTACTTCTTCTACCTGTCTTGTGCCTCCTGTAATCTCTGTCTGATCAAAACCACCTGCTGCTCCATGTCCTGCAACAAAGCTGGTCCAAGAGAAACCCTGTCCTCTAACCTGTCCCAACTAAGAGGTGTCCTGCACTCTCTGCCATACAAATCCTGAAAAGGAGCCATGCCTATAGAACTCTGAAAACTATTATTGTAGGAAAACTCCACCAAGTACAGGTACTCCTCCCATCTAGACTATTGATCCATCACATACATCCTGAGCATATCCTCTAAAATCTGATTCACCCACTCAGTCTGTCCATCTGTCTCGGGGTGATATGTTGTGCTGAAGTTGATTCTCGTCCCGAGGGCATACTGCATGGTAGTCCAAAAATGGGAAGTATACAAAGGATCACGGTCACTAATGATCTTCCACGGAATCCCATGTAACCTGACAATCTCATCAAGATATACCCGTGCCACTGCACTAGCTGTATAAGTGGTCTTCACCAGAGAAAAGTGAGCCACTTTTGTCAATTTATCAACCGTGACCATGATGGCGTCGTGGTGATATCTCGACATCGGTAGCCCAACAATGAAGTCCATGGAAATGGTGTCCCATTTCCACTCTGGTATAACATGAGGAAAGAGAAGGCCAGCTGGATGCTGATGCTCGGCCTTCACTTTCTGGCACTCTAAACAGCGTGACACAAACTGAGCCACATCTCTACGAAGTCCTCTCCAGTGATACAACTGTCTCAAAGTAGCGTGCATCTTCTTCACCCCAGGATGGGCTGAATAGGGTGCATGATGTGCCTCTGTCAATATGTCCTGCCTCAAGCCTCCATCTCTGGGAACATAAATCCAACCTCTGTGCCTGAGAAGGCCATCTTCCTCTAGTGAGAAACCATCAAAATTCCCTTCAAGGGGTCTTTGGGACTCGATCTCTACTCAAACTGCAATGTAGAAGCTGTCAAGAGGAAGCTTCTGTTGAAGAATCCTGCTCTGCAAATCTGTGCCCACTGAAGTGGCCATAATCACATGTCTCTGTCTGCTAAGAGCATCTGCCACCACATTCTCCTTCCCCTTCACATGCTCTATCTCCATATCATACTCACAAAGCAACTCCATCCAACGCCACTGACGAGCATTGAGATTGGGCTGCGTGAAGAGGTGGTGAAGACTCAAGTGATCTGTCCTGAGTGTGAATCTTTGACCAAGAAGAAAGTGCCTCCATTAAACCAAAGCATGCACAACTGTTGCAAGCTCAAGATCATGAGTCAGATAATTAAGCTCATAATCCTTGAGTTTGCGAGACTCAAAAGCCACTACTCTGCCCTCCTGCATCAACACACCTCCAAGTCCTACCAAAGAAGCATCCGTGCATATGAAAAACTCACCCTGTGGATCCAACACTACAAGAATAGGTGTTGTAGTGAGACATTCCTTCAGTGTCCTGAAGGCCTGCTCGCACCTGTCTGACCAAACAAACTTCTTCCCTTTCCGCTGAAGGGAAGTGATGGGGTGCACAATCCAAGAGAAGTCCTGAACAAATCTCCTGTAGTAACCTACTAATCCCATGAAGCTGCGCACCTCTAGTCACAGTAGTGGGTGCTGGCCAATCCATGATAGCTCTAATCTTGGAAGGATCGACGACGATACCTTCCCTAGAAATGATATGACCCAAATACTGCACCTCTGTCTGAAAGAATGCACACTTCTCTAAGTTCCCGTAAAGCTGCTGCTCCCAAAGACACTGAAGAACCTGGCGAAGGTGCCCCTCGTGCTCCTCATGCGTACGTGAGTAAATCAAAATGTCATCAAGGAAGATGAGCACGAAGTGATCTAAGAAAGTCCTAAATACCCCATTCATCAAACTCATAAACACTATGGGGGCATTAGTCAAACCAAAAGGTACCACTGTGAACTCATAGTGGCCATATCTCATATGAAAGGTGGTCTTATGAATGTCCACCTCTGAAATCCTCAGCTGATGGTAGCCTGACTTAAGGTCTATCTTAGAGAAAACTGTGGCTCCCTTCATCTGATCAAACAAATCATCAATGCACGGAAGGGGATAACGATTCTTGATCGTTACCTTATTCAGCTGGCAGTAATCAATACACAACCACAAGGATCCATCCTTCTTCTTTACAAAGATCACCGGTGCACCCCAAGGGGATACACTAGGATGAATTAGGCCTTTCTCCAGAAGGCCCTCAAGCTGTAACTTGAGCTCGCAGAGTTCTGGGGTGGTCATCTGATAAGGTGCTCATGAGATAGGCTCTACTCCTGGAACCAGATCTATATGAAAATCAATCTCACGTGGGGGTGGTAACCCCGGTAGCTCCCCTAGAAAGACATCTGCAAACTCTCTCAAAATGGGATGATCATCTAGCGATGGTCCACTAGACCCATCCTTCTGATTGGTCACTAACTGTGACAGCAAACATCTGACAACCCCATCACACACACCGCTTAAGCTACATAGTAGAGATGGTGCAAATAGAAACGGGTCTCCTGACCCCTGAAATCACTGCCTCAACTCCTAGATCATTTGTACAGATATGATCTTGTGGTAACAATCCATCTCTGGCCTGTGTGTAGATAACCAATCCATACCCAAGATGACTCCATATGAGCCAAAAGGAAGGATACAAAGATCCAAGGTAGTGTTGAAAGGTCCCAAATCCACTACACACTCCTTGACTAAGGAGTCTACAGAGATCTTGGCTCCAGAAGCCATCTCAACATCCCAACTATGACCCTGCCTAACTGCCACCAGCCTGCATTGCTCTACTAAAGATGGTGCAATAAAAGAATCAGAAGAACTAGAATCAAACAAAATGGAGGTAGGAATACCACCAATGTTACCTGTAGTCTCAATAACTGTACTCTGATGCTCTTCCTGGTGGTTCTCAACCACTGCATACATCCTATGACTGTGCCCCATATCACCAATAGTAGGCTCTGAGATCTGTGTCTTACCCTTGTTATTAGGGTTCTGTGGGCAGTCTCTCCAAAAATGTCCAGTAACACCACACCAAAACAACCACCTGATCCTCTCCCCTGATGTAGCAGGTCCAGTCGGTACTCTGGAGGTCTGTGGTGTGGATCCTGATGATCTAACTATGGTCTATGAGGTCTCTGCTGGTGAGCTCCTACTGAGTGAGCTCTCTGGGCACCCTGTGTCCTGATGGGACCCCTAGGAGGAGGCCCCATACTCTGACCTCTCTGTGCATCAAACCTCTGTGGAGGTCTATAAGGTGGGCGGGACTGCTGTTGATGTTGTGGTCTAAAAGATGACTGTGTTGAACCCTGTCCACCATGAGGAAGAGGTACTGACCCCCTCGATCTGTTGTCCTGCATCTGTTGTATGCGGCTCCAGACTCAGTCTCTAGCCTGTTGGGTCTTTCCCTGAGTCTCCTCTTCTATATAGGCCTTCTCAATGGCCTCAGCTAATGTCTGTGGACAATGGATCCATACTGCACCTCCAATGTCTAGATTCAAGCCCCGGATGAACCTGTGGATCCACACCTGCTCATCCTGCATGTAATCAACATACTGGAGTAGATCCAGAAATCTACTCTCATACTCTGCTACTGTAAGAGATGCCTGTCGGAGGTCATGAAACTCATCTATCCACTGTTGTATGAACCTCCGTGACAAATATCTACTCCTGAATCACTCCTCAAAGAGCTCCCAGGTAACTGTCTCAGAATCAACATGGAGCTTCTGCTCCTCTGTCTGCCACCAGACACCAGCTCCATCCCTCAATAGATGGATCGCAACACGAGCTTTCATGTTGCTAGAACAAGGACAGAGCTTGAAGCATCCACTCAAGCTCACCAACCAGGCCTCTGCCTGAAATCCACCTGTGTCACCAGAATAATGTGATGGCCGAAGCTTCAGGATCTCCCTGATGTGATCTGCAGTTGTGGTCTGATGGCCTCTAGGCCTCTCTGCATGCTCATCCCTAAGCCTAGGGCTCTGAGACCTCTCTCTATGCCCTGAAACTTGGTCTCCCTGTCCCCTCTGTGGTGACTCAGCTCTAACTAACTCCTCATGGGATTTCTCTCCTCTATTCTCCTCACTGTGCCAAGGAGATGCACGAGCCTTAATGGATGTCACCCTATCATGTCCAACTGAATGTGCCCCTACGGTCCCTCTGCATAGAGTGTCATTAACATCCTAAAGAGTCTGCAAAATCTTGTGGTAGGATGACTGCTACAACATGATCTGGAGGTGGTATGCCTAGGTCTATGTGAAAAGGCTCCTCATCTTGTCTGCGCCTCCTGCACAGAGAAAAATGAGAGTTAGTTCCTTATTTTAGGTTTTACTTAGTTTCCATGTTTACTAAAATATGTAATTTCTAAACTAAGTTGTTTTCTAGGTTTAAAAGTGTGCTAGGTTTTAAAGTTCATGTCTCAAGTTTTCTAGTGTGCCCAATGGCCCAAGATTTTGAACCACTGCTCTGATACCAAGTGTGATGCCCACTAAAACCAACCCACTTGAGACCCAAGAACAACCTAGGATTAGTTAGGAAAATTATGGAATAATTTTTTTTTTGTTTAAAAGAGTCTACAACCAGGTTACAAGACAACAGTTGTCGCAAGCAAGTTTCAAAGCCAAATACTATTAATAGCTTATATTTTTATTAATACGACAATTATAAAAGATCACAAGGTCCAAACTTAGGGTTAGATTAATCAATTAGGTTAAGAGGGTAATTTCTCACTATACCACTCTCTAACAGGCTTAAAAGATTCAACTTGATTTTTCTCAAAATTAACACACTCAAAACTTCCCAAAAACATTCCCATTAGATAGGAAATTTCCTCACCTTTCCGGTGATATAAAGAAGTCCTCCTAACTCCTCATATTTCTCAAGTTATGGGCCGGTGGACCTTGGGAGGAAAATTTTCCCAAGAGCGGGTTGCAGGCCTAGGGAAGAAAATTTTCCCATGTGGGACAGCGGGCCGGGAGAAATTTGTCACAAGGGAAAACCCAGGTTAGAAGAGGACCTGGTGGGGAGAGAAAATTTTTTCCCAAGGTGCAAGGTAGGGAATGAGTGGGGGAAGGAAATTTTAGATTTTTGCCTTTTGGGACAAAAGCAATTTACCTCCGCACATACCCGCAAGCCCGAAGAGGACATGTGTACCCATTTCCAAACATGTGGCACGTTTTAAAAACGTTTCTGTCACCCATGGAAAAGCGGATTTTGGGACAACATAGCACATTTTTTCCTTAAGGGTTAAAAAGTGCACATGGGATTAAAATGAACCCGCAACCTCTGCTAGTGCCTCAGGTGTCGATGCCATGTGTCAGACCATCCATTGGCTTGAAAGGTCGCAGGCTGGTGGGGAGATTTAGGAAAATTTTACTTTTGAAGCTGATAAAAAAGCTTCGGGAAACTCCACTCGTGCGCCTCATGCCGATGCCTGTGTGGGGCACGTTAGTCATCCTGATTGGTTGCCTTCACCGGGTCATGCGGGGTTGTGGCCTAGGAGAACTTAGGAAAATTTTCCAAAAAAAATCTTTTGAAGCACTTAAGGAAAAAAATGATCCACACCCCCGCCAATTCCTCTCTAAGCCACATGTCAGTCAATGATTGGCTGCGGGTTGGTGAGGAAAACTTAGAAATTTTTCCCAAATTTTTTTTTTAACTTAGATTATTTTTCCGACCCGAAAGAAGGTTTGCGGGTCTAGCAGTGGCAGGGGAAAATTCATGATTTTTTCGATTTTGACAAAAAAAATGAAAAAGGGAAAATTTCGGGCCCGCGGGTCCGCCTAGCAATATTTTATTAATTAAATTTGACAGTTAGAATTATTTTTGAAGCAAAATGAAGTGAAAACTTCAGAAGGCCATAACTTTTGATTGGAAACTCAGTTTTTGGAAAATGAGGACTTTTTGGAAATATCTCGACGTCCTCTTTGCACAAGAATCATTAACTTTTCATTTTGATAATGTTTAAGGGGTAAATTTCATGAAAACGATCTGCAGGATTTTAAAAGGCAAACTGGTAAATTTTAACTTATGAAATTTTAATCAATTGATCTTCTTCCTCTCTCAACATGTCAATTAGACATGGAGAATTTTTCTTAGATGGATTTAGGATGGATTTGGAAGGTAAGTTTGTTTGATTGACTCCCAATTTAAAAAACAATACAACTTTGACAGCAAAACGACAACAAACGGTTGAGCCCGATTTTGCTAAGTTTTCTAAGAAATTCCTCAAGTGTTTTTGTCCAATTGAATTCATTTAGGGCATACTACTTCAATTTAATCATTTAATTTGTTATTTCCTTGTTGCAGGTTCGAACTGTGCATTTTGGATAAAGTATTTTCCAGTTTGAAAATACAAAACAGAGATCAAATTTTAAAGGATCTATTTTCCATTTTCATCTTCCAAGTATTAGAATTCATTCCAATTCTAATCTAATACATTTAGTTGATTCAAATCAAACTATTCAAAACCAAAATGCAATTCTGATTTCCAATTTTACACATTTCAAAAGACAGAGTTCTGTATTTTCCTCACACGCATTTCTTCCTTTCAAATAGAGATTTCAAATACATTTCAAACTCAGATTTTAAACAGCAGTAGTTCCAATTGTGGAAAAGAATGCAAATTTTATTCAAAAGACAAGATTTCCTTCTTTTACAACTTCTCTTTTCTATTGATTTTCACAATACAATATACAAAATACATCTCTTTCTTTCAAAACAGAAACAGAGTATATATCTCTCCTTTACATTTCAAAATTACAACTTTCATATTCAATACAACATATTTCCATTACAAAACATATACGAGTTCATCCACTTCAAGTGGGAAAGGTTACAATAAGATTTAATTTTAACAAGCGATTGTCAAAAAGTTTTTTTTTCTTTGCTCCAGAACAACAACATGTAGATTTATCATTCTTCCAATTTTGATCACAACAAGAGTAGGGGAAAGGCAACACTCTCCACCCAACCAAGACATCCAATGAAAAGGAGAAGCCATCCTTCTTCATTGGCCCCCGAGCCCCAACCACAATGCAATAAAAGATGTGTTTCAACTCATGGCAACAACAGGCTTCCACAAACACACATGCAAATTTCACATTTAAAACACAGTCCAAAACAGAATGTAATTTGCAACTACATTAAAGCATGAGCAAACAACACTAAGGCTTCATCAAGCAAGCCAAAGGAGCAAGAAACTATGGGGGATGCTACTTATGCCTCCCAAAGGGGAAATGGGTATCACCACCTGATTTCAAACCGCCAAAATATAGTATATCAAAGCCCTGACATGCCCTTATGCCTCCCCCAAGTACCCCTTATTCCTCACATTTCCTTATGCCTCCCCAACCTCTTATGGCACCCCATAATGAGTAAAGAAATGCAAGCTATTTCTTTGTAAGGTGGAACCCAAATCCCAACTCCCTCCACACTTATACCTCCCCAAAACACTTGTGCCTCCCACAAAATGAACCCCATAGTCTTCTCCTACACCATACCTAGGCCATCTACCCAACATCCCACAAACATGCCAAAACATTCACAACAATAACAATTTCATAAACAAAAAAGAAGCATTACAAGAGCCAAGCTCCTACCTCTCCATGATGGAGTTGTTCCAAGTTCCAAAACAACAAGCTTTATCCCAATGCAAGCAATCCAAATCAGCCAAGCACAAGCATGCAACAATCTTCCAAAAAAAATCTCCAAAGCAAGAGCTCCAAAACAACAAAAGAATTCACCCCCAAAAGGAGTTTCCAAAAGTGAAGCAACCCAAAACAAGGCAAGTAATTCAAATTTTATAGAAGAGGGAAGAGAAGAGGATGAGGTGGATCCATGTAGGATGCCACATCACACATCCTCAACCCCAACCCAAAGGTCAACTTCATTCTCCAATGCATAATAAATAGGTGGGTGAATAATATGACAGTTACTTACATACTCAAATCCAACTCACACCCCAAAGAACTGAAATTAAACCATGTAAGAAAAGTGCAATTAAAACTTACAATTTGTCTTCTCAAAATGCATTATAAAAGTCTAATTTTAACTCTCAAACCATAGGTATGGTTGGTAAGTAGATTTAAAAGGTATGGGATAAGTTTAACTTGTCCCACAAGCCTCCAAAATAATCCTCGAAGGACAAATTCGAATTTCCAAGAAGGTGGAGTGTTTCACACTCAAAAGTTAACTTACACATCACTTACATATCTCTTACAACATTCTTAAACACAATCATAACCAACAACTCTATTAATTACATTCTCATGATATATTTTAATTAATTAACTTAACAACATGATTACTCACAATATTAACACCACATTTAATAAATAATGAAAGGGGTAAGTGCACCACATAAAAACACATGCAAACATTAAACAAAAGGGAACCAAATAAAATAAATACACATAACCCCTTGGTCACATTTAAAGGTGATCCCCCCATGGGAATCCCTAACAAAACAACCACACACAAACAATACAAGTTGCCATGGTGACCTTGTTGAATTCATCTAGAATTCCAATGTGGTTGGTCTCCAATCCCCCGATGTTTGTTGTGATATTTTAACCTGTAAAACACAAATACCTCCTTCGGCCTCATGGCCATATCAGAACATCCAAAATAATATAAATAAAATTCTAAAATCATCTAGATATATGAATCACAACAACATCCAAGCAACCAACAAGATCATTTGCAATTTTACTCAACAACTATATCATCATCAAATAATTTCCATTTCTAGGTCTACTCACAATATCCAAATATCACATGTCTGAACAACATCCATAATATAACCATGTCAAACAACATATCATCATCAATATATAAAAATGTCTCTAATAATCATCATGCATCATAACTGAATCAAGGTCAACAATAATCCATGATCTAACATCTAACATCATACTATAATAAAGTCCATAATCATGTCCATAATATAATCAATATTATTTCACATATCTTCTCATGGTGATTGGCCCATACATAATCATTGGCTTCTTTCCTTAAAAGAGAATTGATTTCATTGATATTTTCCTTGAGGGAGATATAGATGTTAAGAAATCATATAATTAGTGCTCAATTATCATTTTAATATTGTAACATAATTATTTGTGATTTTTTTTATAACAACCTATGTATGGTTGCTGAGTGTTATAACAACTCATGTATATTTGATGAGTAGTTGTAGTAGATTCGTTAGGACTCCTAGTTTATAGGAGAGAACATAGCCTATTAATATGTATCGTGTCTTTTGAGTAAATTAACGAAGATTTATTGTGTAAGTACATCTCTTTCATATGGTATCAGAGCCATGTAAGATCTTTATGATTAACGTCGGTTATGTCTTTGTCTGCAAAAGTTGTAGACTATCTTGCAGCCGTCAAAAATAAAGATTCACCCCTGAGAAGAATCAAATCCACAGCTATGTTTTCATTGAAGACTTTGTTTGGTTTGCATCATGGGCTCGGATATGTATTTTCATTTTAATCAATATCTCTGATAGAATAATATATCTTTCGATTACATTTGTTGTTCGTGGTTGCCCTTCCATATGTAATTTTATTGCAAATGTCATTGAATTTTGTATTGGATCGAATTCTGCTACCAAGCCTATTGTTGAAAAGGAATCATCCATGTATACAGCATTTGATGCCACTGGAGTCTGGACTTCACAGCATGTTCATGCAATAAGAAGGAAGACGTATGGGTACAGAAGCTCCTGGATCAATTAAGGCATATCCTACGAGTGAATCAGATGACATTATGATTCTTATCTACTATCTTCTCGATGTCCTCATTGAATAATGTTCTGTGTGTAGCTTTAAATCGAAGTCATACTATTATAAGTTTTTGATGTTTGATCCTGAGTAATGCAAAATAAAAAAATCCAACACCTGGACAGAGTTCTAACCCATTTTGGTAGAACATTTCAATTGGGAGAAACAAAACCAATAATGAAGATGCATGAGGATTTAATCAAAATGCTATTATAAATAAATTAGACCTACATATTGTTTCACCATTGTGTGTATCCATGCACTTAAACTTTGGATCCTCTTGCTTTGAGTTTCATCCAATGTTACTCAACACTAAACACGACATCTTTAGATTTTCCTTTAGCATCGAACACATTGCAATCTTGACTTGAATCAAGCTCTCACCAGCTGACAGAATCCAAGGAGAATAAAATTATCTACTTATTGCATACATAAGAACTTTTGAACTTCAATATTTCTCCAAATCATCTCCACCAGGCCACCGTCCACTCTTCATGCCATGTAAGAAGTCCACATGTCTTAGGATTGTTTATAGATATTATTCATTACATAATTATTTTTATCATGTCGACCTTGGTTTGTTATTATTTTAGATTACAAATCAAGTATTTAGTGTTCCTTTATATTAATGTGTGCTTCAATTCTTAATGTAACGTGATAAAATAGAAAAGTGTTGAGTAATCTTATAGTTTGATTAAATGTCTGAAATTGTGTCTTAATAAAGAGTCAAAAAAAATGTTGTAGTGAAAGTGTTATTTGTCATCTCATTTATTGTCTAGTCACTATAGTCAAATTGCTTAGTTGAAAATTATCTTTTTTGTCATTTTTCAAAAATTCAAGTTGAGTCGATCATAGTGTATAGTTGTCATTTATCAAAAGATAAAGTCAAGTATTGTATCGTCAAGGTCCTTAAATAGCTATTATCTTGCCAATATTTATCTTTTTGTGATTCGGATTCAAAAAAATGTTAAAAAAAATTCCTTACGGATGAATTTTCAGTGTAACACAATGTACAATTGTAATTGTGTTTTATGATCAAATCCGGATGAGTTATCATCATGTCATCAAAGGATGGAGGCATTAGAGGTTGGAGGTCAATCAACGACCTCTTGTAAGCTGCCAATGATGGGGCCGCATCAAAGGTTTGGTGGTATGTGTGTTTGCAGTTTACTTTTAGTTTATGCAATGTGCTTTCCATCATCTTTTCATAGTTCCGATTTTAGTATGCTTCAATTGTGTAGTGTTCCTGTTTTCAATAAGTGGAAATTTTACATTGAGGGGGAGGGGAACATGATCTAATGTTCCATTTCTAGTTTTCATTTTGTGTGTATGAGTAGCAGAATTCAACAATTTTTCCTATATTATTCCCTGGAGTGAGATAGTGATGATACTATTGTAGCATCATGATATTGTGGTTGTTGAATCCATTGGAAAACCATCCATAGTTGTGGTTGTTAGTAATCCAATGGAAAAACTATCTATAGTTGTGGTTGTTAGTAATCCACCAAGAAAACTATCTTTGGTGTGGTTGTTGGTAAACCACTTGGAAAACCATCCATAGGTTGTTGATATTGTCCTAGAAAGCGTCCAGATCATGAGAAATCTATGAAGTGACATGTTGCAATATAAGGAAGGTTTTTCCCATGTTCACACTAAGGGGTGGAATGTTAGGAAATCATACAGTTAGCGCTCAATTATCATTTGAATATTGTAACATAATTATTTGTGAGGTTTTTTATAACAACCTATGTATGGTTGTTGAGTGTTATAATATTTCATCTATATTTTATGAGCAATTATAGGAGATTGATTAGGACTCCTAGTTTATAGGAGAGAAGATAGCCTATTAATATGTATCGTGTCTCTTGAGTAAATTAACGAATATTTATTATGTAAATATGTATCTTTCAATTGACATCTCCATTATTATATGAATATTCAACATGAAATGTGCCAAATGTTGTCTAATACATTTAACACGTCTAGATCTTCAGAGATTTTTACACCCACTAAAAATGGAAAATGCCCAATTTAGAATGTGTCCTCTCTTCTTATTTAAACAAAAATATTTTTTTGTAATGCCCTAATTATTGCATTGTAACAACGTAGATAGATAAAATAAAACAATGAAGTAGACCTAAGAAATAAGCAAATGGAGATTGGTAACCCTAAGTGCAAGAGGGAAGAAAGAAGACTTAGCTGATTTACAATAAATCCCAGAGTGTACAGAGATAGAAAATTGATAAAACAAGAGTGATAAATGTTGCCAACGAACCCAAAAAATTGTACGAGTGTCAAAATATGTTGGACCAGGGTGCCTGGAATGGATCAGGGGCACCTAGGGTGTTGGAGACTGCTACTGGGTGCTTGTTTCTATGAAAAACCTCATAAATTGATTTTTCTATGTCACACCGATGTCGCTAGCCTTCTTTGTTGATCACATGTAGGTCATTGGAAGATCTTTGAATTCACATGTACCCTACAAAATAAAAGACCTCCTGTAAAACCAAAAAACTCATCAAATCGTAAAAATAAAAAAGATGCAAATGAGGAGTTAGACTGACCCCAACAGTCACCCGAAAGATTGATCTTACAACTAAGTGTTGCACTACATCTCAGAATCCATGTATTTTTATACATGTGTTTGTGCGAAAATCATACCGTAGGTGGCTCTTGTGTCAGATGCTCTTGATAGCGAACAATAACTACTTGTAGCAATGTAAGTAGATGTGTGGATGAAAAAATGAAGTTCCCCTCCTACGTATGTATGAAAAAAATGCAATCCCCTGTCTCTTGAATGAAAACTAGATGGATTCTTTGATGTTCTTGAAATTCCTTTGGATGTAACCTTAGGTGATAGTAATAGATGCTTAGTGTTTTTTCCTTCATAATGGTCACACAACTTTATATGTATATGATTCCCTTGCTTTAATTTCACAATTGGAAACTAAAAGGTTGACCCATGAGAAAACAATATGGGAAAAAAATAAAATAGTCCTAAAAGGGTTGAGAAAAGTATAAAGAGGTTGGGGGCACCCATAGGGATAGGCGTGCTTGGTGTTGGCATCCTAGTCTAGGTGCTAGTGTCATGACTGATGCAATATAAAACATTCGAGTATCGATTGGGCTGGAGGGTGCAAGTGATCAGAAAAAAGCCATGAAACACATAGAAAAGGACAAATATAGATGTAGATTTCTATTTTTCTCACTTATGAGTCATATGAATAATAGTATGTGCCTAGGACCTAGAAATGTAACCAAAGTGTGTGATTTAGTGTCTATATTATCCCCTGCGTTGAGTGAATACTCAATAACATAAAGTAGATAAGAGATGCATATCATATAACCATGTAGATCAATGGCAAAAATCATGTCAAGGAGAAAAGAAAAAGTGTGGAGTGATAAAGATAAATCATGGAAGCTAATCTAGGAAAGAGGAAGTGCCTCTAGGGGTGAAAATCATAATGTGTGTATCACATTATACATGTTGTCAACATGCCGCTTTATGCTCAATGTGTTTGATGATATGACTACTTATTATAAGTACAAACCTCCAAAAAGTTGTGTATGTGAAAAATTCAATTCAAATATGTAAAAAAAAACATACATAAAAGCGTGTAAAAATGTGAAAAGGAACATGTGCACCCGATCCGTGAAAAGTGGAGAGTGTAGAAAGGATCCTGAAAATATTGTAGAAGGACAAGTTTTTTGGGCAATCTCACGCCAAAAACACATTTTTGGGTGATCTCGCACCGAGTGTGAGTTTTTTGGGCAATCTCACGCCAAGAAGGATTTATTTGGGAGATCTCACGCCATGGCAAAAGAAGTGTTGTGGAGAAAGGTATAGTTTTATTCTCCATCCCTAACTACTTCCTGAGGATTTATACACCACTGCAATTGATGTGATTCTTCATTGTTCTAGTTTGATCAAGTTCAATCCAACACAAAATAGAAAATGGAGATAAAATACATACTGAGAGTTAGAGGATTGTGCTTGTTGTGTGAAATCCACTATGTAAACTGATGCAAAATATGTTGATATGAGAGAAAATCATTATAACTACCCCTTGGTCATAGGCGCTAAGGAAGGGTGAGGAGCACCCATGTCTGTATCTGGCTGCTGGCGTCTGAGGACCCAAGTCAAATTATAAGCCCTTTATGTAATGATAGACTATGTGTTCTTATACTATGTGGGCCTAAACTGTGACAGTGTACTACTGAATGGGGTGAATGATTCACCCAATGTATTCCCCCCTCATTTGGGGTACATGTGACGTCGCTAGGAGAATGCAGCCTAAAGGAGGACCCAATGATAATCTGAAATTGATATCCTACAGGGGGAATGTGCATGGTAGAAACTAAGGCATGCACAAACAAAGTGGCTGGAAAACATGTGTTAGTGTAATCAAGACAAATACACATAGAAGATAATGTGTACACTATCAAGCAAGAAGAGAATGTAAATAAACAATAGTGCATTCAAAGTAGACCATGAAAAATAGGTTTCAAACATGGGACATCACTCAAAATTACATAAGACAATCAGGGAAAAAGCAACCAAAATCATACAAGAAATACATAGGGAAAATCCCACAAACAATGGTATACAATGGAAGACAAGAGCAAGAAAAGTAGTCTACAACCATGGTAGCAAATAGATTGGAAAAGAAAATGTTACCCATGAAGTGCCCGCTAGCATGTTAGAAAGATAAAAAGTATGTAAAATCATGTATGATCTAATATATAGTAGTGTGTTATGAAAAATATGAAGTAGTACAAAATGAAACAATAACACCTGTAGTGTGTATGAAATTAGATGCCCCTAGAAGCCATTGTGGGACTAGTAAGAGGTACAGTGCCAAGCATCCATACTACATGTAATGATTTGTGTAAATTCTGCATTCACAACTAGAAGGCAAGTGAACGTGCATGTGTTTATAGAAAAGATAATGACATACAATGTATCCATATAGCATGTGTACAAACATTTACAGGTAAACATAAGTAAGAAAGAATAAATGTGACCAAGTTATGGAGTATGTTGTGGATGTAAGTGAAATGAAATGAAAATTGGATGTGATAGGAGAAACGTGCCCCCCAAGTGAATGTGAATGAATATGTATGAGATGAGGTTCATTTATAAAAGACCCCTCGGTAGTCAAGAATGAACCATAAAACAAGAGTGTGTCATCGGGAAATGGTTTGAATTGCATGCGCTAGAAATATATAATTGATGAAGTATAAAGTGTAAAGTGTGCGTGATGTGTGGTGATGTTCATTTACGATTTAGACCCTTAACAGTCGAGTATGAACCATTGAACTAGAGTGTGTCATAGGGAAATGAGTGCAACATGCAATAATATATGTCATGAATGCATAGAGTGTGTATAATTCATAATAAAAGCTGGGAGAAAGAGATGTCATGCATACACAAAGTTTGAAGTGTGTATTGTGTAAGGTTCATGTGTAGTATGACCTCAATAGTAAAATTTGAACTGTAGCACGAGAGTGCATTCATAAGGTAATGATGATACAACTTGTGTGTATCAAGATGTGTTAGATGTGTGTGAAATATTAGATGTGAAGTGTAGAGTGGAAAATTAGAAATGTGAGACACCTAAGAATGATATATTTGAGTTAGCATTATGCCCCCCAAGTGTATGAATATGGAGATATATGTAGTGACATGAGCAATACCATGCCATTGTGGGAGAGCATTATCTATGCAATAATAAGAGAGAGAGTCGACACAATGGTAATAAGAAGCAACAGTATGACTTGTTGGTACCCAAATTGATTCTCCCTCAGAAGCTGAGAAACATCATAGATTTGACATGAAGCTTAGAGACAAGTAGATCATGTTGTGTGTCGTTTTGTAGCCGGGGAAGAAATGCAGCTTGCTCTTTGTCACTCAGATGTGGAGAAATGGATAGCACCCTCAAGAGGATTTGATCTATCCTCATTACTTTATGGTTGTGCCTTTCAACCAGGGTGAGAGGACCCTTTTGTAGCTTGCTGTTTGTGGAGGAGATGGAGATGTCCTTCTTTGCAAAGATATTAAGAAGACCTTGAAGAAAACATGATCAATGCAAAAAAAATCTAACTCTCACGAAATGTCACCCTAGATAATGGAGATATTTTCTAAGCAAGGTTCAGGCTACTAAAGACAAATGAAAACCTAATTGCTTCTGCATGTTTTGGTAATAGAAATTATGCACTTGTACACACACATGATAAACGGGGGTAGTATGGGTAGGATTGGTTGTTTTTAAATGAATTTTGGTGGGAGGTGAGGCAGAATGAACTCAATTCACCACATCTTTGAGATATTTTACAAAAAATGGAAGGATTAATCAATAGAATGCTTCAGAACAATAAAAATGTTCCTTTAACCAGAAGGCGTGCTTCAATGGAGGCCCAGATTAGCACGTTTTCAAACAAACTTTAAGAATAAAAAATGAAGCCTCAAATTGAAAAACTTAATTGAACATTATCAACCTTTGTTTTATCACGCCTAAGATACCCTCAAAGGCTAACAAACAATCTTATCTTCATGCTAGGATTAAAGTGATTTTAAATTTGTTTATTTCACTATCAAATGAAAGCTCTTCTAATAAATTAAATTGCAAATGCCACCAAAATATCACAAGGATAAGATCTTGTGTGTTAGGAATTAATAATATCTAATGCAGAATAATTCCTCAAAATCGCAATAATAAGAAGTATGAATAGAATTACAGAAATGAAATATGCACAACACGAAGACAATATTTAACGTGGTTCACCCAATGTGGGCTACATCCACCAAGAACACTTGCTCAGATTTTATTACAAGCCAACAGTCTTCACAATTACAATAACTTGATCTTGTTTGGAGCTGAGCTCAACAAACCCTCCCGAATTCAAACTTGAATTCACAAACACTATTCACCTTCACAAAAAAAAAACTCATATTAATCCTATTATATGTCCATCTATTTATAAGTACATCAATAGGTAGCTGAAGAGGTGGTTTTACAAAACAATGGGTACCGAAAAACCATGGGCCCAAAAACAGCCCATAACGGTTACCCATTACCCATGGGTTAATAAACCACCCATGAAAATTTGCTTCGGGGGCTTCACCCCCGAACCCCCTTGACCCGCTCACCAGCAAGCGGGACCACCGTAAAAATATCTAAGTGTAACACATGGAAGGTGTACCAAACTCTAACATGAAAATAGGCTCCACAAACATAACAATCTCCCACTTTGAGACTGATTTCCACTGAGCAAGCTTCTCAACCCTTCACTGTCATCCGTGAAGGCCAACCAAAGCTGAACATAGCTTTAGTTTATCCCTTGTGACCACCTTGGTCATCATGTCTGTAGGATTCTGACTGGTATGAATCTTCTCCAACTTCAACTTATCTTCCTCCAAAGTTGTCCTAATGAAGTGATATCTCAACTGTATATGCTTCGTCCTGGAGTGGAAAGCAGAGTTCTTAGCTAGGTGTATAGCACTCTGACTATCACTATATAGCTTACATTCCTCCTGCTTATGCCCCAACTCCTCAAGCAATTGTTGTAACCAAATCATCTCTTTGCTTGCCTCTGTAGCAGCAACATACTCAGCCTCTGTGGTTGATAAAGCCACCAACTTCTATAGTCGTGAAATCCAGCTCACTGTTGTCCCACCTACAGTGTAAATATAACATGTCGTGCTCCTCCTACTGTCAACATCTCCAGCCATGTCTAAATCTACATAACCACATAAAGTGGTGTCTGATCCACTGTAGCACAAAACTGTCCCCATGGTCCCTCTCAAATACTGAAGGATCCACTTTACTACTTGTCAATGCTCTTTACCTGGATCACTCATAAATCTACTCACAACTCCCACTGCATGGGCAATATCAGGCCTAGTGCACACCATAGCATACATCAAACTGCCAACCGCTGATGAGTAAGGTACCTTAGACATCTGGTTTCTTTCCTGCTTTGTCTTGGGACACTGCTCCTTTGATAACTTAAAATGGCCTGCCAAAGGAGTCCCAACTGGTTTAGCATCCTGCATGTTAAACCTATCCAATACCTTCTTAATGTACTCTTCCTGAGATAAAGTCAGCTTCCATTCCTTCCTATCCCGAGTTATCCTCATACCAAGGATTTGTCTGGCTACCCCCAAATCCTTCATATCAAAGGATTCACTTAGCTGTTTCTTGAGTACTTTTATTTCCTGCATGTTTTTACCTGCAACCAACATGTCATCAACATACAAACACAGGATAATATAACTTCCATCCTCAAATTTCTTTGTATACACGCAATGGTCAGAATGACATCTAATATAACCTTGCTCCATCATGAAGCTATCAAAATTCTTATACCATTGACGTGGAGCTTGTTTCAGGCCATACAAGCTCTTCTTCAGTTTGCACACCATCTCCTCTTTACCTTTGACTTCATATCCTTCTGGCTGCTGCATATATAGCTCCTCCTCCAAATCACCATGGAGAAATGCAGTCTTTACATCTAACTGTTCTAAGTGCAAGTCTTCTGCTACCACTATTCCAAGAACAGTTCTGATAGAAGTCATTTTTACTACAGGAGAAAATATCTCATCAAAATCTATACCTTGTTTCTGTGCAAACCCCTTGACCACCAACCGGGCCTTATATCTTTTCTTTCCTCCTTCTTCATCTTTAACTCTGTACACCCACTTGTTCTGTAATGCTCTTTTTCCTTCTGGTAGCTTCACCAAATCCCAAGTTTGGTTCTCCATGAGAGACTTATGCTCCTCATCCATGGCTTGCTCCCACTTCTTACTGACATCTACCTGCATTGCTTCATCAAAGCTCTCTGGCTCTCCACTATCAGTGAGTAATAAATAATAAAGAGAAGGAGAAAAACGTTCAGGTTCTTTTCTTACCCTAGAAGACCTCCTCACTATAGGAGTTTGGGGTTCCTGTTGAGTAGGTTCCTGAACTGATTCATGGGTCACTGTCCCATCTAGAAGATCCTCTACCACTGCATATTCTTTCTTGGATTCTTCCCTGTTTTCCTGCAACTGTTGCTTATACATGACTTTCTCATTAAAGACCACATCCCTAGACCGAATGATTTTCTTTTCCTTAATACTCCAACATTTAAATCCAAAGTCATCACCACCATAACCAATAAAAGTGCATTTTTCTTATTTAGCCTCTAGCTTGGTCCTATCATCCTTGTCAATATGAACAAACACCTCACATCCAAAGACTCTAAGAAATGAGTAATCGACTTTCTTACCGTACCAAGCCTCCTCAGGTATGCCTCCATCCAAGGCACTTGAGGGTCCTCTGTTTATCAAGTACACAGTTGTGCTCACCACTTCTGCCCAAAAATAAAGAGGCAGTCCTGCATGTATCCTCATGCTCCTAGCATGTTCCATTATTGTTCTGTTCATCCTTTCTGACACCCCATTCTACTGCGGGGTTCCTGGAACCATCTTTTACCTACGGATTCCATTCTTAGAACAATAATCATCAAATTCATTACTGCAATACTCCCCTCCATTATCTGACCTGAGACATTTTAACTTAAGACCTGTTTCATTCTCTACCAAGGCTTTCCATTTAACAAAAGTATCAAATACATCATATTTGTTTCTAATACAATAAACCCAAACTTTCCTTGTTACATCATCAATAAAAGTAACATAATAACTTGAGCCCCCAAGAGATGATACCTGAGCCGGCCCCCACACATCAGAATGTACCAGCTCTAACTTACTCTCTTTCTTTGTAGGTCCAACCTTGAAAAACCTTACTCGCTTCTGTTTCCCATATATGCAGTTCTCAAAGAAATCCAAACTTGTTTCTGTATATCCAGGAAAATTCTTCTTTATGATGTCCATGCCCTTATGGCTCATATGACCGAGCCTATAGTGCCATAATGTTGTATCTGCATCTGAAGCCACAAGATTACAATCATTAGTACTATCAGTGGTTAAATACAAGGTTCCAACCTTCTTACCTCTTGCCACCACAAGAGCACCCTTGGTAACCTTCCAAGAGTCAGCTGTAAATATCATAGTACAACCATCACTTCCCAATTGCCCCCGCCGAATATCAAATTTCTCCTTAATGTAGGCACATGTCTGACATCCTTCAATAGCCATGTATTCCCATTCTACATCTTAACCTGAATAGAACCTTTTCCAACTATACTGCAAGGCTCATCATCACCAAGAAAAACATGCCCAAAATCCCCTTGAACATAATCAACAAAATAATGCCTATGTGGAGTAGCATGAAAAGAATCCCCTGAATCTAAAACCCAAGATTCAGTAATATTATGCAAAGAAAGAATCAAAGCATCCTGGCATACATTACCTGATGCCACATTTGCCTCCTTGTTTTCTTCCTGTTGTTTCTTCTTGTCCCGAAGCTCCCAACATTCCTTCTTTGCATGCCCAGACTTTCCATAGTGCCAGCATACTATCTTGCTTTTGGATTTTGACCTTGCCCGATCCTTTGATTTTCCACAGTTTCCTCTATTCTTCTGTCTCCCTCTAGTTTCCACTGTCAAAGCATTCCCTGAAGTAGAAGATTCACCAAAGCTTTTTCTTCACATTTCCTCACTTAGAATCACCCCTACAACATCCTCAAACTTCAACTTTGAGTTAGCAGGAACCGAGTTGCTTACCACCATTACCAGGCTATTCCAACTCTCAGGTAAAGAGCACAGAACTAATAAAGCCCTAACTTCTTCATCAAATTCTATTGTAACTGAAGCTAGCATATTTACAACCATATTAAAATCATTTAATGATCTGCTACTGAACCATTCTCAGACATCTTCATATTAAACAACTTTTTCATTAAAAATATCTTATTAGAGGCAGAGGGTTTTTCATACAACTTCCCTAATGCATCCATTAGTTTTTGTAGTCTTTTCCTTTGAAACATTAAATAATACCGAAGATGCAAGACACAGCCGGATCGTTCCAAGTGCCTTCCGATCCAACAAATCCCATTCCGCATCTGTCATACTCGGAGGGTTTTTTCACCTTCTCAGAAAACGAAGTATAAAGATCCTTCTGATAAAGGTAATCTTCCATCTACATCTTCCAAAGACTAAAATTCTACCCGTTGAATTTATCAACCCTAGATCTTCCATCATCTACCATAGCTCCCACTCAAGCTAAAAACTTTCCCTGCGATTCAACACTTCAGCAAACCAAAACCAGGCTCTGATACTAATTGTTAGGAATTAATAATATCTAATGCGGAATAATTCCTCAGAATTGCAATAATAAGAAGTATGAATAGAATTACAGAAATGAAATATGCACAACACAAAGACAATATTTAACATGGTTCACCCAATGTGGGCTACATCCACCAAGAACACTTGCTCAGATTTTATTACAAGCCAACAGTCTTCACAATTACAATAATCAGATCTTGTTTGGAGCTGCGCTCAACAAACCCTCCCGAATTCACACTTGAATTCACACACACTATTCACCTTCACAAAACAATACTCATATAAATCCTATTGTATGTCCATCTATTTATAAGTACATCAATAGGTAGCTAAAGAGGTAGTTTTACAAAACAATGGGTACCGGAAAAACCATGGGCCCAAAAACAGCCCATAACGGTTACCCATTACCCATGGGTTAATAAACCACCCATGAAAATTTTCTTCGGGGGCTTCACCCCCGAACCCCCTTGACCCGCTCACCGGTGAGCGGGACCACTGTAAAAATATCTGAGTGTAACACATGGAAGGTGTACCAAACTCTAACATGAAAACAGGCTCCACAAACATAACAATCTCCCACTTGGAGACTGATTTCCACTGAGCAAGCTTCTCAACCCTTCACTGTCATCCATGAAGGCCAACCAAAGTTGAACATAGCTTTAGTTTATCTCTTGTGACCACCTTGGTCATCATGTCTATAGGATTCTGACTGGTATGAATCTTCTCCAACTTCAACTTATCTTCCTCAAAAGTTGTCCTGATGAAGTGATATCTCAACTGTATATGCTTTGTCCTAGAGTGGAAAGCAGAGTTCTTAGCTAGGTGTATAGCACTCTGACTATCACTATGTAGCTTTCCAACTTCCTCCTTATGCCCCAACTCCTCAAGAAATTGTTGTAACCAAATCATCTCCTTGCTTGCCTCTGTGGCAGCAACATACTCAGCCTTCATGGTTGACAAAGCCACCAACTTCTGTAGTCTGTGAAATCTAGCTCACTGTTGTCCCACCTACAGTGTAAACATAACCTGTTGTGCTCCTCCTGCTTGTCCAACATCTCCAGCCATATTTGAATCTACATAACCACACAAAGTGGTGTCTGATCCACTATAGCACAAAACTATCCCCATGGTCCCTCTCAAATACCGAAGGATCCACTTTACTGCATGTCAGTGCTCTTTACCTGGATCACTCATAAACCTACTCACTTCTCCCACTACATGGGTAATATCTGGCCTAGCACATACCATAGCATACATCAAACTGCCAACCGCTGATGAGTAAGGTACCTTGGACATCTGGTTTCTTTCTTGCTCTGTCTTGGGACACTGATCCTTTGATAACTTAAAATGGCCTGCCAAAGGAGTCCCAACTGGTTTAGCATCCTGCATGTTAAACCTATCCAATACCTTCTTAATGTACTCTTCCTGAGATAAAGTTCAGCTTCTGTTCCTTCCTATCCCGAGTTATCCTCATACCAAGGATTTTTTTGGCTACCCCCAAATCCTTCATATCAAAGGATTCACTTAGCTGTTTCTTGAGTACTTTTATTTCCTGCATGTTTTTACCTGCAACCAACATGTCATCAACATACAAACACAGGATAATATAACTTCCATCCTCAAATTTATTTGTATACACGCAATGGTCAGAATGACATCTAATATAACCTTGCTCCATCATGAAGCTATCAAACTTCTTATACCATTAACGTGGAGCTTGTTTCAGGCCATACAAATTCTTCTTTAGTTTGCACACCATCTCCTCTTTACCTTTGGCTTCATATCCTTTTGGCTACTGCATATATAGCTCCTCCTCCAAATCACCATGGAGAAATGTAGTCTTTACATCTAACTGTTCTAAGTGTAAGTCTTCTGCTACCACTATTCCAAGAACAGTTCTGATAGAAGTCATTTTTACTACAGGAGAAAAAATCTCATCAAAATCTATACCTTATTTCTGTGCAAACCCCTTGACCACCAACCGGGCCTTATATCTTTTCTTTCCTCCTTCTTCGTCTTTAACTTTGTACACCCACTTGTTCTGTAATGCTCTTTTTCCTTCCGGTAGCTTCACCAAATCCCAAGTCTGGTTCTCCATGAGAGACTTATGCTCCTCATCCATGGCTTGCTCCCACTTCTTACTGGCATCTACCTGCATTGCTTCATCAAAGCTCTCTGGCTCTCCACTATCAGTGAGTAATAAATAATAAAGAGAAGGAGAAAAACGTTTAGGTTCTTTTCTTACCCTAGAAGACCTCCTCACTATAGGAGTTTGGGGTTCCTGTTGAGTAGGTTCCTAAACTAATTCATGGGTCACTGTCCCATCTGGAAGATCCTCTACCACTACATATTCTTTCTTGGATTCTTCCCTGTTTTCCTGCAACTATTGCTTATACATGACTTTCTCATTAAAGACCACATCCCTAGATCGAATGATTTTCTTGTCCTTAATACTCCAACATTTAAATCCAAATTCATCACCACCATAACCAATAAAAGTTCATTTTTCTGATTTAGCCTCTAGCTTGGTCCTATCATCCTTGTCAATATGAACAAACACCTCACATCCAAAGACTCTAAGAAATGAGTAATCAACTTTCTTACCGTACCAAGCCTCCTCAGGTATGCCTCCATCTAAGGCACTTGAGGGTCCTCTGTTTATCAAGTACACAGTTGTGCTCACCGCTTCTGCCCAAAAATAAAGAGGCAGTCCTGCATGTATCCTCATGCTCCTAGCACGTTCCATTATTGTTCTGTTCATCCTTTCTGACACCCCATTTTTCTGTGGGGTTCCTGGAACCATCTTTTGCCTACAGATTCCATTCTTAGAACAATAATCATCAAATTCATTGCTGCAATACTCCCCTCCATTATCTGACCTGAGACATTTTAACTTAAGACCTGTTTCATTCTCTACCAAGGCTTTCCATTTAACAAAAGTATCAAATACATCAGATTTGTTTCTAATACAATAAACCCAAAATTTCCTTGTTGCATCATCAATAAAAGTAACATAATAACTTGAGCCCCCAAGAGATGATACCTGAGCCGGCCCCCACACATCAGAATGTACCAGCTCTAACTTACTCTCTTTCTTCGTAGGTCCAACCTTGAGAAACCTTACTCGCTTTTGTTTCCCATATATGCAGTTCTCACAGAAATTCAAACATGTTTATGTATATCCAAGCAAATTCTTCTTTATGATGTCCATGCCCTTATGGCTCATATGACTGAGCCTAGGTGCCATAATGTTATATCTACATCTGAAGCCACAAGATTACAATCATTAGTACTATCAGTGGTTAAATACAAGGTTCTAACCTTCTTACCTCTTGCCACCACAAGAGCACCCTTGGTAACCTTCCAAGAGTCAGCTGTAAATATCACAATACAACCATCACTTCCAAATTGCCCCACCGATATCAAATTTCTCCTTAATGTAGGCACATGTCTGACATCCTTCAATAGCCATGCATTCCCATTCTGCATCTTAACCTGAACAGAACCTTTTCCAACTATACTGCAAGGCTCATCATCACCAAGAAAAACATGCCCAAAATCCCCTTGAACATAATCAACAAAATAATGCCTATGTGGAGTAGCATGAAAAGAAGCCCCTGAATCTAAAACCCAAGATTCAGTAATATTATGCAAAGAAAGAATCAAAGCATCATGGCATACAGTACCCGATGCCACATTTGCCTCCTTGTTTTCTTCATGTTGTTTCTTCTTGTCCCGAAGCTCCCAACAATCCTTCTTTGCATGCCCAGACTTTCCACAATGCCAGCATACTATCTTGCTTTTGGATTTTGACCTTGCCCGATCCTTTCAATTTTCCACGGTTTCCTCTATTCTTTTGTCTCCCTCTAGTTTCCACTGTCAAAGCATTCCCTGAAGTAGAAGATTCACCAGAGCTTTTTCTTTGCATTTCCTCGCTTAGAATCACCCCTACAACATCCTCAAACTTCAACTTTGAGTTAGCAGGAACCGAGTTGCTTACCGCCATTACCAGGCTATTCCAACTCTCAGGTAAAGAGCACAAAATTAATAAATCCCTAACTTCTTCATCAAATTCTATTGTAACCGAAGCTAGCATATTTACAACCATATTAAAATCATTTAAATGATCTGCTACTGAACCATTCTCATACATCTTCATATTAAACAACTTTTTCATTAAAAATATCTTATTAGAGGCAGAGGGTTTTTCATACAACTTCCCTAATGCATCCATTAGTTCTTTTGTAGTCTTTTCCTTTGAAACATTAAATAATACCAAAGATGCAAGACACAGCCAGATCATTCCAAGTGCCTTCCGATCCAACAAATCCCATTCCACATCTGTCATACTTGAGGGTTTGTTCACCTTCTCAGACAACGAAATATAAATATCCTTCTGATAAAGGTAATCTTCCATCTGCATCTTCCAAAGACTAAAATTATGTCTGTTGAATTTATCAACCCTAGATCTTCCATCATTTGCCATAGCTCCCACTCAAGCTAAAAACTTTCCCTGCGATTCAACACTTCAACAAAACCAAAACCAGGCTCTGATACTAATTGTTAGGAATTAATAATATCTAATGCGGAATCATTCCTCAGAATCACAATAATAAGAAGTATGAATAGAAATTACAGAAATGAAATATGCACAAGATGAAGACAATATTTAACGTGGTTCACCCAATGTGGGCTACATCCACCAAGAACACTTGCTCAGATTTTATTACAAGCCAACAGTCTTCATAATTACAATAACCAGATCTTGTTTGGAGCTACGCTCAACAAACCCTCCCGAATTCACACTTGAATTCACACACATTATTCACTTTCACAAAAAACACTCATATCAATCATATTGTATGTCCATCTATTTATAAGTACATCAATAGGTAGATGAAGAGGCAGTTTTACAAAACAATGGGTACCAAAAAACCATGGGCCCAAAAAAAGCCCATAACGGTTACCCATTACCCATGGGTTAATAAACCACCCATGAAAATTTACTTCGGGGGCTTCACCCCCGAACCCCCTTGATCCGCTCACCGACGAGCGGGACCGCCATAAAAATATCTGAGTGTAACACATGGAAGATGTACCAAACTCTAACATGAAAATAGGATCCATAAACATAACACATTGCTTGTTACAATTTTGATCGTGATTCCCATAATCAGATTTGTAAAAAAGTTTTCAGGTGCTCAAAAGGAAAATCTCTTCAAATATTTCCAGCATTCAATTCTTTCATCTGGTAAATAAATCTTCATCTCATGTGTCAAAAAATTCCTCCTCTAATCTGTCAAATCCGGCCTTTTTGCATGCTAAGGAAGGAAAGATTGTAAAATCAGATTGAACTCCGATTGTCAGATCACATCTTAATGGTAAAAGACATTTTTATATTTTCCCCACCAAAATCAAGATATAAAATTAATTCTCCTCTTCTATTTGGTGTGTAGGAGACATCAAGAAATGATAAAAAACAATGAAGATACACACCTCCAGGAGCTTTCGAGAAAAAATGGTAGAAAATCAGATACCAATGCACAGTTGTCCATCGATTTTACTTTCAACTTCAAATTTGGATCATCCACATAGGACAACTGAGTTAAAACATTCCCTGGGGTTCCTTTTTACCTTTTACAAATTTTGAGAAAAAATGCAATATTTCTCATTTTGCTTCGCCCCTTTGCCTTTGAAAAATGAGCTCTAACATGTTACCCATGATGTGGGCTCCAACAGATTGGTAGCTCAATTCTACAACTTATACCTCTTTTTTGAAAAAGGAAAATTTTCCAATTTTCCTTTGGTGCTCTGCCCTCCTTGCTTTTAGCTTTTGATGTGGGTCCCAGTGAGAACCACACTTCCTTTTTACACTTTAACCCCTTTTTTCACAAAAGGAAAATTTTCCAAATTTCCCTCGGTGCTCCGTCCTCCTGCTTTGAATTTTCAACGCAGGCCATAACTAAATTTTGGTGGAGCCACACTTCATTTATAAACTTGTACCCTTTTTACCAAAAAAGGCAAAAGTTTCCACTTTTCCTCTGAAAGTCCGCACCTCCACCGTTGACTTTTCAAAGCAATTTTTTACTATTCTCTGTCGGGCTTGCAGGTCATTTTGATGACTTTAATCTTTTTGACCATAAGAGGAAAATGAATAAAAGTTGACTCCGATGGCCCGCCTCCCCACCTTTTGAATTTTCAAACTACCATGTGTCCTCCTCTGATTCACTGACGGGGTTGCGCTTCACTTTTATACTTTATCCCTTTTTACTAAATAAAGCTAAAAAGTCACAAAAACCTTCCTATCCATCTCCCTTGCCTACCACATGTCCTTCTCTGATCTCAATGCAGGCCTTAGGGATTTTTCTTCATTTTTACTCTTTTTTCCAAAGTGCCTTAAATCCCGAAAAAAGACCCGCCCTTCCTTAATCACTCAGGTTTTGACATGTGTACACCTTCAGGGACATTCGGAGTTATGGGAACAATTTGAACTTTTTTCCAAAATAGCAAAAAATAATAATTCTATTGAACAAACCCACTGCTCCTCATCCAATGAAAATTTCCCACGTATTAGCATGTGTTTAGACACAATTTGATGGGGAAAAATCACCCGTCAAACTGTAAAAATGCAGAACTTAGCCATTTACGCACAGAGTTGAATTTTTCTTCAAGGACAAAGAAGTTTGTAATTTGTTCATGGATGGGCATGATTCCATGACCATGGAGAAGGATTTTCATAGGCATATGAATGAAAAATAATTTTTTTCATGTATCCATTCGGGAGATAGAACAAAAACGACGCTCCAGGAAGAAATGCAGAGTTTTTAGGGAAAAAATGGCGAGAGATGAAAATGAACTCCAAAATCAGCTCCAACTCGGGGATGGGCACTCCCAGCGAGTGCCACAAGAACAAAAGTAGCCCAAGTGCCAAGAATCCATTAGGAAAAAGAATCGAGAGTCAATCCTTCAAAAATGAGCTAGAGACCAAAAAAAATTTTGCTGGCCAAGAACTAGGGAAAACCAAATCCCGACAAAAACAAAAAAACATAATACAAAAAAGAAATACACACTATACAATGGTATTCATGCCTTCACTCTGAGAAATCAATCAAGGAAATGTTTCAAATGCTTTCCATTAACAGGAAATTTGAGCAATTCCCCATCTAGGTCTTTTAGGAAGAAGGTATGTTCACCAATTAAAATGTCAATAGAATAAGGGCCCATCCACGATGCATCAAAATTTCCATGTTTTCCCTTATCCTCATTCCTGCTATCACAAAGAAACACAAGATCTCCAATGCTAAAATATCTTGGAGTTACCTTCTTGTCAAACAATCTTTTCAACTTTTCTCTGAACTTCTCACATGCCTTTGGTGGGATGCCCTTCTTTCTTCATCCAACTCAAAAATTTGATTAATGTGAGCATTATATGGACTAACTTTTTGATCTTCCAGTTTTTTAATGAACTTCATATGAGGAAAATTGCATATGCAGGGGTAGAAGAGCTTGAGTTCCATACTCCAACTCAAATGGACTTTTTCCAGTACCTCTTTTAACAGTAATTTCTATCAACCCAAACAACAAACTTCAACTACTCACCCTATTTCCTTCTGTTTAGATCCAAGGTTCTCTTAATGATGTTTAATATATTTTTATTGTTGGACTCTGCTTTTCCATTTCCTTGGGGGTTATAGTTGGAGGCATATGTCAAATTGATCTCATATTCTTTACACATTTCCACCAAAGGTTTAGCTCTGAAGCTCATGACATTATTAGTAACAATTTTAACTAGCACTCCTAACCTGCAGATGATATGGTTCAACATGAAGTCCATGACAATTTGGTTATGTTTATCTCTTGGTGGGTATTTCCTCCACCCACTTAGTGAAGTAATCAGTGGCTACAAGAATCCACTTATGGCTAGAACTTCAAGGGTTTGAAATCTCACCAATGAAATCCACTCCCCATTGCTTGAATGGGGCTTTAATTGATACAGGATGCAAAGGAAGGGAGCCAGAAGCTTTCATTCTTCTGAGAAAAATGTTGGCAACTCTCACATCTTCTAACCAACAAATTTGTATCTTTGAAGAGAGTTAGCCACCAATAACCAACCCTCAAGATCTTGTGTGTTGTAACTCTTACAGAAAACATTCCCCCCACAAACTCCTCCATGGAGATCAAAAATTATCTTGGGGGCTTTGTCTTCAGTAATTCACCTTAAAAGAACTCCCTCGGGGTTCTTCCAAGCTAAACCAAAATCAATAAAGGCATATTTATGGGAAGCCAACTTAAAATATCTTTTCTGAATTTTACTCAAATACTCGGGGCAGTATAAATATCTGGGATAAAAAATTATATCTTTGTACCATTCATAACTCATCAATTTTTCAAGGACATCAACCCTTCCTTCTTCTACTTCATTCACCTCAATAGTTTGTAAGTTTCTCTCAGCCATAAGCTTAGCTAAGCCCAAACCTCTTACTAACTTCGTGGTTTGGATATCCATGTCATATTCCTGCAATTTTTTTACCCATCTGCATCTTTTTCTTGAGACCTCCATCTCTGATAAGAAATCTTTCACCATGGTATGGCAAACATTAGCAACAAATTTAGAGCTCAAAATGTAAGGTCTGAAAACCTTTGTTTCTTTTACCAAGGAAAATGCTTGCTTCTCCATAATGGTGTACTTCAACTCAACCCCTTGCAATGTCTTACTAAAAAAAGGCAATTGGCCTCTCAGCCCCTTCATCATCCTTCTGCAACAAGACATATGCAATAGTGTTATCTGAAGAAAATGAAAACATTTGAAAAGGCTTCTTATAATCTGGAGCTTCTAAATAGGGGCATGCTTTAATGCTTATTTGATCCCATTGAAAGCTTGAATGGAAGCCTCTTCCCATTTGATAGCTTGATCTTTCTTCAACATGCTAGTAATTGGGATGGATAGCTTAGCAAAGTTAGATATAAATCTTCTGATAAAGTTAATTTGCCTAAAGAAAGATTGAATTCCTTTCTTAGTTCTTGGAATTAGGACTTTGCTGATGGCTTCTACCCTCTCTGGATCAATCATGACCCCTTCTTTTGACACAATGTGCCCAAGCAGCTTTTCCTTCTGAACTCCAAAATGGTACTTCTTGGGATTTAGGGAAATACCATACTTTCTGCATTTGATCAGCATTTTCTCCAAATGTTCCAGGTGATCATTTATTTTCCTCGAGAAGATAGTAACATCATCTTACTATATAGCAATAAAATCATTAATGTAACCAACAAAAGCAACATCCATTGCTATTTGGAAAGTGGCTCCAGCATTCATCAAGCCAAAAGTCATTTTGAAATAAACATAAGTTCCCCAAGGAGTGGTAAAGGTAGTTTTGATTCTTTCTGAATCCTTTACAACTACCTGGTTATAGCCAGAGAAACCATCCAAAGTGGATAGCAATTCCAAACTAGTTACCATTTGCAACATATTCTCCATATTTGGTAGAGGGTAATTATCTTTTAATGATGCTCTATTCAAGTTTCTAAAGTCCACACAAATCCTGATATCACCATTCTTTTTTCTTACAGGTACTAGGTTTGCAACCCAAGATGAGTACCTTGTGGGCTAAATAATCCCTCCATCCCTCAGTTTCTTCAGTTCTTCTTGCATTTTAAGAGATAGGAGTGGATTGATTGGCCTCTTTTTCTACATGAATGGATTTACATTAGATTCCAAAGGAATTTCATGTTGAAACAGATCCTCTCTATATGTCTTCAACTCAAAATAAGACCAAGCCAAGTAGTCCTGATATTTCTTCAATAGTTGAACATATGACTTCTTTTCCTCCTAAGATCAAATTACTACCCAACCAGATTTTCATTGGTTTCTCATTTGTTCTCAAATCATTCTCTTCAACATCCCTTGAGGAAAACATGTTTATATTGATAATGAAATCAACATTATCAAAATTTGTTTCAAGAGTAACTAACCCTCTAGGAATAGTGTTAGTCTTCAGCTGAATGATACCTTTGCCAAACAAGGTTTCCTTTCCTTCAGCTATACTGACCAATGGCTCCAAATCTATATGTTGATCAACAAACTCTCTTTGGTTCTGCAAAAAACATTTGCACTTGAGCATCATCTTTGAACACTTGCCAATGTTTAATGTTGTCAGGGATAAATGGTCTAGTTAGCACTTCAACATCATACTCACAATATGGGGATATGCTGCAATTTTCAAATATAGGATCCCAATACTACTAACTTTTCCACAAAAAAATTGAAACTCCTATCATGATGTACAATATTGAATGAGTCAAACATCTCAATAAGATCCCAAACTGCATGCTTTTATTATTTCATTCACTGATTTTTTAGCAACATAAATTTTTCTAACTTGCTTGACAATTAGTTCTGAATCTCCTTTGACAATGATGTCCTTAACACCATATTTCCAAGCAATTCTCAAACCTAATAATAGTGCTTCATATTCAGAAATGTTGTTAGTGCACTCAAAGTTGAGTTTTAAAGAAAAAACAAACTCTTCTTGGCCTAGAGAAATCAGAACAACACCAGCACCATTTCCAAACTTGGAACAAGCTCCATCAAACAATAAAGTCCAAGGAGAGCCTTCCTGTTCAAGAAACTTGCACTCTTCAATTTTGTGCTCTTTACCATCAACAAATCCAAAAACGTTGTTAGCATCAACATCAGCATACAACACTTCATAAGAAGCATTATTGGGATCCTCAATGAGATGTAGCATCTTCTTTTCTCCATACAACTTGACAAGACTACCCTCAATTGGAATGGTGGAAAAAAACATATCCATTTGAACACTTCCACCAACACTTGTAGCCCATTTTATTGATAACAACATGCCCCATTTGGCAGGGCAATCAACAATAACAACATCAAGTTTCAAGTTCTTACCTGGGTAAGTTGCAAGTTGTACCACCAAACCTTTCACACATCCCACCACTGACACCTCTCTAGAATCCATGGCAGTGCACTTCCCATATGCTATTGTTACTTTGATATCTAGTTAATTCATGACTTCCAGAGGCATAACATTGCATGATGCTCTGGAATCAAACATACAGTTGTGTAGCAATCTATCCTTAATGATCAGAGTAGTGAAGAATGGATCTATATTTAGCTGAGAATCCACCAAGGATGTTCCCAAATAAACCTCAGGTGGTTCACCTAGTTCTTTAAGTACTTGGGGTTTTTCAACTTCTATAATGGTAGGAGGAGTCTCAACATTGTTTACACTTCTGCCTAGGGTAGTCTTCTCCTCTTTCAGCCCCAAATACTCAAAGGCCCTTTTCTTGTGCTCAGGAATCCTAAGTAGCTCAACAATTGGAACATAAATCTTGATCTGACTCAAGACTTGGGCAATATCATAAGGAACATATCTAGGCAAGGCAACATTAGGAGAAAGATTGACACACTCATCAGATGGCACAAGACTTTTCACATTTTGAGCATGAGGAGGAGTATAATTTTTGTTTGGGAAAACAAGGCCTTTGGTAGATGCATCTTTCCTAAGAGCTTCTTTAGGAACATTTGAAAGCAATGGAGTTTTTGTTTTGGCCTGAGGCCCTGCCCCTTTGACAAATTTACTCCTAGTGTTATACTTCTTTTTCTTGGGCAACAATAACATTCATTAACAACTGTATCTATCCTCTTCTGAAGGTATTCCTCCATCATTCTTCTTAATAATTAATGCCCTTAAATATTCAAATTCATTATTGGTAAATTCAAAAGCTTGTACAGTATCTATTTCTAAAGTATGAGAGGGAGGATGAAGAGGTACCCAGTGAATGCAATCCTAAAAACCGGTAGTAGTTCTAACACTTATTACCTTAGTTGAAGTTGCTCCTTACTGTGAGCTTGTAGAGCACTCCATCATGCATGCATCATCATCAGTGTTATCATCATCAGCTTCCTCTTCTACTTTTTGATCTACTTCACATGGAGCATGGGGCATGAAACATCTGTCACACCAATCAATTACATATGTTTCTTCAACAACAACAACTCTGGCAGCCAAAGGATCAGGCACCATTCTATTTTCCCTGGCCTGGGGATGTTTATTTCCAAATCCAATAGGTCCCTTGCCTCTGTCATCATACCTTTGATCACCTCTAGGATGATTTGTAAATATTTCTTGTCCTTGTTTCCTATGCTGACCTTGGGAACCTTGTCCAATTCCTTTCTCTGCCTTTGGCTAGCTTGTAAGACATTTCTTTAACACCCATGGCCAAAGTATTTACAAATTCCTCTAGATCCACAACCTTACATGATTGAGGCTTCTCTAGGTTAATCATTTTTACACCCTCCCTCTTAGGAGGCTTACCAATGGATTTGATATTGTTCTCAATTTGCAGAGCAATGGTAAAGGCCTGCCTCAAATTACTAGGGTTCTTATCCCTTAAATAGTAAGAAACTTTCTTATCAAATGCATCTGAATATTTTATCAGACATGATTCATCACATGGCCTCAAATTAATAGGCAATCTCCTTAAGGTCTTGTTAAATATTGTGTTGAAATCATGCATTGATTCATTAGGATTCTTCTTGATATTTTCAAACTTTGATAAAAGAAACCTAGGGTCTGTTTTATCACCATACTGCAATCTAAATGCATTATTCATTTCTGTCCAAGAATCAATGGAATTATCTGGCAAATATTTATACCAGTCCCTTGCATCTTCTTCCAAAGTATGGATAAACAATTTTTATATATACATCTTCAAATTCAATCTCAAAGTCTTCCATCATGTTGATAAAAAGATTTAAGTGCTGATCACCAGTTATAGCATTATTTCCTTGGAACTTTGGTAGTCTATTTCTTACATCTTGGGGAACTACATTTGGATAACCAGCCATCCCTCTAAAATTTATAGGACCAAAGGTATTTACAACAAATGGAGGTCTGGGTGGGGGATGGGCCATGTTGTTTTGAGGAGGTGACCTTGGAGGAGAATCAAACTGATAAGGGACAAGGGGTCTTTGAAACATAGGAGTATAAATTTCAAAATGAATATCCCCTAAAGGCTCTATTTCTTGGAAAACCCTATCAACTTTGGAAAACACAGGGGTAGAATGAGAAGCAAACTTTTCAAATTCAAATGAAGGCCCATCTCCAGATGGAGAATTCAATTCCACAAAAATACTACCTGATTCAGAATCACTTGAATGGAAATATTCAATGATAGGAAGATCACTTTCATCAATGGAGATATCTTTTCTTGACTGCTGATCTCCAACAACTCTCCAGGATCTTCTTCCTTTTGACTTTGTTTTTCCTAGCTCTGGAAATAATGTCCTAGTAGGATCCTTAGTGAAGAAATATCTTCTTCCTTCCAGATTTGCAAATATTAGTAACAAATCTCACTTGACAGAGGTTAAGACACTGGTATTTATCAAAAAATTAGATCAACATGGAGTCGCCACTAAGGATTTCCACCTTAGTTGTGTAAATGCACTAACAAATATGATCTGTCAAATGTCTGTCAACACTAGAAACTAGAAATGGAATGATTTGACCTTCCTTTACCCAAATTTATCAATGAAACTTAGTGCAATAAGTACAAAAACTTGTAATATTACACACAACACTTGTAACTTTGAACACTTCTTACAGGCCTAAACACAGGATGATGTTGAAATAATGTACTAGCACTTCGAGCATGTAAGAAATGTTTATCAAGGTCTGAATATGAACTACAATCACAATGAACTCAGAAACAGTGCCAAAATGGTGTTGGTACCCAAATTAATTCTCCCTCAGAAGCTGAGCAACATCACAAATTTGACAAGAAGCATAGAGATAAACAAATCATGTTGTGTGTCATTTTGTAGCCGGGGAAGAAATGCAACTTGCTCTTTGTCACTCAGATGTGGAGAAATGGATAACACCCTTAAGAGGATTTGATCTATCCTCACTACTTTATGGTTGTGCCTTTCAACTAGGGTGAGAGGACCCTTTTGTAGCCTACTGTTTGTGGAGGAGATGGATATGTCCTTCTTTGCAAAGTTATTAAGAAGACCTTGAAGAAAACATGATCAATACAAAAAAAATCTAACTCTCACGAGTTGTCACCCTAGATAATGGAGATATTTTCTAAGCAAGGTTCAGGCTACTAAAGACAAATGAAAACTTGATTGCTTCTACAATGTTTTGGTAATAGAAATTATGCATTTGTACACACACAAGAAAAACAGGGGTAGTATGGGTAGGATTTGTTGTTTTTAAATGAATTTTGGTGGGAGGTGAGGAAGAATGAACTTGATTCACCAGATATTTGAGAGCTTTTACAAAAAATGGAAGGCTTAATCAATAAAATGCTTCAGAATAGCTAAAATGTTCCTTTAACCAGAAGGTGTGCTTCAATGGAGGCCCAGATCAACATATTTTCACACAAAATTTAAGAATCCAAAATGAAGGCTCAAATTGAAAAACTTAATTGAACATTATCAACCTTTGTTTTATCATGCCTAAGATACCCTCAAAGGCTAACAAACAATATTATCATCATGCTAGGAGTAAAGTGATTTTAAATTTGTTTATTTCACTATCAAATGAAAGCTCTTCTGATAAATGAAATTGTAAATGCCACCAAACTATCACAAGGATAAGATCTTGTGTGATTCACAAAGATTTCAATGTAAGATTGCAATGGGAACAAGAAAAACTATTTGTAGACATTCAAAAATGAAGCAGACACAATTTTTCTCAAAATCAACATAGATTAACTCAAATTTGATTAAATTCATCAGCAGGGGAAAGTTTCTAGAACAATCTCAGAGCTTGTCAATGGCTGTACACTTGCAACCACCTTGACATGATCAAATTTAACACAAAAGAAATAAACAGGTTCCTCAGATGATTTCTCAGAAAGATGGGCTCTGTCAAAATTTTCTCTTAGGAATTAACTCCCGACCTCTAACACTCCAACCATTTGCATGACAAATTCATGCAATTTATAACATTTAATCTACAACAGAGTTTTCCCCCCAAAACAAAAAACATTCAAAGCACCATTGCTTGTTATAATTTTGATTGTGATTCCTAGAATCAGATTTGAAAAAAAAGTTTTCAGGTGCTCAGAAGGGAAAATATCTTCAAATATTTCCAACATTCAATTATTTCATCTGGTAAATCACTCTTCATCTCACGCGCTAACTACTTCCTCCTCTAATCTGTCAAATCTGGTTTTTGCGTGCCAAGGAAGGAAAGATTGGAAAATCAGATCGAATCCGATAGTCAAATCACATCTTAATGGTAAAAGACATTTTCAGATCTTCCCCCCCAAATCAAGATATCAAATTAATTCTCCTCTTCGTTTGGTGTGTAGGAGACATCAAGAAATGATAAAAAACCATAAAAAATTGAATCTCCAGGAGCTTTGGAGAAAAATGGCAGAAAATCATATACAAATGCACAATTTCCATTGATTTCCCTTTCAACTTTGAATTTGGACCATCCACGTGGGATATCCAAGTTAAAATGGGCCTGGGGGTTCCTTTTTACCTTTTATAAATTTTGGGAAAAAATGCAAAATTTCTCATTTTGCTCCGCCCCTCCACCTTTGAAAAATGGGCTTGACACGGGACATGATATGGGCTCCAACAGAGTCATGGCTCAATTCTACAACTTTTACATATTTTTTGAAAAAGGAAAATTTTCCAATTTTCCCTTGGCGCTCTACCTTCCCACTTTGACTTTTCAACGCAGGCCATAATTGACTTTTGGTGGAGCCGCGCTTCATTTATAAACTTTTACACTTTTTACCAAAAAAGGAAAAATTTACACTTTTCCTCTAAAAGTCCACACCTCCACCATTGACTTTTTAAAGCAAAGTTTGACTATTCTTTGTCGGGCTTGCGGGTCATTTTGATGACTTTAATCTTTTTGACAATAAGAGGCAAAAAATCCAAGTTGCCTCTGATGGCCTACCTCCCCTACCTTTTGACTTTTCAAATTGCCCTTTCTATGTGTCCTCCTTTTATTCACTGCGAGGCTGATAGGGATTTTTTCTTCATTTTAACTCTTTTTTCCAAAGTTCCTTAAAGCACAAAAAAGACCCGCCCTTCCTTAATCACTTAGCTTTTGACATGTGTACACCTTCAGGGACCTTCAGAGCTATGGGACCAATTTGAATTTTTTGCCAAAATAGCAAAAATTGATAAGTTTATTGAACAAACCTACCACTTCTCATCCAATAAATAGTGCCCACGTTTTAGCATGTGTTTAGACACAATTGGACAGAGAAAAATTACCCATCAAACCGTAAAAATGTAGAACTTAGCCATTTACGCACATAGTTGAATTTTTCTTCGAGGACAAAGGAGTTTGCAAGTTTTTCATGGCTGGGCATGATCCACGACCATAGAGAAGGATTTTCAGAGGCATACGAATGAAAATAATTTTTTTTTCATGTAACCATTCGGGAGATAGAACAAAACTGATGCTCCAGGCATAAATGTAGATTTTTTAGGGCAAAAACAGCGAGACATCAAAATGAGCTCCAATAGGACCATGCGATGGTGAAAAGTTTTAAATGGGTCCTGGCCATCATTAGGAGTAGTTTCTTTGACAAAACAAATCAGGAACAGAAGTGGAGTAGGATGGGGAGGAATCTTCAATGGTGGAAGTTGAGAGATACCATATAGAGTTTTTTGGTCTTACTTAGCAAGTGGTTTCTTAGTTTGACTTGGTAATGTGATAGAATACTTGAGAGGAGGTGTTAGATTGATTTTGAGAGGAAGTTGCTTAAGTGGCTCTTGACTTATTATAGAAGGAACCTGAGTAATGATGACATGATGCTCATTAGACATAGATGAACCAGATTTACAAACACATTGAGATGTAGTAATTGGAGATGAAGATGTAGCAAAATTTTGAGCAATAAATGAGTTAAGACCATAATGCTTAAGGTGGCTAATTTGTTGCTTAAGAGTATAGCAATCATTTTCATTATGTCTATTGATTTGATGATAATTGCAATATGGATAACCTTGATATTTTACAATCTAATAAGGGAGGATAGTAATGAGTAGATGGCAAGCTGATTAATTGATGAGTTATGAGCTGTAAAATAATATCTTGTTTCTTATCATTGAGCTCAAACTGGAGAGGCCCGAGAAGTGGTAAGATTCAGGCTTCACTAATATGAGCAAATGTGGAAGACATAGAATAAGGATGAGATGTAGAAGAATAAAAAACATGATCGTGAGAAACGTCCTTAAGACATTGGATTTTATATTTGAGCAATGTAAGTGTGGATTCCATAGCCTAGAATTTACTTTGAAATAGAGAATGTAAATCTTGAATTAATTTTTAAAGAGATTTATGGGAATTAGGACCAAGAGAGTCGTCAGAAAGATGATCGAAGATAGCATTGACTTGAGCATGCAGTGTATCTAGAGGAAGGTATATATTGTGTACGGCTCTTTGGAGAGCATATTTGCGAGATGGGTGCATTTTAAGTGAGTAAATCAAGGGGACCTGAAGAGATTTAGAAGCCATGAAATAATATTGGATATAATGAGAAAAAAATGAAGATCCAAGAGTGTTTGAATGATAAGTTCACCAAATGATTTAACAATTTTTTTTTGTAAAACCCTAATTATTGCAGTGTAATAACATAAATAGATAAAATAAAATAATGAAGTATAAATTTGACCTAAAAAATAAGCAAATGGAAATTGGAAACCCTATGTTCAAGAGGGATGAAAGAAGACTTAGTTGATTTGCAATAAATCCCAGAGTGTACAAAGCTAAAAAACTGATAAAACAAAAGGGCAGATTGTCACCAACGAACCCATAAAATTGTAGGAATGTTAGAATATGTCAGACCAGGATGCCTAGACTGGGTCAAGGGTGCCTGGGGTGCTAGATACTTTTACTAGGTTCCTGTGACTATGAAAAACCATAGAAACTAATTTCTTCTTTGTCACACCAATGTCACTACCCTTTGTTGTTGAATTCCTGTAGGTCGCTGGAAGATCGTCGAATTCACCTGTAACCTGTAAAACAAAATACCTCCTACAAAACCCCAAAACACATTAAATATTAAAAAATAAAAATATGCAAATGGGGAGTCAAAATGACCCCAACATTCACCCAACATAGTGATCTTATAACCAATCACTACACTACATCTCAAATTCCACGTAGTTTTGTGTGTGTGAAAATCATGCCCTAGGTGGCTCTTGTGTCAGATGCACTTGATAGCGAGAAATAGATAGATGTAGAAATGTAAGTATATTTGTTGATGAAAAACTGAACTTTCCCTCCTATGCATGTATACAAAAGAATGTCGTCCCTTATCTCTTAAATAAAATCTAGATGGATGCTTTGATGCTTTTGAAATGCCTTTGGATGCAACCTTAGGTGATAGTAATAGATGTTTAATTCTTGGTCCTTCATAATGGTCACATAACTTTATATTTATATGATTACCTTCCTTGAATTTTGCAAATGAAAAATAAAAGGTTGACCCATGAGATAACAAAACACCTAAAATGAGTAATCAAAGTACAAAGAGGTTAGGGGCGCCTAGAGGGATGAGGGTGCGTAGCTTTGGCATTCTAGTCTGGGCGTTGGTGTCTTGAGTGATGCAAGATAAAACAATGAAGTATAGACTGGGCTATGGGGTACAAGAGATCAGAAAGAACCCATGAAACATAGAGAAAAGGCCAAATACATATGCCAATTGCTAGTTTTCTCACTTATGAATCATATGAATAGTAGTATGTTCATGTTTTCTTCCTCAAAATTCCCCTCTTTTGAAGTCAAGTTTTGAAATTTTGAGTTCGTTCCTTGGAGTATTGGATCACATCGAGCCTAGCATTGTTTGTAGTTTTCCCATTCATGGAGAACAATTTGAAAGTTGGGCATAATGGTGAAGTTTCTTTCCTTATTTTTATTTTTCTTCCCACAGTCGGGAATGATAGGCGTATCTTCCCCATTATTTTTTGCCCCAGAATCCACGGGTAGTACGTGGGCATCTCTGATTGGATGCAGTTTGGCCATGTTTCAAGCATCAGCGGAAGCCTCCACATGTCCAAATGACGCAACTCTAGGGGTAGGGTCCAAGGGACAGTCCTCAAATAAGTGTAGGCTTTCTACGTGTCCCAGGTTCAAAATGAAGGTAAAACAAGCTCAAATCGGCTAAGTATGGAAGGTTCAGCAAACGACACCACGTGCCTCATTGGATGCAACTTCAAGAGTCAAAGTCAGGGGTAGTTCTCAAACTTGCGCCAGTCCTCCACGTGTCCCAGGTCCAAAAAGAGAGAGAGTCGATCATTAAAATTGACTAAGTATGGGTGGGTTGGTGGAAGTCTCCACGTGCCCTAACGACACAATTTCAGAAGTGAAATCAAAGGGTCAGTCTCCAAGTAGCGCCAACTTGCCACGTGGTTAAAGTCAATGGGGAGACAGAGTTGGCCGTTGAAAATTCCAAGACCGGTGGAAGGAGACACGCATCAGCTCAGCGCAATTTCAGGAGGAATTTCCAAAATGGAAACTCAAATGAGTGCCATCCCTCCACGTGTCTAGGGGTCAACATAAGTCAAGCAGGAAATAGACCCGAATCAGCAAAGTATAAAGGAACCGGTGGAGCTCTCCATGTGTCAGCCTTACACAACTTCAAAGGAGAAAATGTAAAAGGTGTCCATAGGCCCACTCCAATCAATTCCTTCCACGTGGGTGACCCAAATTTAAATTTGTAGAAGCAAATTGAATGGACCATGTTTTAACTCGCGAAATAATGTAATGGCCATATATTTAAAAAACTGGTTTTTCCACCATCAACATTTATTTGCAAATCAAGATTTCGAGAGGGCGTGAATGATTGGAATAAGTTGTAATTGTTTCTTGCTTTCTCGAGGAAGTTGTAACCATCTCTTGCGAGCTATATCATGGGCTTTCAAATCCATTGTATGGGTTGGAATTTTGATATTCTGGAACTGTAATTTCTAATTGGAAGAAATCAATACAAAGGTTTTCCCCTTTTTCCTCTGCTTTCTCTTTCCTTTTTGCTCTGATCTGTGAATCATTTAATCCTTGCATGCTTAGAAACTTTGTGTTCTAGTTTATACAATCTCAAGAACTTTGAGTCTGCAGATTGTTCCCATTATAAACGTGAATGGTTCTACTCTATATCTCATTTGCTCAATACATATAAGGGTTTTCTCTGCCATCTCTTTTCCCTGAAAGTATTGTCTTCTTCTTCCTCCCTCCTCTCTTCAATGTCTTCTATCCTCATGTATTGATAACTTTCCAGGCATAAAACACATTTCAAGATATCAGGAAACCACCATTGAATGAAAGATTGTATATTTGTACATAGGTTTTGCCCCTGCTTTCAATAAGGGAACCTCTCCCATTAAAGAGGAGGGACTTGCTTGTCCCCTGACTGTGGTTTCATTCCAAGTGCAAATCTGAAACCCAACAGTTTTTGGTGACTCTACTAGGGATTTGTTCAACAAATTTCCTTTCCTAAAAGAACAACTAATTTGATCATTTCTTTGATCTGACGACTCTAAGATATACTCATGGTAGAAGGGCTCTTGGAATTGAAGATCCCCAATTTCAACTCTTGGATCAACAAGGTTTTCAACTTCCTCCAACAAGAAGAAATAGAAGAGATCGTTCCACAAGCACACCTCCTGTTGAAGACAGAGCTTCTGGTAGTAGCATTCCTCAAGCAAGACTTAGCCCTAATCTTCATGCCCTAATTCTTACTGGTGTCTCAGTTCCATTTCAAGCAATATTTCTGAGGATGGCACCACCTCGGCCTTGGGGACAAAGAGTTGGGCCTCTAGCTCTTCCTCAACCATTGCATGAGTTACCTAGGGGTAACAGGAAGAATTTTCCCAAATTTAGAGGTGATGGTAAAGTACACCCTGATGAACACATTGCAGCCTTCATTGTTGCATGTGGGGTCCTTGGAGTTGAACATGAGGATGTCTCTATTAGGTTGTTTGTGGAAACCTTGCAAGACAATGTTGCAGATTGGTTTTACCATCTTCATGTTGGGACCATCATTGATTGGACTACTATGAGGACTGGATTTGAGTAGTGTTTCAAACCTACTAAGGATGTGCATGCTTTGCTAGCTTAGATTTCTCAAATCAAGAAGAAGCCACATGAACCTATGAGAGAATTTATGTCCAAGTTCAACAAGTTGGTTAACAAGATTCCACTAGATACTAAGCTTGTTGATCAGATTCATAAGTTTTTCTTCTTGAATGCTTAATTTCAAGAAGTAAGCTATGCCCTAAGGAGAGTAAAATCTTGCAACTTTGGATGCTGATAAGAGATTGGCTATCAGTGTGGAAGATGACTTGATCATGTATGACAAGCTGAAAAGGGAGTCTTTCAAATCCAAAGCATCTTCTTCTTCTCCTTCTCCTGGAGGTAATGCAAATCAGTTGGTGCAAAAGCTGGCTAATGACCTCATTGCCATAAAAAAGCAATTGGCTCAGCATGCTCCATATCAAGATGTTCCAAGGAAGAAATTTCAACCTAAGAACCACTTGCCCTCTTCTCAAACCAGGTTGGCTATTGAAGGTCCACCCCTCAAGGTTCCTATTAATGCTACTTGTGAGGTTCTTGAGCCTGATGATGAGGAAGAAAATGGGCTCTATGATGAACAAGAAGAGGAAGCTGATGAAGAACTGGAGGAGCCTGGTGGTTCTCAAGTTCATTTCCTCACCACTGAGGGTGTGGATGATCAAGATGACTATGATGATGTAGTGGCTAAGATGCACAGTGAATCATATGTTGTTATGACCCGGGAGCAGACCAACAAAAAGGAAAAAGTGGTGCAACCTTCAAAAATATCAAAGGAGTACCCCATCACCATCCTAGTGATTGCAAGAAGAGTATCTCCTATTCCTACTACTTCCACCCGAAAGGTAAGCTCTGCTAGTCCTTCTTCCTCTACTTCTTCTTCTGAGAATTCTTGTCCAACAAATGATAAAGTTGATAGATTAAAAGCTCCTCCTACTCCTAATAGTGATTCCCCATCCACATCTAGATCTTTTGATATTATAGACCATCTTAAAAAGACCAAGATTCAGATTTCTGAGGCAGAGTTCTATCAAACCCATCCTAAAGCCTTTGCCAAAATGGTTAACTTTGTAAATTCTAAATCTAAAACCCCATCCCATTCTTCTAAAGGCCTTTTTCCCACTCCTTATCTGCCTCAACCCAGCCTTGTGGTTGTAGTCACTTCACCCAATGAGAAGATCAAACCCTTCTATGTGACTCTCCTCTTAACTAGACCACAAGCTTAGTAATTGTTTCATTGATTCTGGTGCATCTAATAATGTAATGCCTGTAAAAGTGGCTCATGCTTTGGGTCTAACCCTAACCCACACTTATGGCTCTTGTTATTCCATGGAAAGTAGAGAATTGCCTTTGGTTGGGAGAATCAAGGATGCACAAGTAGCTTTTGCTACTTTACCAAAGAAAAAGGTCTTGGCTACCATCTTGGTTGTTGATATCCCTCCTTCCTATGGCATGTTGCTAAGTAGGAACTTTTACAAGGATGTTGGAGGTGAAATCCAAATGGATTGGTCACATGCCTTGATCCCTATTAATGGGAAGATGAAGAAGCTGCTACCTGAGAAACAAGTAGAGTATATTGTGCAAAAGATAGATGATCCTAAAGCAAAAATATTTTTTACATACATGGGGCATGGGAACTACATGATCATGTCACAAGAGGAGACAAGTCTGCCAAAGGAAGTGTTTCTTGATCCTAATGGTGTGTGGACTTTAGAGTTTGATGGAAGTTGTTCTTCAATTGGTTCTGGAGCTGGTGTAGTGCTTATTTCTGCTAGGGGTAAGGCTTATCCTTTCTCTTTTAAATTTTAGTTTAAAAATACCAACAATACTACCGAGTATGCGGCCCTTATTCTTGGGTTGAGCATGACGAAGGAAATGGGAGTGAAGAACCTTCCTTCTTGTGGAGATACCAAGCTAATTGTAAAACAAGTTAGAGACCTTTATCAGGTAAAGAGTAGAAGGTTGTGTTGGTCTCGAATCGCAGCACCCCTGGGACTCTGCAATGCGACGGGTTGAAAGTCTCAGTGCGAATGCACAACATGGAGCTTTTCCCAAGTGTGGGACCTCGCGAAATCAGAAAAGCTCTCCGGATGAAGGCCGGCTCCTATTCCTCTATTCAGATGCACCAATAAAACACAGAGGTTTACCCAAAAAACTTAATCTAACTACCAAGGAGACAGGGAGAGAGAAATGCATAAAAAAAAACCTAAGCTAAGGAGGTGATGCATCGAGGAATGTTGGACACCCGTTTTGCAAGATTAAACACAAACCACATAGATGTAATACCACACCATGCACTTAGGCAACCAAAATGCAATGAGAGATCAAAATAACAACAATGAATATATGAGAGGGTTTTAAAATCAATCACAGACATACATATATTTCTCAAGGATCGATTTAATACATTGCAATGGCCAAGAGGCAAACAACAACATTACAATCCATATGGGAGGCTTGAAAAACTCCACAAATTCTCTTGCGAGCAGGAGAGAAGGGAGGATGCAAATCAGAAATGCCCAACCATTTTTTAGAGCCTCTCCCGGCCATTTATACAAGAAAATTGAGGGAGAAGAGAAGAATTCAGAGCTCCTCCAACTACCTCCAAGACTGCACCTAACTTCAACAAATCGTGGCGGTAGGTGAGAATCTCAACAACCCAATAGTGGCAAAGTGTATTTTACATTTTTAAGAACTTGTTCCCACCTAATTAAATATATCCAGTTGTATTTGTGTAGAGGACACTGAGAGATTTCCGAAAAGTCCAACCTTGCGTGAATCCGAGCTCCCTGTGAAAAGTTATGGCGATCTGAATATTTCCCGCGTCAGGGTCTTCTGCCAGTCGGGTTCGGGTTTCTCCTTTGCATCATCATCGGGTTTGGAGGATGCCTCAACATGTTTTCACCCTGTGTTTCTTCACCTCTGAAACCTGATTTCTTGCGTCAGATTTTCCAACCCTTGCGACATGTTCTTTGTTGTCGAGTTTGCGGAACCCTCGAGCATCGGGACATCCTTTGCGATCTGCATGTTTCATGTTTTGTGTTTCCCGAAATGAAAAACCTGATTTTCCTTTGATGTCGGGTTTTCCAACCCTTGCGACATGCTTGTTTACCATGTTCTCCTGACGTGCTTCCCCGACGCTGAGACCCGATTTCTTTGATGTCGGGTTTTAGAGACCCCCCGACATGTTCCTGCGCCACTGAAACCCGATTCCTTTTGCGTCGGGTTTTGGAGACCCGACGACATCTTTTCTTTGTTGGTGGGTTTTGGAGACCCGAATACATATTTTCTTTATGTTTTTTCCACCATGTTTCTCCACCTCCGAGACCCGATTTTCTTTGGGTGTCTATATTTACCCGGGGGGTAAAATATATACAACAATTTGGTGACTCACGGGGTTACCTGCCTGCTAGGTAGAAGATCAATGGCCTTTTAGCAATCCATTGGGCATGGAGTCATGAGAAAGCCTGAATACCGATCTGAACTTTGAAAACCTCCTCTTGAGCCACTTGAAACCCATGGAACTTAGAGTTGTTCTCACCAAAATGCCACCGAAATGAACTGTGCCAGAGAAAAACCAACAACACCAAAAACTATGTACAATACTGAAAAAGCATACATGCCCCAAGTGGAACATGCAGAGTGTGCACAAGCACTTCTTCTGCTGAAAGCAAACCTACCTACTCTATTCTAACTGCAAGCAAAGGCAAGCTAAACAAACCCTGCAGCTGGTTGTGCAAAATAACTTCCTTTCTTCAAAATTAGCAGCCATGCAATTGATTTGGCACTGATCATGGCTGTTTGGATGGATGGAAAATCAACAAGAAGCTGGTCTTCTAACCAAATCATCAAGGTATCAGCTGAAAACAAATCCAATACCTCTTTTAGTTGCTTTGCATTTGGATTGGAGAGGTATGGCAGCTGATCCTTGGCACTTTGTAGTTCACCCTCATGCTTAGAAGCAAGCATGACTGGTTGTGACTCCTCCTTTGGCTCCAATGAAGCCAAATACCTGATTGGGAAAGGCCTGATCCATTCGATATGCCCATAGCTCTGATTTTCAATCCCAAAAATGGAGTCTTCTTGTAGACCCCCTTGGATGGATGATGTGGAAGAAATGGTGGAATCCTTCTTTCCTTTCTCTTCCTCCAATGAAGAACATGGAAGATTAAAATCTTCCAATCTTGGTTCCAAAGAGCCGCTATAAGATGCAGGCTACTGCAAATGAATGTTCTCCTTTATGACAGCAGGCTCTTGTGTTTGGTATGTGGATGATGAAAGAGAGAATGGTGGAAACTCAACTGGTTCTTCTCCATCAAAACAGTCCTCCAAATCTGACAGGTAAACTGCCTCATTGTTGTCCTGTTGTTTGTGTTCAACTTCTCCCATGGTGTCCTCTTGATCTGCAACTTGATCACCATGGTTTCCTTCACTCTCCAATATTGAGTTTGAGATATCAAACTCCTCTTCAGTACTAGAACTTGGGAGAGGTGAAGTAGAAAGAAGACTTGAAGGTTCTCCTATAGCCTGCTTTGTACTCAAAGCCCTTGGATCTGCACGTTTCTCCTAACTAGGATGTGCTCCTCTTCTTTTGCCTTTGGAGCAGCTTCTCCCTCCTCTACTACTTGAAGGCAATCTTGCTCTTGATATAACTCTTCCTCTAGCATGAAATTTGTCAAGTCAAACTCTTCAGTCTGCTGCTCTAGAAGACAAGTTGGGGCTGCAAGATCTTCTTCAGGGCTTTCTTCCTCCATGGCTGATTGCACAACTTGAATTAGATCAGCATTCCCTTCAAATAGAGTGTCAACATGGACACTACATTCTAAGCAAGCTGATTGCTGATCTACTCCTTCGTTTTTTCTCTTCTTCTGCCGCAACAAAATCAGTCCTAGCCACTATGGTTTCTACCTTAGCCTCTTCTGTAGGTTTTACCAGCAGAGGGATCTTCTCAATTCCAAATTTAAGAGCCAAACTTACTAAGCTCTTAATCATTTCTGCTTTGCATCCTCCCTTCTCTCCTTCTCGTAAGAGAATTTGTGGAGTTTTTCAAGCCTCCCATATGGATTGTAATGCTGTTGTTTGCCTCTTGGCCATTGCAATGTATTGAATCGATCCTTGAGCAATATATGTATGTCTGTGATTGATTTTAAACCCTCTCATATATTCATTGCTGTTATTTTGATCTCTCATTGCATTTTGGTATTCCTGTACATGGTGTGGTATTACATCTATGTGGTCTGTGTTTAATCTTGCAAAACGGGTGTCCAACATTCCTCGGTGCATCACCTCCTTAGCTTAGGTTTATTTTTATGTATTTCTCTCTCCCTGTCTCCTTGGTAGTTAGATTAAGTTTTTTGGGTAAACCTCTGTGTTTTATTGGTGCATCTGAATAGAGGAATAGGAGCCGGCCTTCATCCGGAGAGCTTTTCTGATTTCGCGAGGTCCCACACTTGGGAAAAGCTCCATGTTGTGCATTCGCACTGAGACTTTCAACCCGTCGTGTTGTAGATTCCTAGGGGTGCTGCGATTAGACACCAACAGGTTGAAACACTATAGGAATCTAGTCTGGGATTCCATTGAATTCCTTGATGCTTTTTCCATTGAAGTTGTGCCAAGGGAAAGGAACACTAGGGCTAACTCTCTAGCTGTTTTGGGGTCCTTGTTGATTCCTCACCCTGATTTCCCTCAGGAGAAATTCACCATTGAGCTAATCCATAGACCCAGTGTGCCTAACAATGCAAATAATTGGCAAGTTTTCAATGATGACCAGCATTTTCTTTCTTTCTTAGAGCTCAAAGATAGCTTTGATCAGTTTTACTTTGAAGGAAGTGACAATCTACCTAGAGAATGTGTGTCATCAAATGAAGAGAGTGTCAAAGAAGAGATGGATCAAGATGGACGCATCAAACTAAAAGGAAACAAAATTCCTAAAGGGCTGGTGAGTTTGGAGGATCTTTTAGATAAATATGATAGATATATGAAGTCTAAATTTTCCCAAAGAGCTCGGAAATCTGCTGAGACTGAGAAAGTGAATATTGGGAGTCTTGATGATCCCAAAATGGTCAACATTGGAAAATGCTACTCTCAGGAAGAGAAAAACATGGTGGTGAATTTGTTGAAGAGGTATGTTTATGTTCTGGCTTACTCTTATGATGATCTTAAGGCTTTTCAGCCTAAATAAATGCAACATTTCATTCCTCTTAAGCCTGGGATCAAACCCTTCAAATAGAAGCAAAGGTAATATAATCCAAAGATAACTGATATAATTTTCCAAGAAATACAAAAGCTTATGAAGGCTAGGATCATATTCCCCATCCACCAATCAACATGGATTGCTAATATAGTGCATGTCAGGAAGAAGAATAGTGATATCCGGATTTGTGTGGACTTCAGAAATATAAATCAAGGTTCTTTGAAGGACAATTACCCTCTCCCCATGATGGACCAAGTATTGCAAGATGTTATACGATCGGAGATGCTATCTCTGTTAGATGGATTCTCGAGGTATAATCAAGTAGAGGTGAATACTGCAGATCAACATAAGACTACCTTTACAACTCCTTGGGGCACCTTTGCATACAAGAGGATGCCATTTGGTCTCATCAATGTTGGTGCTACTTTCCAGAGGACCATGGACTTGGCTTTTGGCAATTTGAAAGGGAAATGCATTGTTGTGTATTTGGATGACTTGACACTATTTTATAAAGCAAGAACAGATCACTTCCAACACCTTGAAACATTATTGCAGAAGTGTAGAGAGCATGGAACTTATTTAAACCATAAGAAGTCTATGTTTTTTGTCACAGAAGGAAAGCTGTTGGGACACATTGTTTCAAAGGAAGGGGTCAAGATTGATCCAGGGAGATTTTAGGCCATCCAAAAAATTCCTCTTCCATCAAGTAAGATAGGTATCCATTCTTTCTTTGGTAAGATCAATTTCCTAAGGAGATTCATCCCTAATTTTGCAAAACTTAATATGAGCATTGCTCACATGATGTAAGGGAAGAAAACTTTTGGTTGGTCCTCTGAAGGGAAGAAATCATTTGAGGACATTAAATAGACTATTGCAAAGACTCCAGTCTTGGTGTGCCTTGAATTTAGCAAATATTTCATTATCTATTGTTATGCCACTGAAAATACCCTAGCTGTTGTGCTAGCCAAGAAGAATGCTAAAGATCATGAGCTCAAAATTGCATTCATGAGTTATGTCTTGAAAACTCATGAGCTGAAGTACACCGTGATAGAGAAACATGATTTTGCAGTTGTCAAAGCTGTCAAGTAGTTTAGGTTTTACATCCTTAATTATCATTCTGCGGTGTTGGTGCCTGATACAACAATCAAATCCATTCTTACTCAGCAAGAATTTGGAACCAAGAGAGGTAATTGGGTAGCAAAGGTGCAAAAGTATGATCTTGACATTAGGCCAACAAAGTTGGTTCAGGGTAAGGGCCTGTGTGAACTCATTGTTGAAAGAGCTACAAAGGAATTGTCCAAAGATGGAGTTGATTTCCCTATTTTTCTGTTCCTCAACTCATTAGATGTATGGTATACTGACATTGCTCACTTTCTGACATATGGAGAGTGTCCATCTCACTTGAGTGCCAGAGAGAAAAGAGCCATCAAACTGAGGTCTACACAATATGTGCTATGGGAGAATACTTAGTTCAAATGAGACATAGATGGAAGGTTTTTGAAGTGTGTTGACAAAGAGCAACAAAAGAATTTGTTCTCTGATTTTCATGACTAGGCTTGTGGAGGTCATTTCTCCTCCGTTGTAACAACTCATAAAATACTTCGTGCTGGTTATTATTGGCCCACTCTATTCAGAGATGCATCAAAATGGGTTGGTAAATGTGAAGCATGCCAAACATTTGTTGGAAGACCTAAGTTGGCTACTTTTCCACTAAAGCCAGTAATGATTAATGAGCCCTTTCAATAGTGGGGATTGGATTTCATTGGAATTATTAACACACCTTCCAGTGTTGGACATACCCATGTGTTGACTGCCACATATTACTTCACCAAGTGGGTGGAAGCCATCCCAGTCAAGAGCACTACTTCTGAGGTAGTTTGCAACTTCATTAAAGAGAACATATTGATCAGGTTTGGGAACCCAAACAAAATTATGACTGACAATGCTTCCAATTTTTCTTCTACTATGATGATGGACTTGTTGGTACCCAAATTGATTCTCCCTCAGAAGCTGAGCAGCATCACAAGTTTGACAGGAAACTTAGAGACAAACAGAGCATGTAGTGTGTCTTTTTGAAGCCGGGGATGAAATGCATCTTTCTCTTTGTCACTCAGATGTGTAGAAATGGGTAACAGAGCATGTAGTGTGTCTTTTTGAAGCCGGGGATGAAATGCATCTTTCTCTTTGTCACTCAGATGTGCATAAATGGGTAGCACAAACTTCAAGGATTCAAAATGAAGGCTCAAATTGGAAAAATCAACTAAACATTAACAATCTCTGTTACATCACACCTAAGATACCCTCAAAGGCTAACAAATAATCTTATAGTCATGCTAGGAGTCACAATTATTTTAAATTTGTTTATTTCACTACCAAATGAAAGATCTTCTGATAAATGAAATTGAAAATGCCACCAAACTATTACAAGGATAAGATCTTGTGTGATTCAAAAAGATTTCAATGTAAGATTGCAACAAGAACAAGAAAACCACTTACAGAAATTCAGAAATGAAGCAAACACAAATTTTGCCCAAAAATAACACAGGTTAACTCAAGTTTGATTAAATTTATCAGCAACAGAAAGTTTCTCAAACAATCTTAGAGTTTGTCAATGGTTGTACACTCGCAACCACCTTGACATGATCAAATTTAACACAAAGGAGATAAATAGGTTTCTTCAGATGATATCTCAGAAGGATGGGTTCTATCAAGTTTCTCTCTTAGAAAAATCAGTCCCGATCTCTAACACTCCAACATTCCAACCTCTAACCTCCAACCCTTTTCACAAAAATATCATGCATGTTTATAACATTTTACAATAGAACCTTTTCACCCCAAAAAATCCAAACATTGAATGCCCCAGTGCTCGCCATGATTCTGATCACGATTCCCAGAATTAGATCTGTAAAAAGTTGTCAGGTGCTCAAGGGGTGAATCTCTTCGAACATCTCCTGCATTCAACTCCTTCTTCTAGTAGGTCACTTTTCCCTCTACTCACCAACCACTTCCGCCCCTAATATATTAAATCTAGTTCTTTTCATGCTTAGGAAGGAAAAATGAAAGATCAAATCGAGCCCAGAGTTTAGATCTCATCTTAATGGCAAAATACGTCCCCAGATCTTCCTCACCAAACTTAGATATCAAATTAACTCCCCTTCCCTATCTGGCGTGCAAGAAATATCAAGAAATCATGAAGACTCGCATCTCCAAGAACTCTTGAGTGAAAATGGAAGAAAAATCAGATATAGATGCATAGCTTCCATTGATCTCTATTTTAAATTTAGACCATCCACGAGGGAGATCCACTTTGAAATGGGCTTGTGGGTTTGTCTTTTCCTTTTACAACTTTTGGAAAAATGTAAAATTTTCACAGTTTTCCCCCGCACTTCCACCCTTTAAAAATGGGCCTGACACATGTCCTAAGGTGGGTCTCAAAGGAACTACAGCTAAATTCTACTATTTCACCCCTTTTTTGGAAAAGAGAAAATTTTCTATGTTTTCCCTGTAGCTTCACCCTTGAAAAATGGGCCTAACACGTGTCCCAATGTGGGTCACAGTGGAACCACACTTCCTTTTGCACTTTTAACTCCTTTTCCCACAAAAGGAAAATTTTCCAATTTTCCTCCGAAGGTCTACATTTCCTCCGTTGACTAGAGCAAGTTTTGATCTTTCTCTATCGGGCCAGTGGGTCATTTTGATGATTTCAGTCTTTTAAATATCAAGGGGTAAAAAATCCAAGTTGCCCCCAATGGCCCGCCTCCCTGCCTTCTAACATTTTCAACACTAACCTTGACCTCCTTCTTGTTGGTCCCGTGGACCATTTTGATATTTTAATCCTTTTGATGATAAGAGGAAAAAAATCCAAGTTGCCTCCGATGGTTTGCCTCCCCACCCCTTTGAATTTTCAAACTGTCATGCATCACAATGGCGCATCTTGAGATAATCCCCAAAAGTTGAGACCTTGAATGAGCGTAGGCTCGCCACATGTTGTTATGGCGCAACTTCGAAAACCTTAAGGCTTCAAAATGATTTGGCGGAGGTGCACTTCCATTTTACAATTTTACTCCATTTTTCCCAACCTGCTTCCAAAGGCCCGCATCTCCACCTTTAACCTTGCCACGTGTCCTTCTGTGGGGTCAAAGTAAGACTTTTTCCTTGCCACTTAAATTTTTCTTTAATCAAAGCCTGGCGGGGCTGCGGGGTGGGTTCAAAATTTTTGCCAAAGTATCCAAAAAGAAAAATTTCAAAAACAAACCCACCACACCCCATCCATTTAGAAGAAGCCACATAAGTACCAAAAGAACCAATCAGAATTGAGCGGAGCTATGGGATTGAATTTTCCTTTTTGCCAAAAAAGCAAAAAGTGATAAGTTAAATCATTTTCCCACCATCCCCTGACCAACCAAAAGAAGCCACATGACCACTAAATGCTAAGGAATAATTTTGATAGGAAAAGGATGCTCACCAGACCGTAAAAAACACAGGAATTCACCATTCATGCCCAAAACCTGATTTTTTTGCTAAGGATGAAGATTTTTGAAACAAAACCAAGTGAACCATGGTTCCAAGCATCTTTCGACCATGGATTTGGATTTTCAAAGGCATATAAATATAAATTGATCATTCTCGAGCTTCCATGGTTGGGGCAAAATAGGAAAAATGGAAAATCCCGTGGATTTTGAAGAAATTAGGGCAAAATGGTGTGAGATCAAAATGAACACCAACATCAGCTCTGACTTAGGGATGGGCACTCCCTGCAAGTGCCACAAGAAAAACTAGCAGACCAAGTTGTAAGAACAAAAAATTGGGCAAAAAATTCAAATAGAAAACTAGCATAACAGAAAAACCACAACCATCCTCCAAAAAAATGGACCAATAAACCAACAAAAGCAATTCACCAAGGACCAGAACAAGCAAAAACACAAAAGACATAAAACAAAACAATAAACTATACACTGTACAGGTGATATTCTCCTTGATTCTAGGGATTCAATCTAGGAAATGCTTCAAGTTTCTACCATTAACAGGTAATTAGAGTAATTCACCATCCAAATCCTTCAAGAAGAAGGTATGCTCACCAATCCAAATGTCAATGGAGTAAGGGCCCATCAACAGTGCATCAAATTTACCATGCTTTCCCTTGTCTTCATGTCTGTTATCCCATAACGGGACAAGATCTCCAATGTTGAAAGCTCTGGGAGTGAGCTTCTTGTCAAACAACTTCTTCAGCTTCTCTCTTAACTTTACATGGCTTTGGTGGGATGACCTCCTTTCTTCATCAAGTTCAACAATCTGGTTAATGTGGGCATCATATGGACTTACTTCTTGATCTTCCAGTTGTTGAATGAACTGATATGAGGATAATTGCATATGCAGGGGCAACATGGCCTAAGTTCCATACAACAACTCAAATTGACTCTTTCCAGTGGCTCTTTTAATAGTAATTTGGTCTGCCCAGACAACAAACTTCAACTCCTCAACCCATTTTCTCTTGTTCAGCTCCAAGGTTCTTCTAATAATATTTAGCAATTTTTTTTCACTGGACTTAGCTTGTCTATTTCCTTGGGGATTATAATTAGAAGCATATTTCAAATTAATCCCATATTCTTTGCACATTGCCACCAAGGGTTTAGCTCTGAAGCTCATGGCATTGTCAGCAACAATTTTGACTGGCACCCCAAACCTATAGATGATATGGTTCAACATGAAGTCCATGACAATTTGGTGTTTTTCTCTCTTGGTGGGGATTTCCTCCAACCTGTTGGTGAAGTAATCAGTGGCTACAAGAATCCATCTTATGTCCAGACACTTGAAGGGTTTGAAATCATCATCAATGAAATTCCATTCCCCACATTGCTTAAATGGGGATTTAATTGATACATTGGATGCAAAGGGTAGGGAACCTAAAGCTTTCAATCTTCCAGAGAAGTGCTGACATCTCTGCACATTTTCTAACCAAAAGATTTGTATCCTTGAAGAAATTTGGCCACCAATAACCAGCCCTTAAGATCTTCTATGTTGTGACTCTTCCAACAAAATGCCCCCCATATAACTCCTCCATGGATATCAACAATTATCTTGGGGGGTTCATCTTTAGTAATTCACCTTAAGACAACTCCCTCAGGGTTCTTCCAAGCTAACCCATAATCAATAATGACATATTTCTGGGAAGTAAACTTAAGGGCTCTTTTCATTGTTCTTACTCAATATGCTCAGGGTAGTATATACGTCCGAGATTAAAAATGTATATCTTTGTACCACTTAGAACTCATCACTTTTTCAAAAACATCTACACTTCCTTCTTCTACATCATTTTCCTCAATATTTTACAAGTTTCTCTCAGTCATAAGCTTAGCCAAGCCCAAACCTGTCACTCAACTTCGTGGTTTAGATATCCATGTCATATTCTTACAAACTTGTTCACCCCTCTACATCTTTTGTTTGAGACTTCCATCTCTGATAAGATGTCTTTTACCATGAGTGTCAGGGAACATAAGCAACAATTTAGGAGTACTCAAAATGTAAGGCTTGAAGACCTTTGTCTACTTTTACCAAGGGAAATGATTGCTTCTCCATAATATTGTATTTTCAGCTTGCAACCCCATGCTAATGCCTTACTTAAAAAAGGAATATTCACCTCTCAGCCTCTTCCATCATCTTTCTGTAACAAGATAGATGCAATATTATTCTCTGAAGAAAAAGAAAACTAGTTGGAAAGGCTTCTTATAATTTGGAGCTACTAAAACCAGGGACATGATTTAATGCCTCCTTGATCCACACTAAAAGATTAAATGGACATCCTCCTCCCATTTGATGGTACCTGGTCCTTCTTTAGCATGTCAGTGATTTGGAATGTTCAACTCAGCAAAATTTTGATATGAATCTTCTTGATGATAGTTTATCTACCCAAATATAGGACTAAATCCCCTTCTTGGTTCTCGGAAGTGGGACCTTGCTGATGGCCTCTACCCTTTCTAGATCAATCATTACCCCCTCTTGTGACACAATGTGACCAAGCAATTTTTCCTTCTATACTTCAAAAATGGCACTTCTTTGGATTGAGTGAAATGCCATATTCTCTACATGTTATCAGCATTTTCTCTAGGTGTTGCAATTGATTGCACTCTCTGTTCTCGGAGATACATAGTTACACCATCTTGGTAGATAGTAGATATAAATCATTGATGTAACCAGCAAAAGCAACATCCATTTCTCTTTGAAACGTTGTCTCTAGCATTCATCAGTCCTAAAGGGCATCCTGACATATACATAAGTTCCCCATGGGGGTGGTAAATGCTATCTTAATTCTTTCTGATTCCTTCACAACAACTTGGTTATAACCTAAAGAAACCATCCAGGGTAGAAAGTAGCTCAGAACCAGTCACTAGCTGTAGCATGTTTTCCATGTTTGGTAAAGGATAATTATCCTTCATCGATGCTCTGTTCAAATTTTTGAAATCCACACACAACCTGATGTTACCATTCTTCTTTTTAACTGTACTAGGTTTGTAACCCAAGAAGAATACCTTGTCGGCTGAGTAATTCCTCCATCCCTTAGTTTCTTCAATTCCTCTTGCATTTTAAGAGATAGGAGTGGATTGATTGGCCTCTGCTTCTTCCTAAATGGTTTTTCATTAGATTCCAAGGGAATCTCATGTTAAAACAAATCCTCTCTGTATGCCTTTAATTCAGAATAAGTCCAAGCCATGCAATCTTGATACTTTTTTAGCAATTAGACATAAGATTTTTTTTCCTCCTTGCTAAGATTGCTTCCAAACCAAATTGATGAGGCCATAAATTGGCCATAAATTACCATTATTTTATCCTTCCAAGTTACCTTTGAAAGTGGATTTAAATTTAATCTAGGAACTTATAGTTTTCTTAAGATATAATATAGGATATATATCTTGTTCATTCTTTGGAAATCTTTTGTTATCTATTTTGTTTACTAATCCTATTGATTATTTGGGAAAAGATGCAAAGTCTTATGTATGTAGGCCATAAAGAAAAGATAATGATAGTATTGACAAAAGTGGAATTTATCATGAATGGTATATCTAAACTCAAATCTTATTTCATATTCAAATTCGTCTTGAAAAATTATGTAAGTTAAAAGAAAGAATCATCTCAATTTGAGATCGTATGCAAAAGTTATAGTTGTTTTAAGTTCACTCCAGAACTCACATGCTTATTTCTGGAACTCGCAGGCTTAGTTCCGGAACTCGCACGTAGGCTTGGTTCCGGAACTAAGCAGATTTTGAAAGTTTTTGAGGAATTGTGAAAGATAAGAGAATCTGATGGAAAATATGAGAGAGGTTTTGTTCATAGCAATGTGTTTAACAAAAACCTCATTCATATTTTCTACAGGTATTACCAATAAAGAGAGATCTAACTTTTAGTGAGATGCAATCCAAGGAAAACTGTATCAGACGAGCACTAAAAGTTCCATAAACACAAATATAAAAGTCAAATGGAAAATCTGAGAGAGGTTTTTGTTCATAGAAATGTGATTAAAAAAGCCTCATTCAAATTTGCTACAAGTATTACCAATAAAGATAGATCTAACTTTTAGTGAGCTGTAGTCTAAGGAAAAGTGTATCAGATGAGCACTAAAAGTTCCATAAACAAAAATAGAAAAGTCAAATGGAAAATCTGAGATCGATTTTTGTTCACAGAAATGTGTTTAACAAAAACCTCATTCATATTTTTTACAAGTTTTACCAATGAAGAGAGATCTAACTTTTAGTGAGCTTCAGTCCGAGAAAAATGTATCAGACAAATGCTAAAAGTTCCATAAATAATAATAGAAAAATTCCCTCACACCAAACCAGGATCTTCATTAAGCTATTAGGATCATAGCAATGGGTTTAAGAAAACTCTCAAGATTTAAATATGTTTTACCAATAAGATAAATCTAACTTTTAGATGAACTGTAGTCAAGGAAAAAGCATATCAGAGTAAGTGTCAGAAAGTTCCACATGTCAAAAACATCCAAGTCATAATGGAATAATCCCATGAGAAAGCTATTTGGGAAACATATGTCATATGGGTTCAGAAATAATCCTCCTTCAAATGAGGTAAGGAATGTAAAAATTATAATTCTTTTACCAAAGAATCAAGTGAGATGAAAGAGAAAATAAATCCTAATGTAGATGTGAAGTTATGAGGACTCTTGACTAAGAAATAATATATCATGAATCAACTTATTTTGTGAAGGGTTTGGAGATCAAGTTGTCTACGACTTGGATTAAAGACTAAAATCAGATTGATTTACCTAGAAAAGGAGTTGATTGAATCATGAATCTATGAAGGATGAGAACCTTCCACATCCACATATGTAATTATGTTCTACCCTTAGGAATAACATAAAGATGTGTTATTTCTTTCCAATCCATTAGGAATCCCAAAGGAAGTAGTATAAGAACAATGCAAGTTGGTCTAAAGTTGAAAAGTATGGAAAACATGTACACAAGGAATGAAGGTGACCATGTCAATCTGAAGTTTGGAACTATAGATAATGTGTTAATCGATTGATTTCTTTATTTCTAGAATTTCCTTATGAAGTGAAGGAACAACATCTGATTTCATGTTGGAATGAGGATCCACACTTAGAGTACAATTGATGTTGTCTGAACCTAGAAGTGTAGTTTTTATCTTACAAGGGGAACTCCCATCATCAGATTTAAGATTTAAAGTACAAGTGTGTCAAGGATTGGAAAATGGAAGTGTGATTTCCTTTACTGTAAGTGTGTTTACATTTCTAGGCAAGTGTGCATTTAAAATTACTGCTATGGTGCTAACACAAACTTTCCAAAAAATTTGGTTTGTCGTTTAAAAGAGTTAAATATTCCAAGGATGTTATGATCAACTTAATGTAGTAGGAGCCTTAGACATAACCTTGAATTGACATTATTAATGGAGAGGATTGAAGACCCCTTCCTTGATTTCTCCTTTGTGCCAAGGTCATCCTCTTCAATATCCCTTAAAGTTGTTATGCATCTGTTTATAATTTGATCAACATTATCAAAGTTGGATTCAAGAGCAACCAACCCCCTAGGAATGGTATTAGTCTTTAGTTGGATGATTCCTTTTCCAAACAAGGTTTATTTACCCTCTGCTACACACACCATTGGCTCCCAATCAATATTTTGATCAGCAAACTCTCCTTTATTCTACAAAAATCTTCTAACCTGAGCATCATCATCAAAAACTTGACAATGCTTAATGTTTTCAGGTACAAATGGCATAGTTAACACCTCAACATCATATTCACAATATGGGGATATTGCACAATTATCAAACCAAGATCACAACACTGCAATCTTTTCTTCCAAATCATTGAACCTCCTATCATGATGCACAATATTGAATGAATCAAACATTGCCCAATGCATGCTTGTAATTCGCTGATTTGTTTTTTTATTATTATTATTGGCAAATAGTTTTTTGAAAGGGACTATACCCTTGAAGGGCCTACCGGAATAAGAGTGAGAATCAGAGAGAATGGATCAAGATTGTTACAATGACTCGAAGTAGCCTAGAAACAGCTACTCAAACGAGACAAAACAACAAAATCTGCAAAAAAGTAGTAAAGAGACCGCAAAAAAACAGCAAAAAAATAAACAGAAGCAGCAGAAGCAACCAATATTACTTCTTGGTAGGAGATGCTGGTCTTAGACTCTCTTCCATGTGAAACATATAGTCATGTGGGCAGCATCAGTTTTATCGAGCTCCTCAATACTTTTGCTCTCTTTTTCGTTGCCCCAAAGTGTAGCCGGGACACTGCTGAGGTAAGTTGGCATGGCCCTCAAAAACTCCTCAATTGCCCTAAGGGCAGAAATTCATGTCTAGTTTTTGCCATCCCTATGGATCACTTCTTATAAATGTCCTCAATCTGACTGCTAAATGTTCTCCTCCCCCTCCATGCTTTTCTTGCCTTTCTGTTTAGCCAGCTCAATCCTTGACAGTTTCATCTCAGCCTCTAAGGCCTCCAATCTTTGAAGAGCTATCCAACTGCACTTCCTGGGGATCCTGCTGAATTCAGAAGATCATGTGCAATCTCAAGTTCTTTCATTGTTCCTAGAGGCCCTGGTGACAGAGGTAGAGGCGAGGTGGGTGGCTGGAGTAGCAGTGATTGGAGAAGCTAGAGCAGCCGGCTTGACAGCAGCGGTGACAGGGGCAGCAGGGGGCTGATAAAGAGCCCATCAAAGGTGTAGCCGGGCTAGGAGAGGAAGGAAGCCCAGGTATAAAGATGGTATAAAGTTTTCTGAATTACTTTACAATGTAATTTGAATCTCTCTTGACAATGATGTCTTTAACACCATATTTCCAAGGAATCCTCAGACCTAACAATCAGTGCCTCATAGTCAACAATGTTGTTAGTGCACTCAAAGTTGAGTTTGAAAGAAAACAAAAACATGCGTTCCTCGCAAGGAGAGATCAGAACAACACCAGCACCATTTCCAAACTTGGAGAAAGCTCCATCAAATAATAAAGTCCAAGGAGAGCATGTTTTCTCAAGACACTTGCATTCTTCAATCTTGTTCTCTTTTCCATCAACACTTGTGTACAATACTTCATAACATGCATTGTTGGGATCTTCAATAAGGTACAACATCTTCTTTTCCCCATACAACTTAACAAGGCTACCCTCAATTGGGATGGTGGCATAGGAGACCATCATCCATTTGAACAATCCCACCAACACTTGAACTGACACATTTTCTAGACGACAACATACCCCACTTGGCTAGGAAGTCAATAATAACTACATCAAGCTGTCAGAAAAATCTTGCCCAAATAGGTCGTAAGTTGGGGACCACCAGACCTTTCACACTTCCCACCACTGGCACTCTCTCTAGAATCCATAAAAGAGCACTTCCCATATGTTGTTGTTACCTTGATACCTAGTTGCATTCATAACTTCTCAGAGGCATAACATTGCATGATGCCCCCGAATCAAACATACAGTTGTGTAAAAGTCTATCCTTAATGATCAGAGTGGTGAAGAATGGATCCACATTTAGTTATCCTAATCTACCAAGGATGTCCCCAAATAAACCTTAGGTGGTTAATCTAGCTCTTCTGAAGCTGGTGGTGCTTCTAGTTCTTCATAATTTTAGAATGTCTAAGACAATAGTTAAAAATAAAACAGGTCACTTCTAATTTTCAAAATAATCTAAATGTTAAACTTAAATCCTAAGTTTAAATGAAGGGGGGGAACCTAAATTTTGATTTGACTCGGGACTTGGGAAATATTAAACATGGGGATATACTTTGGCAAGGCGGATTGAAAGTTGCAGAGATTGACAGTTAGAGGGACGAGCAACAACCATGTTTGATAGTTTGGAACATGAGGTTAGCTCAATGAGATTCTCCATAGGTACAGCAAGAGCCTTTGAGAGATGGGCTTTGGCTCTTTCAGGAATGGGTTGATAAGCAATGAGCCATTGTTGGGAGTTGGCCTGTGGAAAATGGTCCCTAATGGAACCCTAAGTCTTGTAGTTGGACTCCTAGTAAGGACCGATCTAGATGAGACAATTTCTGTCCTATTTAAATAGGATTCCAAGAGCTATGAAATTCTTGAATCCAATGGACGAAGGGTCTCAAAGATTCAAAGAAAGCTTAGTGAGAAAATTTTTGATTGAAGCAATCTCTTGTACAGTATCTACTATCGAAAATATGAGCATGGAGGAATCAAGGATCAACAGGTGAATGCAATCCCAAAATGAATGAGCTCGGAGAGCTCTAGAGTTATTACCAGAGATGAGGGAGCCCCTAGATGAGACATAGAAGGAGCAACCCCATCATGCAAACAGTGATCTTCCATCATCCTAAGATGGCTTCTTCTAGGAGTACATAGATATTCCTGACATAATATGATGCATGAAACATCTATCATACCAATCATTGAGGTGGCTCCTTCTAACAGACCTCTACAGAAGCTCGTTCAATGAGCTTAGATCACTACTTTGAGCTAAGGAGCTTTCCCTAGGCAGAGGGATAGTCTATTTCAAGGAGTTCTAAGTAGGGGAGATGGCATAACAAAGTGCATAAGGAGAGGATCATAGGGGGTGAAGGGGATTTGCAGATCCAATGAGGAGTAGATCACTAGAATGCTTGAAACCTTGTGAGACTATGCCAAAAAGATTTCTCTCCAAAAGGAACCTTTGTATGATCTTTAGTTGCAACTAACCTTGCCAACGTTTAGATAACCTCCTCCATAATCATAATAATAATAATTGTTATGATTATTATTATTGCAAATTAATTATATTTATAAAAATCCCTAATATTAGGCAATCTAACTATACTTGATGTTGTAATAATAATTATGATGATAATTATATAATGCCTATTTCATAACAACTATTTTTTTCCCTCAATTATAAGTATATTAATCAATAATATAATAATAGGTTATATCTATATCTAGAAATAGGGCCATATAGATCTGAACAAATATATATAGATTCCCCCCATCTCTCTTTGTCTCTATATATATAATACTTATTATTATGATTATAATGATTATAATATTATTTATAACAACAACTATTATTATGATAATTATAATTATCATAATCAATAGCATCATTATAGGTTGTATCTATATCTAGAAATGGGGCCCATATAGATCCGAGCATATATATATGTATGGCTGCAATTTATAAATATAAATAAAGCCTATAATTATATTAATGATTAGTATACTTATAATTATCATAAAAATAATTGTTCTTATAAATTATATTATAATATTATAATTGTGGTCCTGGAGATAAGTCCCATGAAGCCTCTCGAGGGTAGCGAGAGGAAAATGGATTTTCAAAATGTTAAGAAGCAAGGCATGGCTACAGGGTCTTGTTCGCCCTGTACCCCTCCTTTATCATGGGTAGAAAGATTGTTGGTAGCTGTGCAATCACTACGAATAAAGTTTTTCATTCTACTCTACTTTCCACTTCTTAGGAGGGTGAGGGCCCCTCCCTTCAGGTACCATATGTTTTTATTTAAATATCTAAGGGGAAATTTATATTTTCTCTCCAAGGAAGGTTTGTGGGTACCCACCCCAACATATAAGTAGTATGAATCTGGGCACAGTGAAAATGGAGGTGAAAGGGAAACTTGGAAGTCATTGCATTGGCTCTTAATTCTTTCCTCTTTAATTTCCAACTCAAAGAAGATTTTAATTATGGTTTTATAGAAGGGACCTTAGAAATTTGGGACAAAAGTCATAAATCTTTTCAAATGGGTTTTGTTGGTACCAAAATTTAATCTCCTTCAAAGGCCAAGCAACATCACGGATTTGACAAGACACTAAGAGGAAGAAATATGATTATGTATGTCATTTTGTAGCCGGGGAAGCAGTCTATCTGACTCCTTTCACACAAGATTTGGAAGGAGTGGGTAGCACCTTAAAAGGATACAATCTTATCCTAACTATTTTAGGTTGTGCCTTTCAACCAAGGTAAGAGAACCTATTTTTTAACATCTGTTATTGAAGAATGCTAGTAAATAATTCTTTTGCACAAATTTTATACAGAAGACCTTGGAAAATATGATCAACACACCAAATCTGACTCTCACGTGTTGTCACTTCCAGATTATGGAGATATTTTCAAAAAAAGGCAAGGGTTACGAAAGACATTAGGAATCCTGATTATTTTTACATGTTTTGGTGGTACAAATTATGCATTTTCACACACACACGACAATTGGAGTAGTACATGTAGGATTGGTTGTTTTTAAATGAATTTTTTGGTGGGAGGTGAGGCAAAATGAACTTGATTTTCTAGATCTTTGAGATTTTTTTACAAAATGGGAACCTTACACAACAAAATGCTTCAAGATAGCTAAAATGTTCCTTTAACCAGAATGTGTGCTTAAATGGAGGCCCAGATCAGCACGTTTTCACACAAACTATGAGATTCTAGCATGAAGGCTCGAGTTATAAGACTCAATAAAACATCAAAATATAAGATCAATCATGCCTGAGGTACACCAAGTGGCTTACAAATAATCTTTGTCAATAGATGAAATAAAAGTGATTTCAAATCGTTTATTTCATTCCCAGATGAAATATCTTCTAAAAATGAAATTTAAGGTGCCACTAAACTAACACAAGGATTGAAATCTATGCGATTGAGAGGGATTTTGATACAAGATTGCAACGGGAACAAGAAAAACCATTTGCAAACGTTTATAAATGAAATAGACACATTTTTTTCTAGAGTCAACATAGAATAATTGAAATTTGATTAAACTCATCAGTAGGGGAAAGTTTCTAGAACAATTTGAGAGCTTGTCAATAGCTGTACACTCACAACCACCTTGACAAGATCAATTTTAACACAAAAGAGATATAATGGTTTCTCAAACTATCCTCAAAAAGATGGGCTCTATCAAGATTTTCTCTTAGAAAATCAGTTATGACCCCTCACACTCCAACCATTTGCGTGATAAATTCATACAATTTATAACATTTTTCAACAGATTTTTACCCCCAAAAATCCAAACATTGATTTCACTAGTGCTCGCCATGATCCTGATCGCGATTCCTAGAATCAGATCTGTAAAAATGTTGTCAAGTTCTCGAGGGGTGGATCTCTTTGAACATCTCTTGCGATCAACTACTTCTTCTGGATCACTCTTCCCTCTACTCGTCAACTAATTCCACCCCTAATCTATCAAATCTGGTTCTTTGCGTGCCCGAGAAGAAAAAATGGAAGATCAGATCAAGCCCATAGGTCAAATCTCATCTTAATGGTAAAAGATGTCCCCAGATCTTCCTCACAAAACTTATATATCAAATTAACTCCCCTTCCCTGTTCGGTGTGTAATAAATATCGAAAAATCATGAAGAATCGCATCTCTAGGAGCTCTACGGTAAAAATGGTGATAAAATCAGATACAGATGCACAACTTCCGTTGATTTCTATTTTGAATTTGGACCATCCACGTGGGAGATCTACTTTAAAATGGGCTTGGGGGTTCCTTTTTTCCTTTGACAACTTTTTGAAAAAATGTAAAATTTTAACATTTTGCTTTACGCCTCTGCCCTTGAGAAATGAGCTTGACATGTGTCCTAAGGTGGGTCCCAAAGGAACCATAGCCAAATTCTACTATTTCACCTCCTTTTTGGAAAAGGGAAAATTTTCCAAGTTTTCCCCGCAACTCTTCCCTTCCACTTTTAGTTTCTGATGCGGGTCCCAGCGGAACCCCACTTCCTTTTACACTTTTAACGCACTTCTCCACAAAAGGAAAATTTTCCAAATTTCCCTCAAAAGTTCGCATCTCCGTCTAGAGAAAGTTGACCTTACCCATCGGGCCTGCAATTTTGACTTATCTTTTGTCAGGCTTGGCCCCGGGCCATTTTAATATTTTAATCCTTAAGAGGCAAAAAATCCAAGTTGCCTCCGATGGTCCACTTCCCTGCCTTTTCAATTTTTGAACTGCCATGCGTCATAATGGTGCATCTTGAGATGGTCCCCAAAAGTTGAGACCTTGAATGAGTGCGGGCTCGCCACGTGTCGTTATGGCATAACTTCAAAATCCTTAAGGCTTCAAAATGATTTGGTAGGGGCGCGCTTCCATTTTAGAATTTTAGTCCATTTTGACAAAAGGGAGAAATATTCAACCTGCTTCTGAAGGCCCGCATCTCTTCCTTTAACCTTACCACGTGTCCTTCTGTTGGGTCAAAGTAATAGTTTTTCCCTACCAGTTAAATTTTTATTTAATCAAAGCCTGATGGGGCCATGGGGCAGGTTCAAACTTTTTGTCAAAGTAGCCAAAAAGAATAAGTTAAAAAAAAAACCCGCCGCACCCCATCTAATTTGACGAAGCTACGGGACTAAATTTGCCTTTTTTCCAAAAAATTAAAAAATGATAACTTAAAGCATTTTCCTACCATCCCCAAACCAACCAAAATAAGCCACATGACCTTTGAATGCTGAGGAATAATTTTGACAGGAAAAGGATGCCCACCAGACCTAAAAAACATAGAAATTCACCATTCATTCCCAAATCCCCTTTTTTTCTCTAAGGATGAAGATTTTTGAAACAAAACCAAGTGAATCATGGTTCTGAGCATCTTTCGACCATGGATTTGGATTTTAAAAGGCATACAAATATAAATTGATCATTCTCGAGCTTCCATGGTCAGGGCAAAATAGGAAAAACGGCAAATCCCACGAATTTTGAAGAAATCAGGGCAAAATGGTGCTAGATCAAAACGAACACCAACAGGACTTCTACTATGGGTATGAGATCTCACTTACTCATTCTTCATATTACTACCCCCAAGGGAATGGATAGGTAGAATCAACAAACAAGAACTTGGTGAACATAGTTAGAAAACTTGTAAATGATTCTCAAAGGAATTGGCATAAGAAGCTATATGATGCGCTTTGGGTTGATAGGATTGCACCCAAGAGAGCAATTGGAATGTCTCCTTTCCAAGTGGTATATGGTGTGGAAGCTCAATTGCCAGTCATGGTGGAATTTCTAGCCTTGCATCTTATGAAAACCATTGAAGATTCTAGTTTCAGTAGCTCTTTAGATAAGATAATTTTGTACCTTCAGAAGCTTGATGAGGACAGATTGCAAGTGGTTGACAGGATACCAGCTCATCAGTTGAAAGTGAAGGATTTGTTTGACAAGAAATCCAACCCTAGATTTTTCCAAGTGGGGTACATTGTGCTGATTTGGGACAAAATACATGAGCCACGAGAAAGTCATGGTAAGTTTGCTTCTCTTTGGCTTGGTCCTTTTAGAATCAGACATTTTGCTGGAGAGAAATTTTTTTATCTAGATTACATGAATGGTTCTCCTCTCCCACTTACTTATAGTGGGCAGTATCTGAAGTTGTTCAAGTCTTAGGTGATTAGGTGGTCCTTCTCAATATTCTGTACATTATTTTGGTTTTGGGTCATTCTTTTGTGTTTCATTTATGTTCTTCCCTTTTGGTTTGTTTTGTTTCTTTTCCCGTCTTGTGTGTGTTGCCTTGTATTGGTTTTTATTTTGACACCTTTTCCAAATGGATAAGGCACTGGTCCTCTTTCTCAAAGTTATCTGCAGTTCTTGATCTTGCCTTGTGTCTTTATTCCAAGCCAATTCATCCCCAGAAAGAGCCAGCCAATGTCGTCCTTAAAATTCCCCTCTTTTGAAGTCAAGTTTTGAAATTTTGAGTTTGTTCCTTGGAGTATTGGATCATGTTGAGCCTAGCATTGTTTGCAGTTTTCCCATTCATTGAGAACAATTTGAAATTCGGGTGCAATGGTGAAGTTTTTTTCCTTCTTTTTTATTTTTCCTCCCGTAATCGGGAATGACAAGTGTATCTTTCCCGTTATTTTTTGCCCCAAAATCCGCAGGTAGTATGTGGGAATCTCTAATTGGATGCAGTTTGGCCATGTTTCAAGCATCAGCAGAAGCCTCCATGTGTCCAAATGACACAACTCCAAGGGTAGGGTCTAAGGGATAGTCCTCAAATAAGCGTAGGATTTCCATGTGTCCCAGGTTCAAAATGAAGGTAAAACAAGCTCAAATTGGATAAGTATGGAAGGTTCAGCAGACAATGCCATGTGACTCATCGGAACAACTTCAAGAATCAAAGCTGGGGGAAATTCTCAAACTTACGCCAGTCCTCCACATGTCCCAAGTCCAAAAGAGAGAGCCGATTGTTAAAATTGACTAAGTATGAGCGGGTTGGCGGAAGTCTCCATGTGCCCTAATGGAACAATTTTGGAAGTGAAATCAAAGGGTTAGTCTCCAAGTAGTGCCATCTTGCCACGTGGTTAAAGTTAATGGGGAGATAGAGTTGGCCATTGAAAATTCCAAGACTAGTGTAAGGACACACACATCAGCTCAGCGTAATTTCAGGAGGCATTTCCAAAATGGAAACTCAAATGAGTGACAGCCCTCCATGTGTCTAGGAGTAAACATAAGTCAAGAAAGAAATAGACCCAAATCAACAAAGTATAAAGGAACTGGTGGAGCTCTCCATGTGTCAACTTGGTGCAGCTTCAAAGGTAAAAAATGCAAAAGGCGTCCGCAGGCCCTCTCCAATCAATTCCTTCCACGTGGGTGGCCCAAATTTAAAGTTGTAGAAGCAAATCTAATGGCCCATGTTTTAACTAGAGAAATAATGTAATGGCCGTATATTTAAAAAATTAGTTTTTTCACCATTAACGTTTGTTTGTAAATCAAGAATTTGAGAGGGCACGAATGATTGGAATAAGTTGTAACTGTTTCTTGCTTACTCGAGGAAGTTGTTACCGTCTCTTGTGAGCTATATCATGGGCTTTCAAAACCATTTAATGGGTTGGAATTTTGATATTATGGAACTATAATTTCTAATTGGAATAAATCAATACAAAGGTTTTCCCCTTTTTCCTCTGATTTGTGAATCATTTAATCCTTGCATGCTTAGAAAATTTGTGTTCTAGTTTATAAAATCTCAAGAACTTTGAGTCTACCTATTGTGCCCGTTATAAATGTGAATGGTTCTACTCTATATCTCATTTTCTCAATACATATAAGGGTTTTCTCTACCATCTCTTTTCCCTGAAAGTATTGTCTTCTTCTACCTCTCTCCTCTCTTCAATGTCTTCTATACTCATACATTGATAACTTTCTAGGCATAAAACACATTTCAAGATATCGGGAAACCACCATTGAATGAAATATTGTATATTTGTACATAGGTTTTTCCCCTTCTTTTGATAAGGGAACCTCTCCCATTAAAGAGGAGGGACTTGATTGTCCCCTGATTGTGGTTTCATTCCAAGTTGAAATCTGAAACCTAACACTACGTAGGACCTAGTAATGTACCCAAAGTGCATGATTTAGTGTCTACATCTTCTTGATCATGCAAGAATTTTGTTTAATCATTGAAGATTGAGAGAGTTCCATTTACTATCATTTAGGCATAATTTACTCCTTTCATAACATGGCCAGTTCCTCCAGATTAGCTAAGTACTATATTTCAAATAATATTAAATGTAATTAGAAAAGGCATCTTTCCTTTACAATAATCCAACACTACATGCTTCTTTTGCAAAAATTAAATGCCATAATTATTTCCATATATATTAGATTACAATTATGACATAACATTATTATTTCCTTATCAATTTTTTATATTTTATTTTCTCTAGGTGTAGACACTAATTTTTCGGCACATTAACACCTCACCCCACGTCCTCTACTCTTTCACCAAACTCACCTCTTTCACCTTACAATTTGTATCACCCATTTTACTTCCAACCTTATATCCCCACATTTATCCCATTAATATATGCATTAATCCCCTAATTACCCATTAACCCCCTTATCTACCTCTTTGCATTCTATTATTATTTAAATTATTTATTTAATTAACCCCCCACATAACATCCCTGAATTTACTCACCTACCCTTATTCATCCCCCCATCAGTTCCCCTAATTTATCACCAAACAAATTTTCATACCCTTTCCCACCTATTTCTATTCCCGCCTTCCTGAAATCAAAACTAACCCATCGCCCCTCTTCTTGCCATTTCAATCCTGAAAGTAGTTCCCTAATTACCCCAGTCGCTAGTGACTCATCCGGTCACCATCAACCCTATAAATCCACATTTACCCCTCCTTTCTAACCCCTAAAAATTTGAAGATTTTAGAAACCATTGATTGCTTTCCTTATTTTTCATTGTCCCTGGAGCATTTGTTAACAACTTGGTTCACCTTGGATCACATAATATTGATCATTGGATTTTGAAGCATATTGAAGACTATATATCAGAGAACCCTTGGTGTTTTTTGTAGGACTACAGGTTTCTCTAGAGCTCTGCATATCCCCCAACCATCCTTGATATGTCTCAAGTCCATCTAACCATCTCCTCAATCTAGTAAAATCTTATACCCTTGTCTTGTCATCATCGACCGTACCTAGTCATTGTTGACTCTAGCCTTGATCACTATCCAATAGTTACTCTTTTACATTCCCCTTGTCCCATCCCCATCCTAATCGCCATACAACCATTCTACATCAGATTCTACACAATTTTCATCATTTATGCATCGGTCAATTTCAACTCGCTCAGGTTTGTCTTGTTATCAACATTTTGACATTATCAGATCTCTACTTTAGTATATTTTAGCTTGTATCAAATCTCAATTTTGGGTTATCATATGCATCCATTTATTTGTCACCATTTATCATATTTCGTTATCAAAAGAGGGTTAACATCCATCCTAGGAAGTTGACACTTCTCGAGACAGACCTCGTTGGGAAACCATCCATCTCTATCACTAATATTTTTCATTTGCTAGTTCTCTTTGTTGTGGAGATCATTCAACTCACAGTGGAGGGAATCTCTTTTATTTTACATCCGTACCATCCCTTATCGCCACCCACATCATGAGGTCACTAAAACCCTCTGATATTTATGAGGTTCTTTGAATTCTTACATGCTTTCACTAATCTGAAACAGGAGAAGGATCTCTTGTGAAACATTCTAGCATGCCCGGTGGGACACACCTTCCTGATCTTTTAGTGAGTTTTGTTATTTTTCTTTATTTTCATTTCTATCTTTCTTCGTATTTATTTCTTCTGAGTAACCTTATAGGTGAGGGATTCGCTTGCTCACATGTGCACTGGTTTTTTTTCCTGAATTGAGGACGTGTTTGTTAAAATTGAAATAAAATTTAAAAACAACAATAATAATAAATAAAAAAGGAAAAAAATATCCAGGTATTCCTCTTTTTATTCCCTATTTTCTCATTTATGCATCTTCTTATGTGTGTTCTCATCGAATCCTACATTTCAATTGTTAGACTAAAAGGAACACTTTCATTCTTTCTTGATCATCTAAATTAAGTAGGAGGTTAATCCGTTGCATTCACATTCAAATCCACACACATCCAAATGCACTCACTAACTTACACATCTGAAAAACATTTACCAGGTGGAACTATTGGGATTTCATCACCCAGTAGGAAAGCCTTTGTGGTGTTCTGGTCGCATTACAATTTTTTTGGCTATTGGTGTATTGGCTAAGTTCCTAATGCCTTTATCATTGTGGTGCATGATGTGCGGGGATAAGCCCCAATATCATGCCCCATACCGATATTCATCACAGAATTTTTTCTCATGTACCTTTGGGTATATCGAGGAATCCATCCAAAATGTCCCAAAACAAGCCATTAGATCAACCACTTCCTAGAATCCCTCTGAGCCCCTTTTCTCATTCTTTTTCACATATTTTAATGAGCAAGACAATTAAAAACACTTACCTGAATTAAGGAAGAAAATAATATTTGAAATTTCATGCATTTCCTTGACATTTTCTGCTTGGCATCTGGTTTTTCCATTCAATGGCAAAAAACACAATGTTATAGGACATCCTTCCTCCCTATGCCTCCTTGATTGGATTCTTATTATTAGATAATGTTAGGCTATGGTGAGATGTTTAAATTTATTGGAATTTCTTTTGACTTTCAAGTTTCAAGCATCACCTACGGATATTTAGCAATATGTGGTTCAATGTTTCACCAAAAATTGGAATACTAGATCATCAAATTGTTGTCCTTAGCGGGTAAATTCCACATTTTATCCTAAGTCCTTAAAGTCACTCATGTTTATTATTCTTCTCATTGTGTGGCATCCAAAACTTATGTGCAAAAGCTAGAAAATATTATCAAATATTTTCTCTCGACTAATGCCTCCTCTGGAAAAGGGTTTCACATAGCCATATGGGAGACCTACTGCTTTTCCCATGAATCTAAGGGGGTGGGTCTTATTGATATTTTGTGACAAGGACAGTTAATTTGTGCCAAATGGATAATTCATTGTATTGAAGGTCAAAAAGCTTGGAAATTTCTTCTGTGACATGGAATTGAGGAGGGATCTCCTTATGGTTGCTCATCCTGGAAATCTTTAGGGTTTTTCAATTTCCTCATTTCTCTGGTGCCTATCAAATTTTTCGGCACCTTCATGCTTAAAAGTATTTGGAAATCATGGGAGCGAATCAAACCATGGCTTCAATGGAAAGGAAATGAATTTTGCAATGGCCTCTCATTCAACCAACACTCCTTGTAGTGGTCACCTATCATTCAAATCCAATATCGTTTTCTTGTAAAGGTCCCTATAATTCCTATACTCAAGCTCTTCAAGTGCAAAATTAATTCCATTCAAGACCATTATTACAAGCATATCCAATCTTGGTGTCCTTGGAATGAGCTAAAATATCGATACATTTTTGCTACCCATGATCATGCTATCATCAATGAAATCATTTCTTCTATTCTCGATCATATGAATCACAAAACCTTTGTTCATCCCTCCTTTCCTTGGTGGAAAGACTTGAAGTGGTTCATGGATACCCCATTCTGGAATTACTTGACTAATAAAGGATATCATTGGCTCTCACCACATTTTTCCATGGTTAAAAATCTCAACACTTAGTGGGGGATTCATTCCTCTCCTTCATGTTGGAGAAAGAGGTTAGACATAGTCTAGTTTGCTTGTGTTGAGCCTAAAATTGCACACTTTTTATGGTGTATCTTACATCAAGGTAACTTGATTAGTGCACGTCTGGTTCAAATTGGTGTTTTGGCACCCAAATGCCATTTCTATGGGCACTTGGAAATCTTATCACACATGTTTTAGTTTTTTTCCAAAGCCCAATAGGCTTAGAATTGGATTCATTCATTGTTTTCCCCCTTTGTACAAAGTGTTTTACCTTGAAAAATATTTTTTTAGGATATAATCCCTGATCACCTCACATTTTTTCCTAGATTTGTCATGGTTTAAGAGGGGAAATTCTATTTTGGTTATGGAAAGAAAGGAATTCATTTTTTTGTTAATCCTGAAGTTGATCATCAATTATCCAAGTATAATAACAGCGGTTATCTCTAATGTATTGTTATAGATTCAAGTTCAAGCTAATAAGGTGTCCCTTGAGGTGAAGCACCTACAAAATCTCTTGTGTCATTGGGGTGATGCCCCCTATAATGTTTCTCAGGAGCCACCTTCACCCTCGCAGTTCTCTCTTATCCATGACAGTTATGCCTGAGGAGGTCATAGGATCCATTCCCAGTGGCACTCTTTCATCCATGCTCATCGGTCTCTACATAGTCAATTGTGGAAAATTCTATCTCCCCTAACTTGTCATCAAGGTTGGGGCTCCCCTACCATCTTATCAACTCGGTTCTGGCTCACCTGTTGCTTCTGAGCTATGCGCACATGATGGGTGGAGCCTCCCACCTCCATCTCTATCAGATAAATTCCCCTAGATGGCTATTTTCATTTCTCTCATGTGGGATTTTGATGAAGAAGAAGAACCCCTGGGCGTTGGTTGGGAAGTTTTGAACACTAGAAAATACCTTCTTGGTCTTGGTTGGCCAAATGATCATGACCCTCCCTCTTCTGGTCTTTTTGTTACTACTACTTAATTTTGGTGTTTATTAAGTTGTTTTGGTTGTATTCCTAGGCTTGGCCTAGTTTTCTCATGGATTTGGGGTGTGTTCCCCTACTGCCCTCCTTTTTGTTTAAATTATCTTGTATCATGTTTTTATTAATATAATAGAAGATCTTTTTTATCAAAAAAACATTGTTTTTTATCTTGTTTTCTTTAGCTACATCTATACAGGTTCTTATTTGTTTCATTCTCATTTTTACCAGATCGTAACTCAAGAAAATGGAATAAACCACCTCTTCCAGTATCCCCACTTCCAAAAATATCATCCAACACACATTTACCACTACCACTGGTTCTTCCATTTCTATACCTACACCCTCTTTGGTTCCCTAACCCCTCATTTCCATGGCTCCTTTTAACGACTACTTTTCTATCTAGAGTCATTCACACATCGAAAACAAACCCTTAGTATACCATCATTCAATCCATTCCAGACCAGTTACACCTCCATCTATTGTTTCCTCAGAGACCTTTGAGCATCCTCTTATTTCCCATAGATTCTCAAAGTCCCAAGAGATCCTAGATGCTAACCCCATCACTCTTTACAATTATCTTCTCTGTCAATCCACCAACCTTCCTCTTGAAAGATCCCCACTATAAAAAAATTGCACCTATCATCCTAAGACCTCTCAGACCCTCACATCTCAACTCACCCTTTTCTTCCCTTGAGACATGAATGAGCTTTCCATGGTGCAACATAAAATTGGTTCCCATCACATTGTTGCTTCGTTCCCTTGAAATCACTAGTTCACTCAACTGGTTGCTCTTGTTCCTCCTAATATTCCTTGAAAAAATATTTCCTCCTCTTCTTATATCCATATCATGTATTCATTTACCGTTGTTATTTATACTCCTAATCAATCTTTAGAATAATCCCATCTCCTCCCTCCTCTATCTGAACACCATGACAAAATTTCTATTTCAATATCCACACCTCAAATTCATGTTAATGTCATTACTTCATAATTCCATATGTATGAACCAACTCAATCCCATCAGCCCCTATCCAGAATGTCCTCCATCACATATTTCCTCATAAATAAAATCAAAACTCATAACCGCTCCATGCATATATCCTTGCTCAATAGATCATCCTTACTTCCCAAAAAACACAATCACACCCATTTCAGTATATTCCCATCTCTCAACATCCAAATTCCCAACATGTTTAGTTACATCAATTTAATTACCTACCACCTCATCAACCACCTCTTCAAACACCTACATATCCTCTACATTATCAATATCATCCCCAAACTAACCCTTCCACATCTTATGATTCACAACCTCACCAATCTACCTCTCACCCATCTCATGACCTCATGCAATATATTTTGAATAGGTTAGCGAATCTTGAAGCCTCCACCATGGGTCTTATAAGATCATTTTACCTATGACCAAATACGTAATCAGCCCATCCACCCATCTGTTCCTATTAATCCTTATCCACTACAATGGGAACTCCTTAAATTCTAGAAGTTCAACAGTAAGGAGGATCCCCAACAACACCTTCATTTTTATTAGATAGGGTAAAAAAAGAGATAGGCTCCTAGAGGCTGGGTATCAAAAGATTACATCATGACAGAAATAGAGCTAGAAAAAAAAGGAATAGGACCCCCAGAGTTAAACAAAATTAACTCTAAAACAGCAAAGGGGGTCCAAGAAAAAGCAAGCAAAAGAGAACTAAGCTATCAAACAAGAAAAAATAGATAAATTTCCCTAGAAAGTCAGCAGACAGTTTAGAAGAAGTTCCATTAGTTAGCTTTACTTTTGTTGGAGGGTTTAACCTCCCTGGTCTCTTCTTTTATGCTAGAATCAGAATTTAGTTTCTTCTAAAGGGGTTTCTTTTCATCATCCTCAGTGTCCTCCTTAGACTTCTCCTCCTCCTAAGACTCCTCTTCCTCTTCAACATCATCATAACTGATCCACCTCCTTTCCCACTTCTCTTTTTCCACAACATCAAGACGAGAACCCAAATCCTGAACCAAAGAATCCAACTGCTTGATATCCCCTCAGATGTTCTTCTGGGACAAGTAAATTTTCTTAGTGGCTTCGATACTGTCAATCATTCCCTTTCTCACCACTGAGTTAGTCTCTTCCAGGACTTGGACCACCATCTCCAAGCACTGAAATTTGTTCTTCCACATATCAATACCATGCTCTCCTTTTAGGGTAACTTTATTCTTCCCCTTTGACAGACCAACTTCCTGATTTTCCATCCCTTCCACATTCTTCCCCTCACCCATTTGCATAGAACCTAGATTTCCTTCCCTCATCTTGGACAGACACTTAGCCAGGGTAATATCCTCCTCATCTTCAATTAGGGGAATTTGTTTATCCCGGGTTGGTTTCCCATTACAAAATAGGAGAAGAATGAGTCCCTTGTGGATGGGAGACTCCACCTTACTCCATTGGAAATCCCTCTCCGAGGTGGTCAAAGAAATGAAAAGATAGAAGGGAATACTGAGTAATTTCTTATGTCTAAACATGTTCAAAAACAACAAGTGGTGGGTATATATATTGTGATATTTACCCTCCAGAATCAGATAATTCATGATGTGCAGGCATACCTCTCTCTAAACCCCAGGAATACAGGAATGAGTGATGTCATCAGTGAAGTAATGGACAGTTTCCTTTCCCACAAAGAAAGTATTGATTTTGTACTCTCTCTAATTTTTATCCTTGAATATTTTCAGACCTTCCATGTCCATGCCTGTAACACAGGTGATGGCTTCCTCCAACATTTCAATTTCCATGCCACATATCACTGCTTTCCCCTCCTTCCACACCAGCCCAAACTCCATAGTAAGTGAGGGATCATGCCCTTGGAGCCTGGTAATAAAGTTCCTAAATCCCCCAATTCTAAATAGGTGCCACATAGAATTATACTCCACAATACATCCATGGTTGGACGAATCGACTCTGGTTCTATCACCACCCATGGCAACCAAATTTTTACTCCAATGCACAACACTTTGAGTTCTACAATTTTTGAAATTAGACTTTCCTTTCCAAGAATAGCTTAAGCCAGACTCATTTTTGCAACATTGGAAAATGAACCCATTATTCTCCCTCATGTTTCTTAAGGTGAAGTGCTTACAACTTTTCATTATTAATAATATCATTAATATGGATAGGTATGACCTCACCTTCATGCCTTTAGGCATGCCTGTTACATTATCATGCATGATCAGGACCTTATACTTTTTAATATTTCCTATGTCACTAGTCAGCCCTGCCCTGGACTAGTAGAATGGCATCCTAAAACACTCCCTCTTATGATTCAACCAACTCACAAAATTATTCCTCGAACATTTCCCCATAAAAATCACACGTGATATCACCATCAATAACCTATACGTCGTTAAACAATATGACAAAAAATCTATCATAGACTCCATCGTTAGATCGCGTGGCCTCATCAATCAAATATATTTTTCCCTCCCTTAGAGTGAACTCATCGAACTCTTCTCCCAATCTTATAAAAATCACATCTCATCAACCCTTCAAATCCAATGCTTTCAAACTTTTGAGGAGGCATTCACCATAGCTCATAAACTAGAACTTTGTGCCCTTGAGCAAGGCCATCTTAAAATTCAATCAAATAATCCTAAACCCAAATTTACTAAGACATCCAATCACAATGAAAAATACAAAAACAATGCTAACACCATCATCATCAAATCTTCCACCACATCTACATTACATAGTAATCCACCATAAAGGGTTCCTCATCCTATCCCTAACTATACCCATCTCGAGGAATCATATAGTTTAGTCTTTGATAAGCTCATGGCAATTCGTCTCATCTAGCTTCCTCTTATCTACCATGCCGATGATACACAATCTAAATGCACATGGTACTGTGAGGACCACTATTATAAAAATCATCAGGTCTATGGCCACAACATCGAAACGTGTCACACTTTCAAATGCCTTGTCCAACGCCTCATCAAATGAGGGGAACTGCACCTAGCTAATCCTAATGCCCCTCCCAACCAACTTTTGGACATATTCAAATAACTATTCCCTAACCAATCACCAAACAAACAAATAGAACCATCCACATCCTAAGCACCCAATTCCCACACCATCAACACCTTGAACCTAGAATCAACATTTGTTCCTATTATCTATTCATCTACGTTACTCACTTCCATTCCTTTGACATCTAAAATCATTCCAGAACCCACATCCATGCCTTCAGCTATCGAATCCACACCCACTCTATCCACACTATCTGAGCCTACCGTCGAACCTACCATAACTACATGTTATATATCCACATCAGATATATTTGCCCTTCATCAAATCCTACATCTACATTTGAAGTCTCTTTTATACGTGCACCATCGATTGAATCCACTTCTACACCTATATCTACTACCACATCTACGCCACCTCTTCAAATTTCATTTAATGCAACAATAAAATATCTTGCATTCTCATCCTCATCATCTATGATTAATGTTATTTATATACTTTCCTCTTCAAAACCATCTATGACACCTTCTGATCTCATCAAATGCATAATCCAAAAACCCCTCCCATCCTCTATTTTCTCATCTTCAAAGCATACACCCTCATCACCTAAGCATATCTCTGATAATCCCCCAATTTAAATCATCATCATCCCTACTAAGGGAAATCCCTCACATCAGAAATCTAAGAACCTTGGCGTTCCCCCTCAGAATTTTCTTACTCATCCTCATAAGAAGTTAGAACTTCCCTCCATAAAAGCTAATCAATCAAAACCTCCCACCATCCAATCATCTATCCTAGGGACCCATCCTTCTATATTAGGATCATGCCCACCACCTTCTTAACTCTAATCCAAAAATACATATTTCTCATCTCATGTCTACATCTAAATTATTCATATCTTCTTCCAAATCTGCATCTACATCTAGGTCATCCATGCCCCTTTCCAAATAAACAATTAAATCAACCATTCTTCTTTCCCAATCCAGACCAAAAACATCTAAAATTAAATAAGAACCTAGGCCTCCCATAAAACTACGTAAAAATAACCTCCCTCTCTTACCCTCACCATCCTCACCCAAACTAAATACTTCTAAGGAGCATACCCTTTTACCATCTCCATTTATCATAAAATCTTATACTGACATATTTTAGCGTCTTCTCAGGCATTCCCAATCACTCTGCCTCCCATCAAACCCTTCAATCCACACAGGAAAAAACTCACAAGGTTTGCCCCAAAATCATATGTGCTTACCATCATTCCTTTGGCCACAATATTGAACATTGTAAATATCTACACACCCTCATCGATAACTTCATCACAAAAGATTATCTACTCCTTGAAGAATATCACCATCTTCCTTTTACCAAGTAGTCAAAATCCACATCCCATCTTTCAAACAAATCCAATACCTCCTCTTCATCACTATCCTTCCTCCCACCTCAGCCTCTTCTAAAGATGGTCCTCCTCTCTATAACGACGACACCCGCATTAGTACCCATGTTCACCACTATGAGCCACATCCATATAAGCAAACCAAATATAAGGTCATCATTTTTCCTCCATCTAACGAGCCCACTTCGGCCCCTTCATCCTCTAAGGCTAATGTATCTATCTTAGCCACACCATCAACCTAAACATTGACCAACCTCTAATAGAGCATCGTAAAACATCTCCACCAAGACCCCATTAATATGCCTCTTTATGATTTTATCTAACGCTTTCCCCATCATAGATAAGCCCTCATAAAGCCCCTACAATTCATCCCCATTTCATCTAAAGAATCACATCCATTTGTAGCCCCTTTTGGGGCTCTTACCGCTTCTATCACCATTTCCTTTGATAATTCAGAAATCCTAGACATCTTACCTAACGATCACGACCTTCCTCTCTTCATCATTGTCTGCATTAATGTTTCATTCAATCATCACTCTATGATAGACAATGGTTACAACATTAACATCATCTCATCCCACATATTTTATCAACTTAAACTTCCCAAATATATTATCAACCAGTCACTTGTGGTCTTATGTGCTTTCAATGATGTTGTGACCCCTACTTTGGGCATAGCAACCCTTCCCATCTGTGTTGGTAACAAACTCCTACATGAAATTTTTTACATTGTTGAAGGGGAGTTTCAATGTAATGTCTTGTTAGGATGACCATGGATTCCTGCCATGCATTGTGTTCCCTCCACCCTCCATCATTACATTAAATATGAGCATGAAGGAAATATCAACCCCATTCCCATTAATATTCCTCTGTTTAAAACGTGTCATATGACTTATCAACCTAATGTTGTGCTCATCCCAAAACAAGACTATTCTTCCAAAGCATCCACCAATTCCTCTGTACCTACATCTAAACTCCTTGATGATGAATCCCTTCACAATGTGATGTAGTACCTATCTCTAGGGGATTATCAACTCCTCACACTTAATTCTCTTCCATCCCTAAATTGACTTTGTGGACTTGATAAAACATCCATGTATCAATCAAATGTTGTGGATATCATTTCCTTTAGTATATCCCATCTTAAAACCAACCTCATATATGGTGGCTTTGATTTCCCTTCATCCCATATCGACAGCTAACCTCATACAAAACCTTACACAAATGGATTTGATTATATTAATAAAGCCTTCACCTATAAATACCTTTACTGTTGCACATGCAAGGGATTTGGTTTTGGATGTTATCAAGAGGGTATACATGATCTGGTCATTAACCAATCCCATGAGCCTCATGAAAACTTTGGGCTTGGATTCAAAGAGGAGTAACACACTAACATCACCACGCAACTTTCTCCTACATCTCCCATGTATTTTGATTCATCACTCAATCCTTCATCGAACAACACCACGAACATGGATGAGAGTTTCTCCCCATCACCTTGGGACTAATCACTTACCAGACTGGGGGTGAAAGTGGGTCCCTTCAACTTATCTTTGCTAAAATGGTAGAGGAGGATTATTGTACGATAGAAAAGTGACATGCAAGCATGAGAATCTACAAGCAACTCTTCTTCATACCCGACCTCTCAAGGTCATGCCAAGATAGCTGGTGAGAATGGAATTTATACGGATATGGAAAAACTAGTTGGGCAATCTTATATCCTCAACATGCAATAATGAAATCTACGAATCTAGGGCAAAGAAGGCCCTCCTAACCTAAATTGGTGTAATGGATCATTTAGATATAATAGTTGTTTGAAGGCTCCAATCAATGTCGAGCTCTAATGAGATCCTATATTGGCTGTTGGATACATGGAAAATGACCCATAGGTGTTTCATGTATATTTCCAGAAAAGGTCATGAAAAAAATGGTGATGAGAGGTGTAGTGGATCCTCCAGGGTTTTATGGATGATTCTCTGGTCTAGTATAGAAATCCCTAGCCTGATTGGCTGCTACGTTTAATACAGAGAATAGTGTAATGACATCTGGTGGAAGTGGTGAGAATCTAAATATTAGTGTGCGTAAACCGGCATCCATGTATGATTGATTAGTAGGCCTGTTAGGTTGTGGGACCTGTGGATCACAACCATAAGTTCTTGGTTGTGGTGGACTTCCTATGGTCATATGAGGAGTCAATCTCTTCTCCCAACTATCTAATAGTCATAATATTTTTCAGCCTCTATGTTTAGAACTAGAAGTTGTGTAATTTTCTCAGAATACCTTATAGGTGTTCTGGCAACTTGAATACGTAAGCTAGTATCTATGTTGATGAGGAGGTCTCCTACATTGGGCTATGGAACTAAAGGATCACATCCAAATGTTTGTTCTCTTTCGAGTCCTTGTACAGTCATGCAGATATTCTATCAATGCAGTCTATAGCTAGGGTGATTTGACCAAAATGTGTGTGCCTTTTCGTCTTCAATATTTAACTCTCTCACTTGTTCACTAATTGCTTGTACGTTTACTATTGTTCGAAAAAACTGGATCCTAAGGTCTTGATGTATTTCATCTAGTGTTAAGGGGAAATTTGGTTGAGGCACTATCGGTTCAAATATGTATTCGTTGGGCTCTCTATGTCCCGTGATTTTCATGAAAAGATGATTCAATTTTAACTAAAATGAATAAACTAATTATGAAAGATGTATCTACACTATGCATATATTCTTTTATTTTTGTATTTTCGATGAAGTATTTTAGCGAAATTAAAAGAGTAGCTATTCTAATATATTCATAAAATGGATAATTAATCTAATGACATAATCAAAACAAGAAAAGTAGCCCAATGTAGCTATTTACCTATGTAGTTGTGAGTTTATCCTAAATATCTAAGTAACTAACTAGTTTAATCGAAAAACTCTCAATCCTACCTTAGAAGTGAGGAATGAATCATAGTTTCTTAGAAACTATCATTCCCCATAGCTTCCCTGGCAATATTGAAAGTGAACTTTTAACTAAAATGAAATAATTTACTACTCTATTTGATGTAATTGTAACTAGAACTTTGATAGCTCTAACCTAGAGTTTACAGAATAGTGGTAAATCCAGTTGTGTGTGACTTCGTCCCCTTAGTTTGATCTCTTTATTCCTTCATGTTCTCGTGAATCTAGAAAATCGTGTATATGATTGTGTCAGTAGAAGAATATATTCTAACAATGGCAGCTTTGGATATAGACCGAATACAATGCAAGTAAGAGAGGGATAGTGCAAGTGAATAGAGCTTGACTATGCAATTCCTAGCAGGATTTATTGTGGGAATACAACACAAATACGCCGAGAATTTTGGAAACTATCTTTTGTGACATAACAAAACCTATAACTCTTAATGGATTCCAATTCTAAAATGAAACTAGCTTATTCTAAACTGATTGCATGGAAAAATAATGAAGTAAGATGAAACAAGAAGATCAAAATCTCTAAACAACAAAGGAAGGCTGATAATTGATGCAAAGCATGAAACTATTGGAACTCTAAGCAAGAACTTCAAATGAACTAAATATTTAAACAGAGAAGGAGAGGGGCCCTTTTGCTTGAGAATAAGTTGGCTATTTATAACAATTTCATTTACCAGAGGTAACTCCCAATTGATCTCTTTTACTATAAACAAAGGGAAAACACTATTTATAGGGCGGCCAAAACATAAATGCAAGCCAAAGTGGTTGAAGAATGCAGGTAGAAATTTGAATTTTACGTTTGATGAAATCGTTAGAACATTCTAGAAAATGCACACATGACCACCGCCCTGTGTAGGGAGGTGGATGTAGGACCACCGCCTTGTCCTGGGCGGCGGTCACGGGACCACCACCCAGGCAGGGCAGCAGTCTCATCACTTAAGACCAAAATGCAAGGAAAAATGGGGGTAGAGGGTAGAACAAAGCACATGGAGGCCGGATGAGGCACATGGGATGCAAATGTATACTTGGTGAGCTTTTCTGGATTCTAAACACCTTGCGAGGAGACTTGTATCATCATTGGGGTTTCCGTAACTTCTTTCCAGTAGTATAGTACTTACATTTTTGGGTATGTACTTGTAACGAATTTATGGTTTACAAATTTTAATTCAAATTCACCCATTAAGGTTATGAAACATCCAGCCTTTTTAGATAGAGACGCTTGCGTGAGGAATTCTCATAAATGATTTGTCTTTGTAATGACCCTTGTTTCTTGATTTAACATATAATGTCTTAAATAGTTTGTTGCAAAGACTATGGAATGAATTCTCTCTCTGCCTGCATATAACATGTTTCATAATCGAGCAATGTTCAACTAATGAAATATACTGCACGTTCTCCTTTATCATTGTCTTCTTGAGCCAACATGTAGGCTAGCAAAACATCAGTAGCCCATGAGTATAGGATCAAAGGATGATCTGGTCTGGGAGGCATTAGCATGGGCAGAGACAACAAGAAGTGTTTAACTGCTTCGAAGGCCTCGTTGCATTGTTTTATCCAATCAATGCTATAATATTTCTTTAATAGATTGTTGATTGGATAAATAACAAAACTTAAATCTAGGATGAACCTTTAGATTGCACCGATTTTCCTAAGAAATCATCTGATACCAGACTCATCTGATGGTGGAATCATTTCAAGAACAGCCTGGATTTTAGCTAGATCAACATCAATCCCTTGTGAGGATATAATGTAACCCAGAAGCTTGCCTCCTGTCACACCAAATACGCATTTCTCTGGGTTCAATGTGATTCCATATTCAATCAATCATGAGAGGATGATACAGAAAACTTCTGGGTGATCACAACACTTCTTGGACTTGGCCAACAAGTCATCCACATAGGATTCCACAATTCTATGGATAAGATCGTGGAATATGTATGTCATTTCCCATTGGTATGTAGCGCCGGTTTTCTTAAGACTGAACGACATGACAGTGTAATAATAAGTTCCCCAGGGAGTTATAAATGTGGTTTTGGCTTGATCCTGTTTAGATATTTTAATCTGATTATACCTAGAGAACCCATCCATGAGGGACAATAGTTCAAATCTAGCTATTGCATCAACAATAATGTCAATGGATGGTAATGGGAAGTCATCCTTGGGAAAAGCTTTGTTAATATCTTGAAAGTCTATGCAAATGCGTCTCTTCCCATTCTTTTTTATAACAGTGACGATATTAGATACCCATTGTGAATAGTCAATGGGTTTGATGAATCCTACATGGAGAAGTTTCATTACTTCTTCTTTTACCATGAGAGCCACTTTTGGCTTCATTGGTCTTGACTTTTGTTTAATTGGTTTTGCATCTGGTTTAGCGACAAGATTATGTACCGCGATATGTGGTGCAATTCCTGTCATTTCTTTATAGTTAAACACGAAAGCTTTTTGATGCTCTGTATTTCTATCTCCTCTGAAGTTAACAAGGATCCCAACTTCAAAATTTTTGGTTCTTCCTCCATTCTGATGTTTATGTCAATGGTTTCTTCGATTAAAGAAGCATTTCCTTCTTCAAATTCAGGTGGGGCTGGAGGCAGTTCAAAATTTTCTCCATTCTCTACCTCGTAGATATCGAGATCCTTCTATGGGGGAGATTATACCATGGGATTTCCAAAATAGGAAGAGGAATGTGGTATTAGGGAAAGAAGTACTATGTGGTGAGCAAGATGTAACTCTGCATAGGCATTTAGATATTCGAGGGTGACTCTATCACTGTCAAAGTGATCTAGGATAGAAAAATCATTCTCAACTTCTCTATGAGTCAAGAATGAGTTTGTTGGTATTTTACACACTAATGGTTCAGTACAAAGTGATATTGTGAAACTTGTATCTTCTAATTCACTGTTTGGAGTGAAATGGGAAGCTGAGGCTGCTATTAAATCTATGAGAAGGTTCTTCTCTCATGGAATTGCTTCAATTGATATGAAGTTGAATCCTTTGCTTAGATCTAGTACTATTGTTTTGTAGAGTTGTAAATGTTCACCTCTAGTCTCATATACGTCAGAGACTTGGTTTGCAACTAGTTACGAGTCTCCTAGTACTATAATGTTATCTACACCCATTCTTTTGGCTAGGATGAGGCCAAGGAGGAGGGATTTGTATTCCACCCTGTTGTTTGTACACTCAAAGTTTAATTTAAAGGCAAAGGTAGGATATTTCCCTTCGGAGAAGTAAAAATCACTCTGGCCCCAGCTCCAAAGCGACATCTAGCTCCATCGAAGTGGAGAGTCTAATTTTTTCTTGGGAAGATGGATGTTGGGATATTCTTTGTATTTGTTTCTTCTACCTCGGTTACTTCTACCATACAAACTCCATCTAATGGAAGGGAACCATTTCCCAGGATGTATCCCATACCCATAGAATCAAATGGTAGGAGAATGGGTAGATATTTCTCTAGCAACTTGACAATCTTTGCAGTAGTCCCTAATGACAGTGTTTCTATGACATTAGCCTCATATTTTGAGAGCTGGAATGCCCTCGACTAGATTTGTAATTTCTAATTATGTGGTAGGTATCAACTTCTCTTATTGTTTTGAATTAATTGGTTTCCTAAGTTGATTCATTGGGAGTTCAAACTCAGAGTGGAACACCTAGTCTTTTCTTCAAGTCAGATAAGTGTATATCGAAGGGTTTTGGGTCACCTTATGCTACAAATATTTTCCATAAGTGTAAAAATCTTATTCCTTGGAATAACATGGAAGGGATTTCCTTCATGCAGTGTATCCATGGTTGATCGAGGATCATATTATAGTTGTTTTCCTGATCTTTAATATAAAATTCGGTGAGGACCATCTTGGGTCCTAAGGTGACTGCTAAAACTATGGTTCTAATTGAAGTGGCTTTGAGGCTATCATAACCTCTTAGCATATTTCGTGTTATCGAACAATTTTTTTCTCCATATCCTAGCTTTTGAAGGAAAGATGAAGGGGACTATGTTAACTTCTGCCCCATCATCAATCATTGCACATGTTTAACATAATTATTGTAGACCCATACTTGCAAGTGTAAAGTTGGGTCACCTCTACGCGCAATTTCAGCATCCGTTGGCATTTTGCTTATATCAAATATAAACTCAATATCCATATTTGGCTGCCCTAGAGTGTAGACATCAAAGTCTACATGGTTTACGTTGCATGTTCCTAGAGGAGGAGTAATATTAATTAAATGACCAAGGCCTAATGCTTCTAAGAGAGCATCCCTATGGGCGGGAGAGTTTTTTAATAAATCCAAAAAGGAGGTGTGAGAGAAGGTCTTCATTAGCTCATTAATTAAATCATAAGCGCCTATGGGTTTTACCAACGTTTTTTGAATGTTGTCTAGTTTTAATGGATAACTTGGAACTGGTTGAGAAGAATAATCCTCGTATTCTTGATATGGTTTCTATGGGTAGCTCGGTGTCTAACTCTACTAGACCAACTATCTTGGTTTGTGGTTGAGTTCCTAATTAGGGTGTGCACCTAGTGGATTTAATGAAGTTGAAGCTTTATGATCATTATTTCCTATTATAACACCCTTATTTCATTTCGCTTGGATCTAACCTATTATTGTTAGTATGATTTGGGAGCGAGATCATTAAAGATCTTAACTGGTGCATTTTAAGGGGAAACTGTCCCTGTGTAAGTATTTGGAGTGGGTACTACATAATTTGCTAAGAACATATCTATAAAGAGTTGTCTTTGGTCTTCTAGAAAACGCTGCATGAATTTATTATAGTCAGGACAAGTCCTAATATCATGGCCTTGAATCTTTTGGAAACCACAATATAAATTGGGATTATAATTTTGAGGTTATTGATTTGAAACCTGTTATGGCCCAAAATTATGATAAGGTTGCTGGTTGTTAGAGTTAAAATTTTGAGGATGTTCACTTTGGGTTTGACTCTGAAATCTAATTGGGTTTTGATTTTGACCTTGTGTTTGGATTCTTCATCATCGTTGTTGTGGTTATTATTGTTATGGTGGAAGATTAAAATCCACCACATTGAATTGTTGGAGTAAAAATGTTATTTCTCTTATTGTTAATGGGTGACAAAATGTTTGCAATGTTTTCTCTTTTAACTTGGTATGTTACTCCATCTGTTGTAACCCCGTAGTTTTTGTTAAGGATTTTGGTTCCTTGATTGGTATTCTTGGTGTTAAAATAGGCCATAGTGTTTTGACTAGGAGAGATTAATTTATCGTTTGTTCCATATGTCTTACGACCACTATCTATGGCTGCTTGGTCGATTCAAAGAGAACTCTCGAGTACTTCATCATAAGTTCTTAGTGGGAACTTTTGGAATTCTTCCTTTATCTCTCTATTGAGGGAATGAAGGAATAAATCACGTAGTTCCATCTAATCCATGTTTGGAGCACTTGGCTGATAAGTAGAGAACCGTATGCCATCTTTGAATAAAATGAGTAGTGGATTCATTATGTTCTTGTTTGATACGCAAGAATTCCCTGATTCCTATTCTTAACAATTTGTTCATGTCAAAATCTTTGATGAACTCTAACACGAGTTTTTTAAATGAGTGTATCGAGGATTCAGGTATTCTGTAGTACCAATAAAGTGCAATAGCTTCTAATATTTTAGGGAATACCTTGGCAATAACTCCATCCCAAAGGAGTAATTCCCGTATGGCCATGGCACAGGCCTTGATGTGTGCATTTGGATCTCCCTCCCCTTTGTATTCGGGTAAATCGGGAAGAGGTCTTGGAAGCATAACACTTCGTATGGTGAAGTCTAGGGGATCATTTAAATATTTTGAATAAATCCCTACCAGCATATGCTTCGACCATCGATGGTTCTTGTTGAGGGGATGGGGTGGCATGGTTTTTTGATATGGTATAGCATATGTATTTACAGGGACATAAAGGAATCCCTGTGGTTAAGTGAACATCTTGGGAGAGGATAACATGTCTACCTGTGGTGATTTTGAATAAATGTTTAAGTATGGAGGCGCATTGCTCTGGTATGGGTTGTTTGGTGTTAAGCCGAGGAGGTATCATATTTTCAACTGGGGCGGTGTTTGAAAATGCGGTTATCGTTGGTGTTTGCTATGGATAGTTATAAAAATGTTGAGAAGGCATGCCTAACATGCATGTTCCTGTAAGGAGATCAACCTGGCTGGGATGATGTGGAGGGTTGGGGATTCCTGCTTGGATGAAATATGAATTTTGATTTGTTTGAGAAAGTTCCAATCCTCTATCTTTCTCAACCAAGGCTGAAATGACCTCGATTGGAGAAGAAATGGTGTTTTTCCTTAATGGAATTTTCTGTACACATTGAGGCTGTAAAGTGGTATGATACTCTGCTATGAATTGATCATTACGCTGCCAAGCTTCACCGAGAGTATTTACCATAGGTGGAGGGAAGGGGGTGTTTTCTTGGAGTAGGGTATCAAATTGTGTTTGTAAACTCCCTATAGGTGGGTACATGTTTTGAAAAGCATTGTTCACTTTTAGCATAGCGCACTAAATACTCCTCATCTAAAAAATGGGAGTGGATATAACTGTCTACATATTTGCGGTCTGAAAAAAACTTGAGGAGATGAAATGGATTCTCTAGTAAACATCATATTGTTAGAGCCTAAGGACTCTGGTTGATGCATTTGTGCAAGCTGATCTAACTCCTCACTTCGGAATGAATAACTAGAGCTAGTTATTTGAAGGGGAGTTTGAGATGAAAAGTAATTACTTGAATAGTTATCAGCCCAAGCAGAAAGTGAGGGTGATGGTTGTCTATTTGTTTGACCATAATTTACTTCAAGACCGGAGAGATGTCTACCAATGTGTCGTATCCCGACATATTCGGGGGTTATATGAATACCCGAAGAATAATGGGAAAGAGAGAAGGTGGATGAATGAAATGAGAATAAAAGGAGGAATAAATGTTTTTTTCACATCAAGTTCACCAATTTTGTATGATAGAAAAGTGACATCCGAGCATGAGAATATAAAAGCAACTCTTCTTCGTACCCGACCTCCCGAGATCATGTTGAGACAACCAGTGAGAATGGAATTTATACGGATATGGAAAATCTAGTTGGGTAGTCTTATATCGTCAACACGCAATAATGGAATCTGTGAATCTAGGGTAAAGAAGGCCCTCCTAACCTAGATTGTTGTAAGAGAGCATTCATATATAATAGCTATTCAAAGGTTCCAATCAATGTCGAGCTCTGCTGAGATCCTATTTATTGGCTGTTGGATACATGGAAAATGAACTGTAGGTATTTCGTGTATATTTCTAGACAAGGTCATAAAAAAATGTTAATGAGAGCTGTAGTGGATCCTCCGGGGTTTTATGGATGATTCTCTGGTCTATTCCAAAAATATCTATCCTGATTGGCTGCTACGTTTAATACGGAGAAGTGTGTAATGATGTCTAGTGGAAGTGGTGAGGATCTAAATATTAGTGTGCGTAAACTGGTGTCAATGTCTGATTGATCAGTAGACCCATTAGGTTTTGGGACCTATGGATCACAACCGTAAGTTAATGGTTATGGTGGACTTCTTATGGTCATATGAGGAGTCAATATCTTCTCCTGACTATCCAATAGTCGTAAGCTTTTTCAACCTCTATGTTTAGAACTAGAAGTTGTGTAACTTTCTCAGAATACCTTACAGGTGTTCTAGAAACTTGAATACGTAAGTTAGTATCTATGTCGATGAGGAGGTCTCTTGTGTTGGGTTGTGGAAATAAAGGATCGCAACCAAATTTTTGTTCTCTTTTGAGTCCTTGTACAGTCATGCGGATATCCTATCAAGGCAGTCTATAGTTAGGGTGATTTGACCGAAATGTGTATGCCTTGTTATCTTCAATATTTAACTCTCTCAATTGTTCACTAATTGCTTATAGGTTTACTGTTGTTCAAAAAACCTGGATCCTAAGGTCTTGATCTATATCAGCTAGTGTTATGGGGAGATTTGGTTGAGGCACTATCGGTTCAAATATGTATTCTCTGGGCTCTCTAGGTCCTGTGATTTTCATGAAAAGATGATTCAATTTTAACTGAAATGAATAAACTAATTATGAAAGAATTATCTACACTATGAATATATTGATAAAATGGACAATTGATCTAATGACAAAATAAAAACAAGCAAAGTAGCCCGATGTAGCTATTTACCTGTGTAGTTGTGAGTTTATCCTAAATATCTATGTAACTAACTAGTTTAATCAAAAAACTCTCAATCCTACCTTAGAAGTGAGGAATGAATCATAGTTTCTTAGAAACTATCATTCCCCATAGGTTCCTTAGCAATATTGAAAGTTAAATTTTAACTAAAATGAAATAATTTACTACTTTATTTGATGTATTTGTAACTAGAACTTTGATAGCTCAAACCTGGAGTTTACAGGACAGTGGTAAATCCAGTTGTGTGTGACTTCGTCCCCTCAATTTGATCTCTTTGATCCTTCGTGTTCTTGTGAATCTAGAAAAGCGTGTATATGATAGCATCAACAGAAGAAGATATTCAAACAATGGCAGCTTTGGATGTAGACCGAATATAATGCAAGTAAGAGAGGGATAATGCAAGTGAATAGAGCTTGACTATGTAATTCCTAGCAGGATTTATTGCGGGAATACAACAAAAACATGCCGAGAATTCTGGAAACTATCTTTTGTGACAAAAAAACCTGCAACTCTAAATGGATTCCAATTCTAAAATGAAAGTATCTTATTCTAAAGTGATTGCATGGAAAAATAATGAATTAAGATGAAACAAGAAGATCAAAATCTCTAAACAACAAAGGAAGGCTGATAACTGACGCCAATCATGAAACTATTGGAACTCTAAGCACTTCAAACAAACTGAATATTTAAAAAGAGAAGGAGAGGGGCCCTTTGCTTGAAAACAAGATGTCTATTTATAGCAATTGCATTTACCAAAGGGTAACTCCCAATTGATATCTTTTACTATAAACAAAGGGAAAACACTATTTATAGGGCGAGCAACACATAAATGCAAGGGAAAGTGGTTGAAGAATGCATGTAGAAATTTGAATTTTACGTTTGAAAAAATTATCAGAACATTCTGGAAAATGCAGATAGGACTGCCTCCCTATGCAGGAAGGTGGTTACAGGACCGCCATCCTATCCAAGGTGGCGACCATGGGACCGCCACCCAAGCAAGGTGGTGGTCTCATCACTTAAGACCAAAATATAAGGAAAAGGGGGGGCAGAGGTCAGAACAAAGTACGCGGAGGCTGGTTGAGGCACATGGGATGCAAACATATACTTGGCGAGCTATTCGGGATTCTGAACACCTTGTGAGGAGACTTGTATCATCATTATGGTTTCCGTAACCTCTTTCCGGCAGTATAGTACCTACATTTTTGGGTACGTACAATTACCCTACCATTGACATTCTCCATTGCAGTGTCATACATGGGGCTGAAGATTCCTATATTTATATGTCCTTACCTTCTGACACGTCTACTCTTCTCAATAATCCACTATCAAAATCAATGTCGGGACTCCCCTCGAGCATCGTATCCTATAATTTGGCAAGTCTCTTGACCCACAATAACTTGAGGCCTTAACCACCTTTCTTTCTAAATACATTCAAGCCTTTGCATGGTCATACAATGACATTTCGGGCCTCTACCCATCCATCTTCATCTACAACATTGTCACCATTCTTGACGCCAAGCCAGTTAATCAGAAGTTTTGCCACATGCACCCTCGTGTTTCTCTCCTTGTCAAAGAGGAGTTGCAATGTATTCTCTCTGCTAACTTCATCCATCCCATTAACTATATGCAATGGGTTTCGTGTATCTTGCCCCTTGAAAAAGCCTTTGGAAAGCTCTGCATCTATACCAAATTTTGAGATTTATATCTTGTCTACCCTAAGGATGACTTTTCCCTTCCCAATATTGATCAGCTAGTCGACCTCACGGCCATCCATGATATTCTCTCTCTTATAGATGGTTTTTCTAGTTATAATCATATCCCTATCACACCAGAAGACCAACATAAGACTTATTTCATCACCCCTTGGGGAACCTTCTATTATCGCATCATGCCCTTCAGTTTGAAGAACACAAGGACCACCTATCAATGACCTATGACATACATCTTCTATGATCTTATCCATAAAATTATAGACGATTACATTGATGACCTCTTGGTAAAATCTAAACGACAATAGGACCATCTCAAACCCTCCAAGTGTGTGTTCAACATTTTAACCGGTAAACTCCTTGGATTCATTATGTCTATCAGGGGAATTGAAGTTGACCATGCCAAAATCAAAGTGATCCTTGAGATGCCTCTTCCTTCCAACCTTAAGTAGCTTCACAATCTTCAGGGTAGACTCTAGTATGTATGCCATTTCATCTCAAAACTTTCTGACCGCTATTAACCTTTTCATCATCTCGTAACTTTTTGACCACATATGCTCACACCTCCATGTGAGGAGCCTTAATATCTCTACATCTCTTCCTTAGATCATGCTCTAGGTGCCATGTTGGCACATCGTGATGAGCAAGGTAGAGAACAAGTTGTCTATTACATTAGTTACACCCTTTTGGATTATGAAACCCGCTACACTGAAGTAGAAAAGTTGTGTTGCACTCTCTTCTTTACCACATCCAAGATTCATTATCTCCTCAATCATACATGTTTCATTGTTACTAGATGTAACCTCCTCAAAACCATGCGCTCCAAACCCTAACATAGTGACCGCATCACTCGATGGATCATGCTCATGAACGAGTTTGACCTAGAATTTATACCTCATAAATCTATTAAGGGTCAAGCCATCTCCGATTAACTCATTGAATCCCCTCTTCCCAACAACCACCTTCCTCATGGATAATTACCATATGAATCCATCTATACTATTGATCATTAATTCTCTCCCATCATAATGAAAATTTTCTTCGATGGATATAAGTTTCAACAAGGGGGAGGCATGGGTGTCATCATCATTCCTCCTCAGGAAACTCATATCCTCATTTCCTATAAACTTAATTTTGAATGCACCAATAACATGGCTAAATATAAATCCCTCATCCTAGGTATTCATATCGCGATTATGTTCGGTTTTCAAATCCCTGAAATCTATGGTAACCCCAACTCATCATTAATCAAGTCAAAGGCACCTATTAGTGTAACAATGAAATCCTTCAAAAATACAAGGACATCATCAAATTTATCCTCGAGGCCTTTGATCAATACACCATCCAATATGTCCCTCTCTAATCTAACCACTTTGAAAACACTATATATTCTCTCACATCCCTTATCCCAAGGGCAAACGAAGAACCTAAACTCTTTAATGTTGTCTATTGTATCGATCAACCATCTCATACCCATGAAATTCCTCACATCAATCACATCAATACCAACCAATCTGATATTTGGTATACCCAGATATTTGATTACCTATCCATATCCAAGATACCTTTCGACTTATCTAAAAATGGTAAGATGTCCTTTCTTCAATGCAATAATTGCGATGTAATCCTCTATAAAAATTTCTTCGAGAGCCTCTTACTACATTTCTTTAAGTCTACCCGCACCATCCAAGAGGTCCATGATGGTATTTGTGGTGGAAATTTCAGCATTTTAGTTGTTGCCAAACATGTTCTTTTCCATGTCTATTATTGGCCGAATCTCAATAAATATTGTTGTGAATGTGTTAAAATTTTTACTAAATGCTAACAATATTCTAATCTTATCCACATCCCCAATAATGCCTTATAAACAACCTAGGACGTATGGCCTTTCTCATAATGGGGCCTTGACCTCATTGGTCTCATTAACCCATGCTCTTCTCACCATCATCATTCCATCATCACCGTTACCAAATACTTTACCAAGTGGGTGGAATCCACTCCACTCACATCCACCACAACTAATAAAATTGTCTATTTCGTATATAAACACATCATCTGCCACTTTGGCCTACCCCATAAAATCATCATTGACAACAAAAATTCCTTTAAAAAATAAATACCTCAAGAATCTTTGTGACTCTATCAACATCAAGCTCATCTTCTTCTCTCCCTACAACCCTCAAGCTAATGGCCAAGCCAAAGCCACTAACAAAATTCTTTACAACATTCTTGTTAAAACCATTGATATATCATGTTATAATTGACATCTACATATCCCCTTTTCTCTTTGGGAATACCAGATTAGCATCCATGCCTCTATGGGGGATACTCCCTTGTCTATGTTTGTGAATCCATTCTTCCTCTTGAAGTCTAAATCTCATCCTTACCCATTTCTCATCGTGACTTCATCTCTAATGAAGACTATCACTAAGAACATCTAGCATAACTTGAGTTATTAGACGAATGTTACCTTATTTCTCTTGAACACCACGATGTCTATTAGGAGGGCATCAAGCATGCTTACAAAAAACATCTCAAATAACGTGACTTCAACATAGGCAACCTCATTCTAAAAGAAAATCAGAATGTCACTACTCTAGAAAGGAGTCAACATGGAAAGTTTTCTCCTAATTGGATTGGAGCATACATTATCACGCCTATGTATGGGTATGGGTCCTATCGTCTAGCCTCCCTCAATGGTAAACCAAATACTAAACCCCTCAATGCCTTACACTTGCGACCTTTCTATTTTTAAAAAATCTACCAACATGACCTTAGTTAAACTTTATGATATTGCACTAATCATTCTCTCTTTCCATATATTACTGTAGTGATTGGGAATTGTGTGTATTCTACTGTAGACACCTATAGTTACACCCAAGCAATTTAAATACTTAAATTGTGCTAATTATCCCCTTTCTCGCAAATCGATGACATATCATCAAAAGCACTCATTTTCCCTCATATCATCATTAATTAATTACACTAAGCTAATTAATTAAGTTGCATATCCAACAAATACCCTAATTAACGACCTTTCGTTAATAAATCACCCCTTCTACCTAGAATAATTAATTATTATTAATTAATTAGCTTTCCCTTCCATTTAACCAATAAATCAATATTTAATTGATTTAATCCCCTTCTAATAGCCTAAATTGTACTAATATTCCTCTAATTATCTTCTATAAGCTTACATCTACCTATTAGTTAATCACCTTTGATTAATTTAAAACACCCCCCAACTCCCATGACTTGCTAAACATGTATTAAACTCTTCTAAAGTAAGGTTACCTTTAATAAAGCAACCTTATCCATTCCTAATCATGTTTTACCTTTATCCCACATTCATGAGAATGTGTTGAATCCTTTATCCTTTGGGATATATAAATAGCCCTCCACCTACCTTTTTACTTACACCTAAACTTTCTAAGAGAGCAAATGCAAAGCATATAGCAAAGAGACTAAGAGCTTGCACCTTGCCCTTTTGAGAGTGTTGATTGAGAAATAGGGACAGAAGCCTATGTAAATTTTATTGATCTCAATCAGTAAAAAATTACAGAGGATGGGCTGAAATATTTATAGATATTGCACAGCCAAATACATTCGGGAAAATGAGTTGCACAGGTGCAACCAAAAACCAGAATAAACAAGCTTCCAATAACATCCGGGAAGCAAAATTACATAAAGACAAATATATTGTTTAAAACAATATAACAATCTGAATACAGACAAATATGGTTTGATTAACAATATAAAAATATAATTATTTAAAATTAATTAAATAATCCAACTATGCATAATTAAATATTAGGATAATAAATTTTATCCTAACATTCCCCCCCTTAATTGTGCATTGTCTGAAGAGATGAGGAGAGAAATGCTCTGAACAACTCGAACTTGTCACGTGCAAGTGACTTTGTGAAAATATCTGCTCGTTGTTCAATCGTTGGAAAAAATTGAAGCTGGATGTTGTGCTTCAATACATGTTCGCGTATGAAATGAACTTGAACTTCAATGTGCTTTGTTCTCTCGTGAAAAACTGGATTGCGAACAAGTTTGAGAACACCTTTGTTGTCAACATACATGGTGGTCGGTTTGTCTTGTGGTATTCCAAGTCCTTCCAGTATGTGACGTAGCCAAATCACTTCACAGACAGCTTCTCCTGCAGAACGATACTCGGCTTCTGTGGAAGAGCGAGAAACAAAGTGTTGTTTCTTACTTCCCCATGATATTGGTCCAGATCCCATAAAGAATACAAATCCAGAAGTGGATTTTCTATCATCAATGTTACCTGCATGATCTGAATCTGAATATCCAGTCAAGAAGAAGTTTTCGTTCTTCTTGAATTCTAGACCAAGATCCACTGATCCTTTGAGATATCTCAAAATGCCCTTTGCTGCTTTCCAATGACAAATTTTGGGTTCCTGCATGAACCTGGATAGATAGCTCACTGCAAAGCTGATATCTGGTCTAGTGTAGGTCAGGTAAATGAGACTCCCAATCAGCTGCCAATAGATAGTGGCACTTACCTCAGGAGATGGATCTGAACGAGATAACTGTAATATGTTCTCCATAGGTGTAGCAATTGGTGTGCAATCCATCATCCTAAACTTCTCGAGCGTTGTCTTGGTATATTTCATCTAAGAAACAAAGATGTGATTCTCTTTTTGCCATACTTCCAGTCCAAGACAGTAGTGCATAAGCCCGAGATCTGTCATGTCGAATGATCGCTTAAGATCTTTCTTTGTTTCATCAATCATCTTTACTGAACTGCCAGTGATGACTAGATCATCGACATAAACTACAAGAATCACCATCTCCCCCCTTGCTTTTTGAGGTAGAGATTGGGATCGTATGGATTTCTGACGAATCCATGTTGTACGAGATGCTCATCAATCTTGATGTACCATGCCCAAGGGGGTTGCCTGTTTTAGGCCATACAGAGATTTCCTGAGTCTGCATACCTTTTTTTCTTAACCAGGTACTACATATCCCTCAAGTTGAGTCATGTAGACTTCTTCTTGTAAATCTCCATTCAGGAAGGCACTTTTTACATCCATTTGGTGAACTTTCCATCCAAACTGTGCAGCTAGAGCAAAGATCATCCTGATCATTTTGATCTTAGTTGTGGGAGCAAATGTCTCCTCATAGTCAATGCCTTCTTTCTGTGCGTACCCCTTTGCTACAAGTCTTGCTTTACACTTGTCCACTGTCCCATCTGCTTTGTACTTAGTTTTGAATATCCATCTGCAACCAATGGGTTTCTTCCCTGGTGGAAGATCGACAAGCTGCCAAGTGTTATTCTTCATCACTGATTGATATTCAGAATCCATGGCATCTTTCCAAGCTTTTGACTGTAGGGCTTCCTAGACTGTAGATGGCTCGTCTGTTTTAATAACTCTACTCATCAAAGCAAAGTTAACTTCTTCTCTTGCTTTACTGTGAGTCCGTGGTCCAGGGGTGGATGTATACGGTGGAGCATCTAATCTTGCATCTCGTAATGTACTTGTACACCATTTAGGCATACGTTGAGCTGTTCCCATGGGTTATGGTTCTATCTGATCAACACCATCATCCCCATCATCACTTTCATCTTCTGAGGGAACATTAGCTTCAGTTTTTACAACTGGTGAAAAATCTACATCTTGCGAGTCCGGAGGAGGAGTCTCTGCTTCCTTCTTCTCAAAAAACCTCAACATCTCTGCTTGTGTAGACTTTTCTGGTCTTAGGATCCATCAGTCTGTACCCAAGAGTCTCTTCACTGTATCCAATGAAGATGAGATTTGTGACTTCATGTCCAATTTCTTTCTGTTCTGTTTGGGTATGTGCATGCTGGCTTTGCACCCGAATACTCTGAGGTGTGCAATGAATGGTTTCCTTTTTGACCATGCTTCTTATGGTGTAATTCCATCAAGAGCAGTTCTGGGCACTCTGTTTAACAAATACACTGCTGTTTTTGCTGCTTCTGCCCAAAATGTCTTTGCAAGTTCGGAATCATCGATCATGCATCACACCATTTCCATGATAGTATGATTTCTTCTCTCGAAAACACCATTTTGCTGTGGTGTGTGTGGAGGAGGCATTTGTCGACGAATCCCGTGAGTTTGTAGGTAGTCTCTGAACTCATCACTGGTGGATTCCCCCCCTCGATCTGAGTGGACAGTTCATATGTGACGACCAGTTTCTTTCTCAACTGCCACTTTGAACTTTTTGAATGTTTCAAAGGCTTCACTTTTCTTGCGAAGACAGAAAATCCACATTTTGCATGAATAACCGTCAACACAGAGCATGAAGTACTGGAACCCTGAATGACTTGGCTGCATTGGACCACACAGATCGGTATGAACCAGGTCAAGTTTACCATGAGCTCGAAAATTACTTGTTTGGAATGAAACTTTGTGTTGTTTCCCTGCTAAGCAGTGAGGACACTTGTCTGTATCCTTCTGAAGAGATGGTAGCCCATGTACCATATTACACCGGCGAAGTGTGTTGAGATATTTGAAACTTACATGACCAAATCTCCGATGCCACAACTGAGCTGAGGTGGAGTTTTTAGCCACAAGTGCTTGATCATTTTTGTGAATGAAATCAAGTCGAAACATTCGTCCCACATTTGAGGCTTTTGCAATTATTTTCGAGCCTCTGGATTTATCTTGAATCAGACACATTTTCTTGCCGGATTAACTATCAAAGTCAATTTTCAGGTTGTGATCTAGGAGTTGACTGACCAAAAGAAGATTCTTTGTCAACCCAGGGACATATAGAACATCTGATAGTTTGCATTTGCGTGAACCAAGGGGTAGAGAAATGTTTCCAATCCCCTGAATTGTATATGAAGAATCATCTCCCAACGAAACATGATTTTTCGATGGCGTGTCCCTCATTGAAATAAACTAGTCTCTGTGGCCAGTCATGTGTCGAGTGGCTCCCGAATCAACATACCAGACGTCACTAGATGACGTGGATGGTTCACTTGATCGAGCAGTGAACAAGAAGTCTTCATTATCAGACTGTTCTTGTTGCTCAACAATATTAACTTGCTGGTGGGGTCTTCTTTTCTAGTTCCCCTTTTTCTGCCCGTGATAATTGTTTGAATGTCCCTTGTAAGTTTGTTGTTGTTGTGGTCCAGAATTGCTTGATGAACCTTTCTTATATGTGTTAAACCAACATTCTTGCAAGTCATGTCCTCTTTTGCAAATGGGACATCGCTTCTTCTGTTGATTGTCCCCATGATACTGATTTTGATGTGGGGACTTCTGATAGGATTTAGGTTTTCCTTTACCTTTTCCTTTCCATTTTTGATGTGAAGACAGTGCCTGCTCCTCTTCATCATCCTTGTTGTGCATTGCTTCCTCTTGTTGCAGTAGGTTTACTAACTTGTCAAAACTAATTGTCGTATCTGACAAGTTTAGAGTTGTGACAAAAATTAGGTAAGAAGAAGGGAGAGCTCTCAGAACAATGGGAACGAGAGACTCATCTTTGACCTCTTCTCCTAGGGCTAGAAGTGAAGCCCTCACTCTCTACAACTCTTCTTAGGAAGGCTTCAATTTTCTCATTCTGTTTGAATTTCAATGTATGTAACTGACTCTGCAAATTGAGTATGACATTCTTGTTCTTGGCCTCATATATTGTGCTCAGCTTATCCCATGCTTCTTTTGCTGATGTGGCATCTCGAATGTGGGCTTGCACATCGTCGGACACTCCAAACAAAATGATGAGCTTTGCTTTCTGATCTGCTCTATCAAATTGTCGTATTTGTGTTGAATCCGTTGGTGATCTGGTTAGAGTACCAGTCACAACAGGCCAGATTTTTTCAAACTCAAGTTGTGTTTTGATTTTTGTCTTCCAAGCAGCATAGTTGCTTCCTCTGAGCAATTATGAATCCGGAAGAAAAAATTTGGGGGCATTGGTGCCCATTTTGCAGAGATCACTGACAGGGTTTGGCTCTTATCACTCCAGGTATAAGGTCTCCCAATCTATATACCGTCAGTCCGATATACCGAACCTTTCTATATACGCGCCCTTCTGATATACCCGTCGGTACGTGGAAGAAGCTCGCCCTTTCTATATACCCGGCAGTACGTGAAAGAGGTGTTAGCATACGTGAAAGAATTCAATACGTGGTACCAAGACAGTACTGATGGGGTCTGTGCGATTATTGACACCGGCTCAAAGAAATATCCTCATACGCACGCGTAACTTTGCTATATACTCGGATAATTTCTCAGTCCAGATTTATGTCTTGCAATCATTCATAGACGGATGGGATGGTTCATAGTGTGTGCACTGTGACCTTATTACTCCCCGTCGATTTATAGGGACGATGCCCAGACGACGTTGTTGTAGCTATATTAGGCATTAAGTGCAGTATTAGTCGCAACGGCTTTACCCGTAAGCACTTCCCAGAGGCACTGTATATACCGAACGCTGTGAATGAGATCTAGGATCTCGTGAGTGTTACAGAACCAAATTTACTATTTTTAATTACAATTCTACCAGTTTCTGAGTAGTTACAAAGTTTTGCAGTTGACTATGGCAACCTAAAAATTAGTACAATATACAATACAATTTGAATGACAGGCAAAAAATTACAGTTTTGAGGCCCAAAATGCTAAAAAATTACAAAAAAATAGCTGAAAATGCAATTTTTAGATGGGTCTCCTTTTGCAAAAAATGTCTGGAATGATAAAACAGACCAGATGGGAGAAAAAAAAAATTACCCTAAACTAGGGATTTCTCCGCTAAATTTAGTTAGTTGTAACTAAATTCAAAAAAGCTTGCTAAATTTAGCAGTTCCACCAGAATTTCCGCCAGATGCAAAAGGAGAGTTTTTGAGTGTTTTTGGTGGGATTTGATCCTCAAACCTCTCACTCCCAAGGCACATGCACTAACCAACTTGCCCACTTGGGGCGCTTGGACTATGAAAGGAAGCAATTTGTATTTATTGACAAATAAAATGGACTTACCTCTTGTAAAATGGATTGCCACGTGGCGCATTGCTGGTGAAGGGGCATTTTTTTAGGGTTGTGGTGCTCAAAAAATGGATCTGAAGCGTTTCTTTTCACCTCCACACCTTTGTATTCTCCTTTGGCCGCATTTTTTCCTTTCCACGCACTGATTTGCATGTACAGGTCGCGTTTTTTGGTGTTTGGGCGCAGATCTTCCTTCCTTGGCCACGTTTTTTCCTTGGCCGCTATTTTCTATTGCCTTGGCCGCATTTTCTATTGCCTTGGCCGCATTTCTGAGTGCCTAGGCACTGTATTTTTGCTGTATTTTTGCCTGGGCGCGTTTTTGCTATTGTTTGCCTTTGTACAGGCCGTGGGGGACAACAAAGGGTGTGTTTTTGCTGTTGTTTGCCTTTGTACAGGCCGTGGGGGACAGCAAAGGCGCGGGTGAGAGGAGAAGGGCGAGTTTTTGCTCAAAAAAAACATTTTTCCTTGTGCAGGCCGCGTATGGGCGCATATACAAAGAAAAAAACGTTTTTATCTCCTTTGTGCAGGCGTAGGAGGACAGGGCACTGAAAAATGAAGTCGTTTTTGCTCACATTCTTTATGCAAGCCGCTTTTCCTCTCTTTGGCCGCCTATTCTCTTTTTTTTTTATTTTCTTTGCTCTGGAGCAATTTTTGCCTTGTGCACTCAGCACCAATGCAAAAAAAATTTACCTTCCAAGTACCTGGAAGGTACAGGAGGATGTGGGGGAGGCAGGGATGGGGCTGGGAGTTTACACGAGGCTGCACAGGCTCTCAAATGCTGCAAACACGTCTCCAATCTCCTCTCTCTCTGCTGCTCTCTCTTCCACACCTTCACAGGGCCAGAATTTTGCTCTGGTACCAAATGTTGATTGAGAAACAGGGATGGAAGCCTGTGTAGATTTTATTGATCTCAATCAGTAAAAAATTACAGAGGATGGGCTACAATATTTATAGATATTTCACAGCCAAATACATCTGGGAAAATGAGTTGCACAGGTGCAACCAAAAACCAGAATAAACAAGCTTCCAATAACATCCGGGAAGCAAAATTACATAAAGACAAATAAATTGTTTAAAACAATATAACAATCTGAATACAGACAAATATGGTTGATTAACCATATAACAATATAATTATTTAAAATTAATTAAATAATCCAACTATGCATAATTAAATATTAGGATAATAAATTTTATCCTAACAGAGAGTTCATCATCTTGAAGAGTTAAGCCTCTTTCTTAAAGTGCTTGGGTCATATGGGAGGTGTCAAAAGGGTCTTGTAGCCCAACTTTGATTAGCCCCCATTCCTAGGTTCTTGGAACATTAAGGACAACTATTTTGATAGCCATGGAGCTTACTTAGGTCCATTCATTTATTTGTTGTTAGAGAATAGAGGAGTTTAGATATTTAGCATTGTTAGTTTCAAAGTTTGTATTTATGAATGCTAGCATCTAACCCTTGTTTAATTCTTATCATGATGGTGTTTATGCTTTGTTTTAGCTAAATTGTAGAACTATTTTAGGTGGTAGTTCTTGCTTCATTTGATTTAGCATTAAGCAAAGTATACATGCACACATTTGGCACGCCTGGTGGGACTTGAACCTGGGTATTCAACCCGTTCTCAGATCTCTGGCTCTGCTGGCCAATGGATCATGTGCATCTCTGGCTCTGCTAGCCAATGGATCATGCTCACCATTTTCTCCTTTGTTCGCTGTGGAATAATTATTTGTAATTAAATAATTATTTTTATCTTATTTTTCACTGTATTGGGGCATTTTTTGTCCAATACCCCTTTCTTCTCCCCCGGACAATTTTATTGCTCCCTGGCGATTTTTATTCTTCTTCACACCCTCGTAAATAATTATTTTTCAAATAATTATTTTTTTTCATTTTTCCACTAAACAAGGACATTATTTGTCGTTTGTTTCTCTTTTTTTCTTCCACCTAGGGCACTTTCTGTTGCCCCTAGGCCCCTTCGCTTTCTTCTTCTACTATTCACCATAGTTTGGAAAGCAAAAACAACAAAAACAATATATATATATCAAAAAAATCCAAAAACAAGGCAAAAATTTTCAAAAAATCCTAAAAAGTAAAACACCCTACAAAATGGTAACTTGCTTCTTACGGCTAAAACTTGTGTCTTGCGCATGGTATTTTCTCCATATCCTATTGGTTTGTCTCACATCTTCCCCGATTAATATGACTCGCGGATCACCGGATTCACAACCATTCATAAAAGCTAGTTGCTTGCTTCGTCTGTACTCTGGGGCACTTTTGGTTGCCTGGTGTTGTTTCGTTGCGCACAAATACTTTTCATGGACCCCATGTCTATTTTACTTTCCCCTTGCATGTATCCTTGCTTGGGGCATCATTTTTAACCCTTGTCGTCAATCACGAACTTGTGGATCTCTTCAGCACTGATAACAAAATATTTGTACAACTGTCTTGACTGTTGTTGGGTTGGATATGTGCGTTCGTACTTGTTTTCCCTGTTATATGAGCTTGTTTCTTTTTTGTATTGCATTACATTTTGTATGTTGCATGGAGTTGGTGCTTTCAGCAATGGACAATTTTTCGTAGTATGGCTTTTCATGTCATTCTACCTTTTTCGTATGCTTATATTTTTCATAAGGACCGATGATGTAGTTCATATGGCAATATGATGACATCAAATTTGTTCCAAACAAATAAGTGGCTAGAGGTTAAGCTCTTCTCCCCCCTTATCCATATTTCTTCTACACCACTTCCCTTTCACCCCTAATTCTCCCTCTCAGTGAGGCATCATGCCTCGTCCCCCTTCTTCTTCCTATATCTCACCTTTTTCGATCGTCGATCGACTTCTTCCATCACCCCGTCGACACTCGAGGGGGCATCTCTCCCTCCTACTAATTTTTCTTCTATCTCTTCAAAATCTATTTTGTCTACTATCTTTGAAGTGGCATCACTTACGCCACCCCAAAGAGGGGCAAATGTAGACACCTATAATTACACCAAGCAATTTAAATACTTAAATTGTGCTAATTATCCCCTTTCTCGCAAATCGATGACATATCGTCAAAAGCACTCATTTTTCCTCATATCATCATTAATTAATTACACTAAGCTAATTAATTAAGTTTTCTATCCAAAAAATACCCTAATTAACGACCTTTCATTAATAAATCACCCATTCTACCTAGAATAATTAATTATTATTAATTAATTAGCTTTCCCTTCCATTTAACCAATAAATCAATATTTAATTGATTTAATCCCCTTCTAATAGCCTAAATTATACTAATATTCCTCTAATTATCTTCTATAAGCTTACATCTACCTATTAGTTAATCACCTTTGATTAATAAAAACACCCCCCAACTCCCATGACTTGCTAAACATGTATTAAACTCTTCTAAAGTAAGGTTACCTTTAATAAAGCAACCTTATCCATTCCTAATCATGTTTTAGCTTTATCCCACATTCATGAGAATGTGTTGAATCCTTTATCCTTTGGGCTATATAAAGATCCCTCCACCTACCTTTTTACTTACACCTAAACTTTCTAAGAGAGCAAATGCAAAGCATATAGCAAAGAGACTAAGAGCTTGCACCTTGCCCTTTTGAGAGTTCATCATCTTGAAGAGTTAAGCCTTTTTCTTAAAGTGCTTGGGTCATATGGGAGGTGTCAAAAGGGTCTTGTAGCCCAACTTTGATTAGCCCCCCATTCCTAGGTTCTTGGAACATTAAGGACAACTATTTTGATAGCCATGGAGCTTACTTAGGTCCATTCATTTATTTGTTGTTAGATAATAGAGGAGTTTAGATATTTAACATTGTTAGTTTCAAAGTTTGTATTTGTGAATGCTAGCATCTAACCCTTGTTTAATTCTTATCATGATGGTGTTTATGCTTTGTTTTAGCTAAATTGTAGAACTATTTTAGGTGGTAGTTCTTGCTTCATTTGATTTAGCATCAAGCAAAGTATACATGCACACATCTACTATTAATAGTTTACCTATGACCTTGAATATAAATACCATGGCTCTACTCATAGCACATTCCTCATTCAACACGTTCCTTGTTCAAGGTAGGAATCATGCCATCATTATATCCATTACCCTCTTTATCTACCCATTGAAACCATCCTATGTGACCACAAGTTTTTCTTGTACTATTTATCATCCCCTCCCTAAGTGGTCTACTTGGCTATCCTTAACCCTATTCAAAGTGAAAAATCCTCGTTGCTCACATAAAAACTATCATATCCAAAATCATACTACTCCCTCAAAGAACATCCATTCATATAAAAGAAAAAATCATTTTCAAAAGTGTAGACTAATCCCTCAAAGGACAACTGCCATGCATATATCACCCTGCCATATAAAAAATCAAAATCTAAAGAAAACATCACATGTAACCCACTCCCTCTAAGGATGGCTACTTTCTTATATCATGAAAATGAAATATTCCCACATCAATAAACCTTTTAGAAACCTTGAAAAGTAAAAGAAAAATATTAAAAACAAAGAAAACATCCCTGGAAAGCTTCCCACATCAATCAGATTTCCCATCTCCTGCAAACTTCCCACATTGATCAGTTTATACTATATTGCTCAGAGTTGGGGCATAGACCTAGGACCACCACCTAAGAAGAACCTATTTTCCTCATATAATCTCCATATTGACCCCTTTTTTCATGGCTATAATGGGTCGCTAAACATACTTTCCATCTCTCCCTCATGATATGAAATGTGTCTAACTATTGTTAGTTATGTGTTAACACTTTTCATTAGTCACAAGAGCATTGCTCTACGTTGTTCCTTCTCACACTTTTCCCCTAGTCCAATCCATCTTTCCACATAAACTCCCTCTATGAGGAAGTGTATTTTCATACAAGACACACCTTTTCCTCCCACTCTATTCCCAACATCTAATCAAATTATTTATTTATTCAAACTCTTACAATCACATAAACCATGCCTAAATCTATCTAGTTCACATTACATCTACCATTATATCTAATCATCCAAGTCCATCTAATCATAATGATCATCACATCACATCTATCTAATCATAATAATAAATATAATAAATCAAAATATACCATCGTCACACCACATATTCACATCACATCCATCTAATTATAATAAGAAATATAAAATATCACAGTATCACATCACATCACTTTCATATAATCATCGCATCACTTTCAACTAATCTAAGCCACCACATCAAATGATAAAATTTCATCTAACATCTAAACATTCATCACATAATCAAAATATCGTCACATCATAATAAACCATCACATCAAAACACATAATCCAAATATATATATATATATATATATATATATATATATATATATATCATCATCATCATCATCATCATCATCATTTATGTGTACATACATCCACGATAGGAATATAAGGGATCTATCCCAAATAATATATACATCAGCACATCACCAAAATCTATACATAATTTCCACCCTTTATTCAGTGAAGTGAACATTAGACAATCTCAATCCTGAACCATGTTCCCTTGTTATAAGATCTTGTCCCTCTATTTCTCCACACATGGCTCCTTCATCTAGCCCTGGATCATACCTCAATTGTACAACATGTTTTATGCTACCTGATGGAGTTGGTTGTGACTCTAGCCCCCGCTGCCCTATCAAATATGTCACATATTAGGGCACACCTGATAGTCTAGAGGTCACTATCTACTCATAGTATCAAGCCTCTACACCTAGTTCCTTTTACAGATATAGCAAGGTAGTACTAGGTGAATCCATCTAGTCAGATCCTTATGAGGCCTCTAACACCTCACTCCTCAATGCGGCAATGATAGACTGATATATCCAGACCTAGACCTGTAGGGCTCCCTCTACCACCGATATCGATCATGTTTCTGCATGACCAAATCCCTCATGAAAATTCTTTATGGCCTCCTGATGTGTGAAATCCCACTCCTAACATACGATAATCTTCTCCTTTCACATGGTTTCTAACTCCACCATAACGTAGGAAATCTCCACACTCCTCCCATATCCCACATCTCTTCCCTACATTGTCTCCTCCCCTCTTGTAGGTGCCGCCACCTCCTCCTCTCCCTCTCCTAACTGCCCCTTCTCCTTAGCATCCTTAGCCACCCACTGATCATTACACCACCCCATGTACCCATCTCCCACATCTACATCATCATCCTCATCCCATTCCTCTCCTACCTCATCTAGTGGATCAGCCATCACAGGAATAGGAAGGTGCCTCTTGGTCTCATCTCACCTATACAAGGTAGCCTGTACGACACCAAATTATTTCATTATCCTCGTAAATTATATAGCCTCAATCATCTCAAGCCTCTACCCCTACACCAACCTCACCCTCCTCAGAACCATTAATTATATGTTTGTTCCCGGTCGTGCAGGGAAATCTCTATAGGGTCTCCATCTCACTTCCTTTACGTACACCCTGCCCAATTTTTCCTCATGCCACTCATATCCTCTCTCCCATATCATAATTGTGATCTACACGCTACTTCAAGAAACCCACAACTAAATCTATATGGTCTCTGGCCACCCATGGAAGCCCTAACGACCTCACCATGTCTATGTACTCATATGCCTAACAATGCAACAAAAATCCCACATCCATACATGTCTGCATCCTAAATGCATATGCTCATAGCTCATAATAAAAATGTTCCAATAAATCTGCACTAAACATAAATTTCACCTAATGCTCTACCAAATATGCTAACACCCCAACCAGTGTCCACAAAAACCGAGCTCTACCTAAGTCTGACAATGCATAACCAGATACTACCATCATTATAAAATAAACCAACATGCTTCTCGACATCCATGGCTGGTACATAACCTCAATATGGAATTCCCCTAAAACAAAAGTGATATGATTTGCATCCACTTTGAATAGTTGCATCAAATCCCCCATCCTCCCATCATTGATAATAGGCACTACAGGATCCCCCTAAATTGGTAATCTTAAGATATGGTACACATCCTCTAATGTGACTATCATATCTCATGTCCAAAGACAGAAGGTACTGGTCCTTGGATCCCATTATTCAATCAATGTAATCATAAGCCATGTATCTTGGGGTACTCTCTGGTAGTGTCAGAATCTACCTAGCCCCACTGCGGCTAGATGATCTCACTCTACATTGATGACATCTCCCCTCATCCGCTCATATAAATATGGGACCCAGTACCTTAGATACAACATGTCTCTTGCCTATAAAACCCACCAAAAAAACATCCAGTAGCATCTCAAAATACAAAAACCAACATTTAAAAAAAACTAAGCCCCATCCTTACCTAATCGAAGGTAATCCCCCTTAGGTTGATGCTAACTTACACCGATCGATGATGACTGTCCCATTTTTAGTTGAATTGTCCTTCCTGCCCATCATTTTTTAAAAAAATAATCAAAAAAAGAACAAAAAATAAAAAACAAGCTTAAGATATTGTTACATGCCACTCATCGAGTCCTACGGTGCTTCCTTGTTCCACTAACAACCTCCTTCTTGCTCAAAATCTCACAATTTATCCTCTCTCAAAGCTATGAAATCTCAAACTTGAACAACAAATGAGCTCCCTTGGCCACCCTGGTCGCTTATATAGGTGCACTAATACGGTTGTTGTCGATCGTGTCTAGTAACTAGTGACCCAATATGGTCATTGGTGACTCACTCAATCATCTTTGACCCCATGATTATCCAATATCCTTTTCATTCATTTCATTGCTTTGTCCTTTATTTCAAACCAAGCTTGTGTATCACTAATGACACACTTCGACATTTTTAGTCTTCCTACCTTGCTTCATGTCCATCATAGTGCCCTCTCAGGGGCACCATTATTCACCTTAGCATCTCAAAAATCCACCCTAGTAGTCATATTTTATCCCATCCCACCCAGAACGCACGCTTTTCCACTTCCTCGTGCTTGTAGTACAAAACATAATTGTCTAGATATTGTCTAGATATTTTTTTATGCATATTTCAATGTCTACCCTTGACCCATTTGTCTCACCTATGTATACATCCATCTTGTAGTGAATTTTTTCAATGAACAAGGTCCGTAGGCCATTAATGATGCCTCCATCATAGGTCGTGCTATGATCCTATTGATGTGTTTCCAACGTCACCGTCATATGTAGCATATTATTTTATACAATCAGTTATTGTCCCCTTAGCTTGGGGCATCTTCCTTGCTCTTATCCCTCTTTCCTCTACATCTGTCTTTTGCAAACTCATGATCGACTCTCCTTTACATTCTCAATCCCTAGTTTGAGGTGGAGAACCCTACCCATCATTTTCTCATCATCACTTCTATTTTTTGTCTCATGGCTTGTTCAATGCAAACCACTTAATAAAAAGGGGAAAATGTAGACACCGATTTTTGGCACATTAACCCCTCACCCCGCGTCTGCTACTCTTTCAACACACTCATCTGTTTCACCTTAGAATTTTTATCTCTCGTTTTCCTTCCACCCCTAAATCCCCACATTTATCCCATTAATATATGCATTAATCCCCTAATTACTCATTAACCCCCTTATCACCCTCTCCCCATTATATTATTAACTAAATTATTTATTTAACTAACCTCCCAATTAACATCCCTAAATTTACTCACCTACTCTTATTCATCCCCCCATTAGCTCCCCTAATTTCTCTCCAAAAAACTCGTCATACCCTTTCCCACCTATTTTTATTCCCTCCTTCTTGAAATTAAAAGTAACCCATCACTCCTCTTCTCACCATTTCAATCCCAAAATCAATTTCCAAACTATCCCAATCACTGAGGACTCATCCAGTCGCCATTAACCCTATAAATACACATTTACCACTCCTTTCTAACCCCCCAAAAATTGAATATTTCAACCACCATTGATTGATTTTCACCTTTTTCATTGTCCCTAGAACCTCTATCAACATCCTAGTTTGCCTTAGATCGCATAACATTGATCATTGGAGTTTGAATCATATTGAAGACTATCTCAGAGAACCCTTGGTGTTTTTTTTTTTTTGTAGGTTTGCAAGTTTCTCTAGAGCTCTACCCATCCCCCAACCATCCCTGATCCATCTTAGGTCCATCTAACTATCTCATCAATCTAGAAAAAGATTATACCCTGCTTTAATCAACATCTACCATACCTAACCATCTTTGAATCTAGCCCTGATCACCATCCAACAGTTACTCTTTTGCATTCCCCTTATCATATCCCAATCCCGAAAACCATACAACCATTCTACATCAGATTCCAAGTTACTTTCTACGCATTTTTCATCAGTTTTACATTGGTTATTGTTGACCATACCTGTTGGATCTGGGTCGCCATAGACACACTCAGGTTTGTCTTTTTATCAATATTTTAACATTATCATATCTCTAATTTAGAATATTTTATCTTGTATCAAATATCAGTTTCGGGTTATCATTTGCATCCATTTACATTTCACCATTTATCATATTTCGTTATCAAAAGAGGGTTGACATCTATCCTAGGAAGTTCACACTTCTGGGGACCTACCTCATCAGGAAACCCTCCATCTTTATCACTGATATTTTTTGTGTGTTATTTATCTTTGTTGTGTAGATAATTCAGCTCACAGTGGAGGGAATATCTCTTCTTTTTTTCCCATACCATCCCTTATCACCATCCATATCAAGAGGTCACTTAAACCCTCCCATATTTTTGAGGTTCGTTGATTTCTTGCATGACTTCACTAATCTGAAATAGGAGCAAGATCTCTCAAGAAACACTAGGTTCCATGTCTAAGTTGGTTTAGAGTCCCTTTTTTTGGTTAATTGTTTCCATTTCGTATGTTTAACTTGTGTTATTCTTGGTGTTGATATATTAATTGTTATATTACCATCAATATGGTAACTTATTAATTATTATCTTCTCGTTAGTAGGTCACATTCTAATTTTCTTCATATTTTACTAATAGAAATTTCAAATACTTGATGGATATAAGGTCACATTCGAATTTGCTTCATGTTTTACTAGTAGAAATCCAATACTTGATGTATTGCATTGATAATAAAAAAATTAAGAATACTTTGAAAAGGTGGTGTTTTTGTATATAAGAGTTTTGGGTTGATCTACTAGGTTGTAAAATCATTTAGGTGAAGACCATACATTTCATATTTAAAAATGTGTATGCATTACGATAAATTTATAGAGGAATCTTTTCACAACTTTAAGATAGATCCTATTCAAGGAGTTGATGATATATCTCATGATTATTGATGTGTATGATGGTATTAATGGTTTTTCAAATGAGATTGAAATTCCAATGAAAATGGAAATGATATAGGACATTAGGATTGAGTGCAAATTTGTGTAGGTATGATTTTGTGAAGGATATGGATAGGTAATTCGAAGAATATATGGGTTAAGTAATGAAAGTTTGCAAAAGGCCTTTGATGGGATGGAAAAATTCAATGTTTTGTAATTGGAACCATAATTGATTTTGTAGTCTTTCTTTTGTTTAGGAGGGTATTGGAAGCTAAAAAATTGTTATATAACATGATTTATGTTTTCTTTTATTTCTATAGTGTTTTCTTACTAGACATTAGTATAGAAAATTATTGAAAAAGAGAGACTATTGAAAAAGGGATTTATCATTCACAAATTTACGCTATTAAGTTTCATTATTAAGTTGATATTCTTTCATCTACTTATTTTACATGACGTTTTATAGGTTTAAGATTTGGTTTCTTGTATTTGGTAGAAACAATATTATGTGGCCCAAACATTGATAAAAATATACACAGTTAATACCAAAAATCATTTCCACAGTATAATGAAATATGAAAAAAATAAGAAATCTAAACATTTGATTGGCTTTGAAAAATAAAAATAAAATACCAATCAATTTTTTTGAATCTACTTTTACCATTTATTAGGATGTTTTGGAAACAACTGGTGTAACTGCTAGTTGTAATTGTACACTTATATAATTTTGTTGTGTTGGCTCTTCCAAACCTTATTTACACACCTCCCCTCTCCTTTTGTAATTATTTGTGTCATTTTCCATCCATTATAGGTTCGCTTGTGTACCAATAAAACCTTAATTTTGAGTTTGAAAACTTTATAATTACGTAGATCTGTTAGTGCATTTAGGAAATTATGACAAGAAAAGAATTTCAATAGTGCCACATTATGAAATCAATGCATTTAAAATCAGACCATACCTTAAGCATTTATTTCTATACCATGCATTTTCTCTAGTGAAATTTCATATAGTGTAGTCCAATTACATCACATAGATTTATTAGCTAAACTACATAATACTTTATGTTTTGTTTTCAATATTAAGCATTATTGAAGGGCTTGATAAGTAAATAATACTATTAAAAATCATGCTAACCCAAAACATAGCCTCTTAAAAATATATATTTATAAATATTCATTCTACAAAATTAGATTCCTTATTTGGGATTTATAAAGATCTGTGAGGAATTTTAAGAATGTGTGTGATCTTTTTAGAGCACTAGCCCTCAGAATTAATGTTAAAATCATATTTTTCCTACACCACATTAATCAAAAATATATTATTTCAGTCCTATAAGTTTAGTTAGAAAGTTATGGAGAAGACCTTTATTTCATGAGATTTCTATGTTCTCTTTCTCTCATCATAAAAACTTTGTTCTTTGTTACTTGTTACTAATGAATATTTATTGATTTATGTAAAATTAGATATTTTTATTAAACCCCTTCTTATATATTCTTACACTCAATATTATTAATGTAATTAAGTCTAATTTTACTATTTTAGGTTCAATTTGATTCAATTGAGTTGTTTATGAGTATTTGCATTAAAAATTGGATGAAACTCACATTCTCATATATTTTAAACATATATTAGAATTTTAAAAAAGTGTTTAGATGGAATCATGCCAACAAAGTCCTTCACGTTATATCACATAACCTTGGAAAATAAAAAAATGTTCCAGCTTTGTAGGACACAACATTGTTATCTTGGTAATGACTATCAAGGTGAAGAAGAAATGTCATAAAAACACCTATAGAAATAGGGAAGAACCAAGTAGGTGGAAATAAAACTCTTCTATGGGAAACAAACTAGTGGAAACCAAATTTTCATAAAGGATAAAAAGGTGTAAAAAATTCAAGTCATAAAATCTAACATGTAGGGGAAGTGATGATTAAAACCACAATGTAAAATCAAAATAGAGGTAAATAGAAACACATTTGTAGAACAAAAAAACAAAAAACATCACAATAGAGTTACTTTCTCACTAACCAGTCTCAAACCTGTACTTGAGAGAGGTTAAAATACATCAAAAAAGTAAGTGACTCATAAAGGAATTGGTTTGGTGTTTTTGTGTGGGCTTACATTTAAAAGTTAGTTGACTCAAGACTCAACCCTACCCAAAATTGACATTTCTATGCTAATAAATCTCAAACCTCTCCCTGAGAGAGGTTAAATAAGTTAATAATTAGTATGTGACTCAGCAAGCACCTAGTTTTCTATTTTGGCATGGAATTACATTCACATATTAATTGAATTAGTATTTAACCCCACCTAGGAAGGGCATGTCTAATAGAATAAATATCAAACCTCTCATTGAGAGAGTGGTTAAAATGCATTAAAAAGTATTAGGTTACTCACTAAGTGCATAATTGGGTGTTTTTATGTGGAATTACATTCACAAGTTAGTTGAATCACTATTGAACCATACCTGATAAGGGCATTTCTACCCCAATAAATCTCAAATATCTACTTCAAAGAGGTTAAAATATGTTTTAAATTAGTAAGTGCCTTATGAAGAACTTGGTTCAGTGCTTTGGCATGGAATTATAATCACACTACCCAGTGGGAAGTTCATGTATGTGCTAGGAAATATCAACCCTCTCCTTAATATATTTAAATACATCACAAATTAGTAAGTGACTCACCAAGCACTTGATTTGGTGTGTTGGAATGGATTTATATTTAGAAGTTAGCTAACTTGAGATTGAACCCTACTTAAGTATGGAATTTTTTATGCCAAGAAATCTCAAACCTCTCCTAAAGAGAGGTTAAAATATGTCAAAATTTAGTGACTCACCAAACACCCAGTTAGATATTTTGGTGTAGACATGCATTTACAAGTTAGTTGACTCGAGATTAAACCTTACTTGGGAAGTAGATGTCTATGCCAAGAAATATCAAACCTTTCCTTGAGAGAGCTTAAAATACATCAAAAATTATTAAGTGACTCACTAAGCACCCAATTTGGTGTTTTGTAATGGAATTATATTAATAAATTAGTTAAATCAAGAATAAATCATACATAGGGAGGACATGTCTATGTAAAGTAATCTCAAACCTCTCCTTGTGAGAGATTAAAATATATCAAAATGAGTTTTGAAACTATTAAGAAAAGGACTAATAACATGCATGGATCCCATTGGTAGGGTATTTAATTATTTTAAATAATAATCCTTGATACTTCTTGAAACAATCTTCACTAGTAATTAATTGTTACTCACAAAGTTTAGACATGCAACATAGAAATCCTTGGTCTGTCATTGTGGGTCACCCTTAATGTCATATAAAATAATATTACATTCCAAAATCCTAGTATAAATATGATAAATAAGGATTTAAATGTATAATAGGTTGTGTAACATGTTAGTTTAATGTTAGCGAACTAATTTATCACAGGAAAAATTAGTAGTTTTTGTCAATGTTCTAGGACTAGGTCCCTCTTCTTAGGAACGAGGAGGATCCCATTTATTGAATGCAAAAAATTAAAAAAATATTTGAATGGATGATAGGAAAGGGATCAAATAGGAGTAATCTATTAAACATATGAAAATTTTCTTATATGGAATACAAGGGAGGAATTTTCTTGAAAAGAGGTAAAGGGGAGATGATAAAATAGGGAGAGGGTTACGTTTGTGAGTAAGCACTTGTAAATGTCACACACATTAACTAGAGTAGGTCTACATTTAATTGGAAGAGAAACAAATCTACAAGCAACAACAAGATTAACAAATAAAAGATGTAAAGTTCTATTGATTTATTCCTCAAAGACACAAAGTTCTTTCATGGTTTTCCAAGATTACAAAGCTTGCGTAGTTGGAAAGTAGGAAGTAGAATAACATAAACTCAAGTATCTCTTAAGGAAACTCAGTTTCCGCAAACATACCTTACTATCCTGAGAAAAAATGATAAATTTTAGGGAGTTGTAGGTATAATTTGATGTTGATACCCATCCCATTGTTTTTGGAAGCTCTTGGGAGTCAAAATCATATAAGGTTTCATCAAAAAAGACCTCTCGAAGCTCCGAAAACTTTGTTGACAAGTCTCGCTTTCGTGAGGTATGTTTCCTGTACTTAGAAAAATTTAAGTGAGGAAAATTTTTACCTCTAGGTCAAGGCATATTTTTATGTCCCTCATGTCTCTTTCCCAAGGGACAAGAAAATGTACCCCACCCCAACTATGCCTCTAGGTTCCTCACATGACCGAGATAAGCACTCCATAAGGCCTATCTATATATCTCTAGCCCCTCTCATCATGAAATCAGACTGTGTAACTTGTCATCACCAAGAAAGGGAAAAAATTTCTATCCCTCTTTTCCTAATTCCTAAGGGGACATAGGGGAAAAGATAATATGCCCCACTTTGCCCCTTGTTTTGGTTCTTAATGTGACCAAGTTTGAGCTCCACAGTCTTTGGCAAGCCTTTCCTCACTTCCCCCGCACCAAATCATATTGTCATCACCACATGAGGGAAAATGTTTTTTCCCCTCATATCCCCATTCCTAAGGGGAAAATAAAATGCACCCCACTATAGCCCCTTTCATGATTCTCCGTGTGACTCAGTCTCAACCTCAGTTGTTAAGTGCAAATTTTCTCCATTTCCCCATCATCCAATCAAATGATGAAACTTTTCAAGCCCACATGAGGGAAAATTTTTCTATCCCTCTCATCCCTAATCCCAAGGGGACAAAGGGGAGGATAAAATTCACCCCATACCAAGAAGTTAAACACCCTAAAAAATTAATTAAGTGTTGTTACTTACTACTAAGCTTCTACCTCATTCGACACCCAAAACATTGTCAAAATCTTTAAAAACATAAAAGAACTTATTCTCACCTCATTTATTCACCAAAAATCAATTGTTTCTGAGATAAAACCTCAAAAAACCTACAATTTTACAAGATACTTTGTCAAAATCCCTCCAAGGAAGCCATAAACACCAAAATTTGAAAAACTCATAACTTCTAAACTTGTAATTTGTTTCCCTTGAGATTTTCACAGATGTTACTCATTCCAATAACCTTCAAGAAGGTTGTAATAGAAAATTATATGATGCTCTAATTTTTTAATGGTATTAAACCCTATTTTTATGCCCTAGAATATTCTTTTTCATTTTCCAATCATTCTGATGGATGGATCGAGGTGAAATTTGGAGTATGGAGTCCTGAAAGCTAGTCGAATCCAATGAAGACATTTTTTTTGTAATTAGAGATGGATAAGTTCTATTTATAGAAATATTAAGTATCTGCTATCCTCACTTACTAAAAATAGCAACTTAACAAAATTAGCATGCTCTCTCAAATCAGTGCATTTGAAAAACATTGAAGATGACAAACTAGATCAAATAGGTAGATTTTCCTAAAAAAGTAAAAAGCAAATTTGCAAAAATAAAACCATAAAAAATCAACAAAAAAACATCAATGAAATTATTTTTATCATGTTAGAGGTTTCAGTAAACCAAATTCAAGCAAAAAATAACTTTTCCCAAAATAGCAGCTCTTGAACCCTAACAGCGAAAAATAGAAAGTCTTTGATTTAGTGTTGATCAATCAGACTCTGGTACTTAGCAAAGAAAATATAGAAGGTTCATGTAGGAAAGTAGAGTGCATTCAAAAGCATGGAAGTATTGGAAAGGATCGCATGTGAAGAACAGAAACATGTTCGGGACTTAGCCATTTTTACGGCGAGGATCTATTTTTGGAGATAGTGTGCGGAGCACACAAACCAATCAAAGACTTTTGCGACATGCATTGGCTATTTTTGGAGGATCAGCTATGAAGTGTGCACGACATGCATTGGTTATTTTTTGAGGATTAGCTATGAAGTTTTTTGCATGGATACAAGCTGAGAATAGATCTACTACTGTCAGTTAACCAAATGCATTATATTGTTAGCGCACTTGCATGTGTGGCTATTTTTGTAAAGGTGTGTGGCTAACAATAGCATGCGACCTATTTTGGGATTAGATAAGTGGTAAAGGGAAATTCCCCACCCCTATAAATATGTAGTGAACTGTGTAGCATAGGATATACATGTGAGAACTAGGGTATAGTGAGATTATGTTGACAAATCTGATGTGCACATGAACGTATACTACTGTTATTGTAAGGAAGCTTTTGTGTATTACTGCATTTAATATAATGGATATTATGGACTGAATCAAGGTGTTATCATGGTTATAGTTCAATATTGCATGCTTGATTTCATCATGGTTATCTTTTAATACTGTTATTTTCTAGATCTAGATCTAAAAATGCACCATAGAATGATATATTAGTCATAGATCTAAATGCTTAAAGTCTTCATCATGCTAATATCCTACAACAACAACCCTAAAGAGGGGTCTGGTACCTTTACATGTTCGTGTGAGCACTCAGTCTAGGTAGAGTGATGTGCCAACACGCTTGGGCTTATATTGGTGAATTCTAGGCTACATCATTAGTTTCGTTGTCGGGACCTCTTTTTGAGTTATTTTCGAGATGGTTCATGATGAAGACATATCAATTGACCTTAGTAAGTATTGAGAAGTGGATACATGATTTGGAAGAATAATACGCACATCAGTTCAACACTGGATCTGATTTTAACACATGCGTGTGGGTGGAACAGAATTTATATGATAGTTTATATGAGAGATTTTTTGCTATCTTTCTAGTAGAATTATATGGGTGGCTAATTACTTATGAATCTAAGAAGAATTAGAGGTATCGTGCACTTATCTAGACACAGAAAGAATTTTAGGCCCTTTATGATGCTGATATGATTTGGACTCATGCTATGGATATGTGGTTCCATGGTGTTTTCAACAATTATATCTTGGAGTACTCAATTTCCACTTATGTGTGCCCAGAGGTAGCTGAATTGTAGTTTTTACGATATCCAAGGGGAACTTACTTATAAGGCATTCCACTAGTGATCAAGATCTTGATGGTAACTTTAAATTTGGAGAGTAAAATGATAGCTAACTAAACCCCACCACACATGGGGGTAGGATCAGGGTTGGTGAAAGATGGCAAACCTACTGGCAGAAGGGAAAAGAGAGGAAAGGTGGCTTAAGTATAATGAGGCACGAGAGAGGGAGTTAGAGAAGCAGCGTGGCATTGCAGAGCAGATGGTGTTGAGGAGAGAGATGGATCACGAAGTATTGGAGCTCACATAGGAGACGTGGAGCCATATCATCAGGAACTCCCCCATCTGGGAAAGCATGACAAGGATCCCTCCTTGGCCTCACATGGAAGCATGCCAGTAGAGACAACCTGGGTTGCGGGTGCATATCTGAATCCACCTAGAAACTTTTCCCTTACACTTGGTTTTCCAACATCTACTACAACACACAGTCAGTAAGCTAATTCAAGTAGTGAGAGAATAGGAGTGAGTCTTATAAAAGGCACAATGATGGCAGTGCAAATGAATTCATTGTTATATGGGAGTACCTTTTCAGGTGTATCATCAGCACATAATATAGGTGCATCAATTTTTGGACTAACTTCTGGGAGTGGTAACGCTTCACAGACTGTCAGGGTACAGTTCAGTTCTACTATTGGGAAACAGGGAAGTATATCTTCTGGTTCGACCCTAGCTACAAGTTTGGGATCATGAGGCATAGGTAGCTCTAACTCCGACGGATCTGGTGGTTCTGGAGGAATAGGAAACACATGAGGTTCTAGATCAGGTGGGAAAGGTTTGCACCAACCCCAGAATATTTACATGGAGATGTCTCTTCATATTCTAGAGTATAAGGGCATAGAAGATACTAATGAACATGTGCATATGTGTGAAATGCTTATTGATGGCGAACCACATCACCCCTGAATGTCTGTATCTTGATGGGTTGAGATCATTAGTGTGATTGCATAACATGGAGATTTTCCAAAAGTGTGGGAATTTACAATCAGGAAATCTCTTTGGATGAAGTTCGGTTCCTATTCCTCTGTTTAGCTACACACATATAATTTATAGAGGGTCTACTCTAAAATCTACTATAATTTTCCAAGGAGACATGGTTAAGAAGATACAAGAAAATAAACCTAACTAGTAGAGGTGATGCACCAAAGGAATGTTGAACACCTGCTTTACAATTAAATGCAAACCATAGAAATGCAATACAATCACCATGCATAGTTAACCAAAAAATTTAATGATAGATCAGGAGGATGCATTGAACACAAGAGAGGGTTGAAATCATCCACAAACTTATCTTAGTGCATTACAATAGCCAAGAGGCAGAGAGTTGCATTACAACTTGAATGGGAAGATTGAAACTCTAAAAATTCACCTGCAGAATAGAGGAGAAGGGAGGGTGTAAAATAAAAATGTCCAACCTCTAGAAAATTGCCCCTCCTTATAATATATAGGAAGAATTAGATAAGGAGATAGAACAAATTTTAAATCCTACTCCAACCCCCCCAAAAATGCATTGAATTTTCCTGTAACAATGATGGGTTCCATAACAAAGCCCATGCCTCCATGTATTGTTCCTTCTTGGGCAAGAAAGGAAGCCCATACTTCATTACGGTGGCAGGTGAGAAGCCTAACAACCTCAAAAATTGTAGACTATATTTTTTTCATTTTGTAAGAACTTACTCCCACTCTTGCTCAAATCTGAGCTTCCAATCGAAAGTTATGATCATCTGAAGGTCAGGGTCATGCGTTCCATGCGGGATCTCACAATATTTTAAAATATCTAAGCATTTAAAATTATTGGTGGGCTTCATGATTCATCTTTCATTGATTTGACCTTCCACCAATATTTTTCCAAACTGCTTTGGGTTTGGAGTCTATCCATGCAAGATCCACATGGAAGCCTCGTGCATTCTTAAGATTTTTTGCTACCTTTTAGGGTCCTAGGAATGTGATGTGCTAACACTTGGCACCATCCATGAACATGTTTCTTCATTCCCTTGGGTAAGTAAAGGGCCCCACTATATATAATGTCAAAACCCCTTTTTAGGTGGGACCTTTGTAGTTAGCCCCATGTGGAAACCTTGCAGGATTCCAAGACTTTATCCCCTCCTTTCACTATTGAAGTTACGATGGTTGGACACTTGGCATTGTTTACAAGCCTTCTCTAGTTTCTTTGCGTTTTGGATTTTCTACCTATTTAGGAGAAACTTATTAGACCCTAGACATGTGGAGGGCCAGCGCACGTTTGGGGACCTACCTTTGGATTTTACCTTTGAAGTTGCATTGATGAGGCATGTGGAGGCTTTCGCTGACTCTTCACATGCTTAGAATTTTTAGCAACCGATTCTACCTTTTCTGCCTATTTAGGAGAAACTTTGTTAGACCCTAGACACATGGAGAGCATGCACTCAATTAGGGACCTCCCTATGGATTTTACCTTTAAGTTACGCTAATGAGGCATGTGGAGGCTTCCGCTGGCTCTTCCCATCTTTAGAATTTTTAACGGTTGGTGCAACTTTCTTGGGCTCTGACCACATGGAGAGCCTGCGCTCATTTAGGGACCTGCCTTTGGATTTTACTTTTGAAGTTGCACTAATGAGGCACATGGAGGCTTCTGCTAGCTCTTCCTATGTTTAGACTTTTCAACAGAGGGTGCAACTTTCTTGGGCTTTGACCATGTGGAGAGCTTGCACTCGTTTGGGGACCTACCTTTGGATTTTACTTTTGAAGTTGTGCTGATGAGGCACGTGGAGGCTGCCACTTTTGTCACACCTTTTGAAGGTGTGTTGAGATGACATGTGGTACCTTCCACAGTTCTATTGCTTTGCTTTGAGTCAACTCACTCTAGGCTCGATTTTGACTTACCAAGTTAGCTTTCTTTTTTTTTTCAATCGTTCATTTCCCTAAGATCCCTGAAAATGTGAAGTCCGAAAACTTTGAGCCTTTCTCCATTTTTTCACTTAAGCTTTGGTCTTCTTCAACATTTCCATTGGTCATTCATTTTCCCACCTTCCATTACAATTTCCGATCCTGCCTGAAACATAATTTTTAGATTTGAAATGTGGGCTCGCTGACTGAATTGACCTCTTCATTTCTCTGGTGTGGAAGGTCATGTTTGATCAAAATTTTCTCGAGGGGAAAAATTGGATAACAATAATGTGGTGAGAAAAAGGAATCATGGCTTATGAGCGTAGGGAAAGCCAATTTGCTACTAAGTTACAAGGGTAGCCACACAAATGGTACATAAATTTTGACCCTTATCAGACTTGTGTAGACTATAAATATTTAAAAGATGCATTCGTTAAAGAGTTTGAGTAGAAGAGTATAAGTGCACTCAAGGATATTGTTATCCAATTTTGTGCACATGGTAAAATTGAACAACGGGGTCCTATTATGATAAAATCACGACATCGGTCTCAGGAACCCCTTGTCTTCACTATCATAGAGATAAAATGATTAAAATAATTAATAAATTAATACGTGAGTTCACCTAGCTTTAAACATGGTCAACTCATTCAAGTTGGTGTATTCAGCTTGGAAAAATCTTGGAAGGTAACACGAGCTTAGTGGATTCACTTCAACACAGAGCTCAGATCAGTATGGAGCTCAACAGAATGAGTTATCAGGCGAGTCCATATGCGGAGGAAGCAAGATCATGGTAGGGTCTCTATATATTGAATTCGTGAATAACACAAGTTAGGTAGAAATGGCTGGGCCAAGTCATTGGTGTCATCAAGCAGAGTTCGTGAGATCGATCCATATGTAGAACTTTACAGGAGGTCGATTTCATGAGGTTACAGTGACCGTGTTGTGGAGAGGCATACAAGTAGATGAGTTTGAATTCGGTTATGGTGAGCTCGGGTCAAGCTATTTTTGAATGAAACTACAGTGTAAATATAGGGAGCGAGCTCAATGGAAGTCATGGAACTTGCAGGTGCACCAGGTTTTTGAAAGTGGCTCATTGAGGTGTTGAGATTGAGCTCGACCTAGGAGAAAGCTCATAAAGTGAGTTACAAAATTTGGAGAGCAATTCCAAAGAGTTTGGAATCGAAAATAGCTACAGGTTAATCATCAAATGAGCCAACATAAGCTTGAGCATGAAACAATGACAACTCAGATTGAGGATTGATCGGGAGGTAATTTAGTGTTATGAGAAAAATGGACCGAGCTCGCTAATTGAGCACATCACCAAGCTAGGATACAAGGGAGTCCGTTCATAAGTGTTGAGAATGTATGGGGAGAGCATGATTATATGGATCAAAGTTTATTTCTTCTATCATGGAATGACATGAAAGTTTCAGCCAAGAAGGATGGGTACCACAACTCAGAGCTTGACTTGTCTTAGAATGGAACGTGAATAGAGGCCTCGTTGAAGCTTTCCATGTCATAAAAACATAGTGCGGTGTCAAATTTAGCTCAAAAGTTTACCTGTATAGACCGAGTTGCCACCGAGTGACTCGGAAATAAACCAAATGTCTCAGTGTGTTTGAAGTGGCCCGGATAGCGAGCTAGTGAAATCAATGTTTTAGGGGATGTGGGGATGCTCGTGAAAGGATCAACTTGGGGATCGAGTGCTTAAGGTGGGAGATAGAGCTCAAGAAATGAGAAATTAAGGTCGTGGAGTCATCACAGGACTGGGAGCTCGGGATTGAGAGTGGTGCGAGGGTGAGCTCAGAAATATGGGTAACATAAAATCTGAGGTGAAATAAGATTTCAGTGTTTGAGGAAAACTCGCTTGGGCTTCTTAGGGATTCAAGCACATAATGAGTGAATTGGATCAGCCATGGGGGTTAGATCTTGTTACATGGCACATCATGAGGTGAGACTGAGGAAGAAATCTTGGTAGTGAAGGATGATCAGGGCTTGACTGGATACACAAGTGAACTCAGAGCCACAAGCAGAGGGCTCGATTAAATGACACATTGACTTAACTCACTCGCACAAAGTAAAATAGACTAAGGGATTGAACTCAACTGGAGAGGCCACATGGGTCATTGAATTAGCTAGATAACAATGCTCGTGAGATTGAGGCCATGTAAAAAAATTACAGGGTTGATTGTTGTTTGGAGAGGCGAGGTGCTCACAAACAGGGTTCAAGCTAATCAATAACTCAAAATGGAGATATTGTCTGTAGAATCTTGGGAATGAGGTGGGATGAGTTAAATCATATTTTGGATTCATGTTTCAAAGTTAACCATTTCAGCATTTCAGAGTTTTTGGGATCAGAAATGTCAAGAAAGTTGGATACTTCTGAAGCTCGAAACTCTAAAACTCTGAAATTTGAAGTTTTGAGATTTTGGGATTCGGGAGTGTATGGTTTCAAGGTTCAGAGATTTTTAGTTTCGTAGGTTCAAGGTGTTTAGATCATGGTGAGAGATAAGTTCAATTTTTGAATCCTAAGGTGAGCTCAGTCAAGATCCGGTGGTGAGTCAATAGAACACAAAGCACGGCGAGTCGTCTGATTATCATGAAGTGGTACTTGGAGCTCAGAGTTGGAAGCAGCAACATGGTGGAATGGTTTATGTTTAACTTGGCTAAGTGATAGGGTGAAATAGCCATTGGCGCATTTGACTTACATGTGGGATCCGGTCATATCATTACTAAATTTGAGAGGATGAGCTCACCTAAAGGTGTTCGAGTATATGGTAAGCTCGTGTGAAGGCTCGAGTGGTTGCATGCAATATGATGGGCTCACAAAATCAGAGATGAGCTCACCAGAGAATCAACTGGCACACACAGAGATCAGCGGTCATGGATTTTAGCATCGGTGAGGGATTACAAAACAATATAGTAAGGATGATATAAGTATTAGCTTAACGGTTAACTCGGTAGGTTCAAAAGTGGGGAAGCTCACAGATGGTTCATGAAAGGCAATGTGGAATGCGTAAAAATCTTCAAATTAGCCAAGGGGAACAATGAAGTAGGGTTGAGCCATGTTTTAACATAAGGAAGGAAATAAACTGACATCGGGAACTTCAAAATGTGCCAAACTGGCTAGTCACAGAGCAACTGAGTAGATGATGTGTGACGTGATGAAGAAATATTATGCTGGGTAGACCAGTGGGAGACGGTGAGTCATGATGGCTCATATTTGAGCTCAAACTCTTATCAACAAAGGATCGGTAGATTTCTGTGTTACTTGATAGTATAGCAAACCAATACTCAATAAATGGCTCCACAATATAGGCACTCAGTTTGTTGAATGAGCTCGATCAGAAATGTATGAATGCCATGGATTCAACATGAGCTCAAAAAATAAGTTCAGCAATATGTTGTAGGTGATGCATGATAATGATTTTTGTATTTCTCATGGACCAAGAACGCTAAGGTATGGCTCATTTCAGTGATCCCAATGATGGCTGAGTTACATGAGTTCAGAGGAACTCAAGATCGGTTGAAAATATCGGTGCACATTTAGGCGAGCTTGTAGAAGATTGGTAAGTCTAGGAGTCATCTGATAGTTAAGCTTGGTAGTTGCATAAATGAGATGATGTTGTTCAGCTCTTTTTGATTTGGACATGCTAAAGTGAGTGAAGGATTTTTTGTAACATTTGAAATATTGGAGATACAGTTTGATTCGACAGATGAAGAGGCGACAATCAATATCAATCTGATTAGAACAAGTTCTACCTGATGGAGTCTAAGATGTTATGGAGGGTGATGCCGATCCTAAGTTGATCATCTTAGAGGAATGTTTGGGAGCATGGTCCGAGAAAGGAAAAAAATTCGGTGATTCTATAACTTTGTAGGTTTGATGGCTGAAATGTGTGACTCAGTCGAGGTTAAAGCTCGGCATGAATTTGCAAAGGTCAATCAGCTCAATGGATGATTGTAGCAAGCTCATGGCTAGATAAATTGGTAGGTTTAGAGATCAGTTGATATGATGCATGGGATGGATCAACCAATGCATGGCGATCTCGTGGAAGGAAGTATTGTCGATGTAAATTTGAATGATGGCCAAGTTGCTCAGTTGTAAGCACACAAAATGGAAAATATCAAGAAGCAGCTCGGCATCATGTAGTGAGCTACACAGAAAAGCAAACTAACTTGGTGAAAGGAAAAGGATCTTGTTCGATACAGCTACTAGAGGAGCTTGATCTTTGATGTATGAGCTCGGTTGTACATAAGGATGAAGGAGCTTGTTTCTTTCAAAAGAGCTCAATTTTGGTTGATTTCGAGAAAGTCAGTCAAGAATAGCTCATTTCGTGAATGTAGCTCGCCAAGGAAATAGAGCTCAGTTTGGAGTTCAGTTTAGAGATCAGTGGAAAGCTCACTTTGCAAGTTCGACACAGGGATCTCAGTTATAGGGAATGACTTATGATCCTGGTTTTTAATTGGAGCTCGATGAAAATGAGAAAGAGATCGATGGGAGTTATTTGGTGGTTAGGAGCTCAGTTCAGTTGCGGAGGAGATAAAAGAGATCGAACCCAACTTGGTGAGTTGGCCTGATGCGCCAACCACCGAGTTGGGCTATTTTTGGCCTTTTCCAATAATTTCCCCTTCAGTGCAAACTGATTTTTAGTAGGGCCCACTTTAATTTAATTAATTTAATATTTTTATTAATTATTATTATTATTTAAATATTCTTTTAATTAACTGCGAAGACTATGTCAACAAGCAATTAATGACACATGATGGAACTTTCTCAAGTGATTCAACCGACTATAATAAGTGATACATCATGTAACTTCAATTTAGGAAGGAAAATTATGACTCCTCTCATCTCTCTCAATTTATTCTTTAAATGTAAGTTGGAATCTCATTCAAAGGGGTTCCAACAGGTCATACAAGTTGGATGGGTTAGACACTTTTCAAGCTCCCCCTCTCTTCACAAGCTAAAATGTTGTGAATTTGTAGGTTCTCAAGCCTTTCTTCTCAAATTATAATTACAGCCTATGCCTTTTCCCTGATGTAATGATGCACTGTGCAAGTGCTTGAAGTAATGGAAATTATGTTTGGTGATCAACTGTATGTCCTTTCATGATTTTTCTCCTTCTATTTTCCTCTCTCATGTTTTCAGGTGAACTGTGTAACCAGGGTTTCTTTTGCAAGTTTTGGAGTTAATTGTGCTTATCAAGGAGTAAAGTACTGTATGTAAATTTGGTTTGTAATGCATGTTCATTCTTCTCCATGATCATCTCTATTCATTGGCAAGTCAAAATTTTGTCTAGCAACACCATTTCTTGGTGCATCACCACTTCTAGTACAAGTTTTATTTCCTTGCAAATCTTTCTCCCTAATCCCTTAAAATGTTAGCATAGGTCTAGTTAGCCATTTTTATTGCATTAGGAGTAGTGTAGTTCTTAGTTTAGAAAGAGGAATTTGACCTTCTCTAGAGGTTCACCTCGAGCCCAAGTCCCACAGCTTAAGAGGTGATCCCACATGTCCCAATCACATCGAATGTCATGTTTAATTTTAGGCCTTTCGGGGGGGGTGCAGTGATTTGGTGAAAATAATTTTTGGCATGCCCGGTGGGACAGTAGGTGTTTCTACATTTCACAGGCATCTCATTACATATCTTAGGCACATTTGTCAATAGGTGTGTGTATTTCTGTTAAATTTGGTTTCATTAAGTTGTTTGTGATTTTAGTGAAATTTTAGCCTTAAGAGGTATACCTAAGCGCAACTGGCAACTCCATTGGTCTAAGTAACCTACTCTCTGTGTTGTAGACCTTCATTTTACCCATTTTCATCTAGTTTTCTTCCTTAGCTGTCAAGTTTTTCTCCCATTCATGAAGTTGTGCAATCATGGCTTCATTTCCATAGTGGGACTCCCATTTGCAACAACAACATCAGTTTCCATATTCAAACTACTTTAACCCACCTCCAGCTCCATTTTATGATGATGATCAACAACATGCATATCCCTCCAAGCAAATTCATGATCAATTTGGTTTTCCACCTAACTGTGTAACTTTTCAAGAGCAGAAATATGCAGATGATGGAGGCTATCCTATAGATGAATATGTAAATTTGCAACTTAAAATGTGGAAAATAGAGGCAAGCATGGTACAATCTAGAGCCACAAATCTTAAATGAGGGCATTCAGGAATGGCCTCCAGGCAGCATGTCCATGGGTCGACCCTATGCCAATTTTTTACAAATTATAGGAAAAGATTTCCTTTATGACTAAAATGCTGCCTCATCTTGAGGGTTAGATTGAAGAAATAGAGGCCTATGAGTTTTATGCAATGTAATATTGTCAATGGGTTGATCCTGCTACCACTACCACCTCAGGGTTCTCTTTTAATTTCTTATTCAATGTCATTTCAGTGTAAACCTCAAATTCCAAGCTTTTCACCATCAGCACATGCTGATAATTCCATTTCCTTCATGTCCTATCTCCTCCATTCAATCATGAATATGTCCATGCCTCATCCTTCTAAAGTTCCCTATCTTGTCTACAAGGGCCATCAAGACAAGAGAATTTTATCTCTTCCACTATCTCAAATAGTGAGGGAATCAGTTAAATCCTGACCCGCCCCTCCTCTTGTTGCCCCAAATCCATTTTGGGAGGAGCATTGTCAAGAAATGAGCAAAAGGGAAGAGTATATGATTGAAGAGAATATAAAAGGAGAGCATGAAAATAATTTGAAGAAATTGGCTGCAAAAATTAGCATCAAGAAAACTTCGTTCACAACTAAATCTTTTGCAGAAGTTGAGGCTCAATAACAAGTGAAACAAACTAGTTTTGTGCCAGAAACAAATCTAGAGTTGAATGAGGAGGACCAATAGTCTACTTGTTCAGAATGTAGTATTAATATTGGCTCAGTTCCATCAAAGGAGTTTGAATCACCAAAGGTGGCAACATCAGTAATAGAAGAGTGTGTGCAAGTTGAAGAATAAATATTCTCAAGTGTAATAGCTGATTCTAATGAGTGTAATGATCCTAATTACCATGCATGTCAAGAACTTGCATAAATTTTGGAAGGTGATAACATCTTTCCAAAGTCATCATTAGATGTTACAATCAGACACAAAAGGTTTTATGAGACAAAATTAGATTTAGAGATCGAGAATGCGGATGAGACCATGTATAGGATTTCTAATCCTTTTTCCTCTCTACCTTCTCAAAGATATGATTTTTTAGAGGAAGTTGATATTTCTAATTTCATGTTTGAGATTAAAGAATATCAAGGTGAAGGAGGTTCTAGTTCAGAGGACACTTAGATTGAGGAGGAGATTTTGATACAGTCAGAGAATGAAGAAGCAAATTATCTATCAGATTTGGAAGAATGTTTTGATGGAAAAGAGCCTATGGAACTTGAACAAATTTGCTACTTCTGTCAATTCTTTTCCAGCAAAAAGTGTTGAGTGTTATGGGGGGGATATTCTTAAGAACAAATCATTACTCATAACTCTCCTTTAGAATCAGAAAGGGAGGAATTGAATCTTCCATATTCCTCATCAAACACAAGGGAGAAACACACGGGGAAAGATAAGACTGATCTAGAAGCATTGAATGAAGAATATGTCATGGAGAGGTTTATGTTTTCAGTTATGGAACCTGCTTTGGTAAACAAGTATGTGATGGAGGAAAGTATTCTTGAATATTTTATTTCACCTACCAATCATCCAAAGCTACAAATAGGAGGTTTTGACCTTTCAAATTCTATGTCAAATGAGGGAGATGTCACTACAATAACATCCATCAAAGTGAAAGATCGGTTATTTGTAAATGGGCAATAAGAGGGAAATTAGGTCATGAATAACCATTCTAGTCAAGGATGTCTTCAACAAGGACTTTCTTGTTAAAACTGAAGTTTAGACAAGCAAGGAATATTCAATGGGTTAGACCATGTCCTATCAGGTACCTGAATTCATTGATTCTAGAAGAGAAGCCAAAACCAGTCACATTCATTCCAGAATGTGAGGATGAGTTTCACAATTCCGAGGATTAAATACAATGCCTCTACAGGAAAAATGTAGAGCAACTAAAAGAGGAATTATTTCTCTTTCTAGTTGAAACCTTAGTGGACCAAGTGGAGAATTGGGCTTCATTTCAGTTTTTTCACTCTCATTTTTCAGCCATGTCCATTATCACATCCTCTTCATGGCTGCTCATTTGTAAGGACAAGAAGCTATTTTACACAACCAGTTGTGGGTTTTATTTATCTCACCTTGTGCTTCTGATTAGTGTAGGGTAGTATAGGTTTTATTTCAATAGAATAAGTGCATTTTCACATCCTACGTGTTTCAATTGGGGCATGTATGATTTTTAGTTGTTGTGTGTGTGTTTGTTCTTCGTTTGTCACTCTTGTGATTATTTACACACTGTTTCATCATTTGAAATTTTCTCATGGAGAAGGAAGGTTTAATGTTTCCATAAGAGTTTCATGAGTCTGCCTCATTCAAAATTCTGCAGTGTTCCATAGATGTCAAGTCATTCAATCAGCTTTTAGTGTACTTTCATGCTTAGCATTCCAGGGAGGTCTAAGATTTTTGAATTGCTCTAGGAGAATTCCAGGATGTATCACAGAGGATCAAATTGCATTTCAAGATTCCAATAATAGACTCCATGCCCAATGGACGAATTAAGGCTACTGTCCTAATATGCTTAGTAGGTAAATCATCCTTGAGAGGTCACCAAAAATGTTGTCCAATTTTTGTCCCCCCGGGAAAAAATGGACAGTGAGGATAATACCTTGATGACCAAAAATTATTCGACATAAATATTGCAGGGTTATCCCTTGATAAATTCAAGCTTTAATGAAATGTTTAAGATCATCTTGAACTATTCTTATCTTTCCCATGGTCCTAGAAGCTTGAGTTTCACTTAGCTTTAACGAGGGTCAACTTAGATGATCTGCAGTGTCCACTTCAGATTCAGACAAGGGCAAAAAAGTGATCAAATTGATAAACTCAGTGGATTCCACTTCAACACTTGTTATGCTTCAGCTCATTCCATGGAGCTCAATGTGGAAAAGCTCTACAGAATGAGTTGAAAGGTGAGTCTCAAAATTAGGCTTAGAGGGTCAAGTGAGCATCGCAGATACTTGGTCTCTGTATAGGTGACCCTATTCATGAATAACTAAGGTTAGGTCAATAAATCGGTCAGTGCCAAGACATTGTGCTTGTCGAGTCATGAAGGTAGAAATTTTGTGAGATAGAATCCATATGCATAACTTCAGCTCATTTGGAGCTTGGTTTCAAATGGAAATATCATGAGCCCAAGCTCTGTCGAGGCATAAAAGATGTAAGGACGAGGTCATGAGCTCGGTAATGGTGAGCTTAGGGCAAGATCATGGCTCAGAGTCTACATGTTGCATCAAGGAAAACACCTCAGTCAAATTTAACAGTAGGTGGGTTGAATTCGGTTATGAATGAGAATGTAGAGCTCAAGCTATAGCTGGTAGATGAATCGAGTAGCATCGGGTGTTTAGGTAGTTGCACGAGCTCAATGGAAGGTCATAGAAACTTGCTAGGTGCACTAGAGTGGAAATTTGAAAGTGGCACGCGAGTGGTATTTTGCATGGGCTAAGTTCAACCTATGAGAAAGCTCGTAAAGTGAGTGGCATAATTTGGAGAGTGATTCCAAAGCAAGTTGGAATCATGGAATAGTTGACAAATCAAGTTCATATAGGTGAGTCAACATATAGCATCGAGCGATGAAACGACTCGATAAGCTTAGATTGAGGATTGTTCGAGGAGGTAATTTAGCTCGTTATGAGCCAGAATGAAATGAGCTCGCTAATTGATCACGTAACCAAGCTCAGTGACTCAAGATGAGTTAGATTTTAAGTGTTGAGAACGGCACAGAAATGAAATGATCAAAGAGGAATTCGAAGTTTGGAAACGACTTCGAATCATGGTGGGAATTCGACATGAGAAGTTTCGGCTCAGAAGATCATGAAGAACCGCAACTACATACCTCTGAGGTTATCCTCAGAATGGAAGATAAATGGGGGCCTTCAATCGATGAATTTCCTTGTCATGGACTTGGCAGTGTGGTGTCAACTCTCTAGCTCTAAATGTTATCAGCTAATAGAAAGAGTAGCCACAAATTGATAATCACAGAAACACAAGTTAGATATCATATGTTTCAGGACTTGAGTCATCATGTTCACACAAATAAGGTTAGCCAATGACAAGCATTGGTGTTAAGTAAAGATGTGCACGCAAGCTCATTGACTAAGTCATTGACTACAAGGATCGATGTGCCATGTACATATGGAGGTGACAGAGCTCTGGCGTTGAGACTAAGTTGTAGAGTCTTGTTGAGTCATCATTGGAGCCAAAGAGCTTGGAATTGAGAGTGGTGTGAGCTTGAGCTCCCCAACTCTGGGTAACATGAAAGCTGAGGATGAAAGAGGATGTCGGTGTTTGGGGAAAGCTCTGTTGGAATTCTCGGGGGATTCGATCACAGATTGAGTGAATTGGAGTAGCTTGCTGAGGCGTTGTATCTTGGATGCTTGGCACGACACGCAGGTGAGACTGAGGAATCTAAGCTCAGTAGTGAAGGAAAATCAGGGCTCAACTCTGATACAGTTAGTAATATCTCGAAGCTGCAAGTGGAGGGAGCCTCAGTTAAACATATGCATTGACTTACGCTTGCTCACCACAAATACAAATGATAGTCTAAGGGCTTGAACTCTGACTTAGAGAGGCCAACTTTGGGTCATAAAATTAGCTTGGATAATGGATTCTCGTGAGATCAAGGCCATGCAAAAAAAATTGCAGGGTCAATTGTTGTTTAGAGAGGCGAGGTGCTCCCAAAAAGGGTTCAAGATAATCAATAGCTCGACATGGAGGGCTTCTCTGCAGAAGCTCAGGAATGAGGCAGGCCGAGTTAAATAATATTTTGGAGTTGTGTTTTGAAGTTAACTGTTTTGGGATTTTAGATTTTTTGGGATCAGAAATGTCGAGAAAGTTGGATAATTCTAAAGCCCAAAACTTCGAAACTCTAAAATTTGGAGTTTTAAGATTTCAGGATTCGGGAGTGTATGGATTTGGGGTTCAGAGATTTTAGTTTCTAAGGTTCAGGGTGATTCGAGCATAGCAAGTAGGAATTTTATTTTTTGAAGCCCGAAAGGTGAGCTCGGTCACGATCCGGTGGTGAGTCAATAGAACTGCAAAGCACAGCGAGTTGTCTGATGATCATGTGAAGTGGTACTTGAAGCTCAAAGTTTGAAGTAATGACATGGTGGAATGGTTTCTGTTTAACTTGGAGAAGCAATAGGGTGGAAGATCCATTAGCCCATTTGACTTACACGTGGGATCAAGTCATATCGTTACCCAATTTACGAGGATGAGCTCACCTAAAGGTGTTCGAGTATATGAGTAAGCTTGTGTGAAGGCTTGATGGATGGTTACATGCAATATGATGGGCTCATGAACTTAGAGATGAGCTCACTGGAGAATCAACTGGCTCACACAGAGCTAAGAGGTTGTGGACGTTTAGCGTTGACTGTGGGATTCCAAAATAATTTAGTAAGGATGAGCTAAATATTAGCTTGATGGTTAACTCGGTAGGTTCAAAAGCGGGGAAGCTTGTAGATAGTTCATGAAATGCAATGTGGATTACATAGAAATCCTCGAGTTAGACAAGGGGAATGATGAAGTAGGGTTGATCCATGGATTTGACGTAATGAAGGAAATAAACTGACATTTTGGATCTTCAGAATGTTTCCTGGCTTGCTAGTCACAGGTGAAACTGAGTAGATGTTGCGTGACGTGATGAAGAAAGATTGTGCTCGATAGCTCAGTGGGAGATGGTGAGTCACGATGGCTCAAATTTGAGCTCAAAATTATTATCATTAAAGGATTGGTGAATTTCTATGTTACTTTATAGTATAACAAACAAATACTCAATAAATGGCTCCACATTATAGGCACTTAGCTCATTGAATGAGCTCAAGAAATGTATGAATTTAACATGGATCCATCATGAGCTCACATAATAATTTTGGCAATATGTTGCAGGTGATGCACGATAACAATTTTTTCATTGCTCATGGACCGAGAACACTGAGGTATGGATCGTTTCAATGAGCCCAACGATTGCTGAGTAGCATGAGTTCAGAGGAACTCAAGATTGGTTGACAAACTCAGTGCACATTTAGGTGAGCTCGTAGAAGATTGGTAAGTCTAGGACTCATATGACGGATAAGCTTGGTGGTTGCATAAAGGAGATGATGTTTTTTGGCTCTTTCGAGTTGGACATGCTAAAGTGGGTGAAGGATTTTCTTTAATGTTGGAAAGATTGGAGATACGGTTTGATTCAACAGATGAAGAGGTGACAAGCAAGATTCTCGATTAGAAAAACTTCTACACGATGGAAGCTCTAAGATGCTATGGAGGGAGATTTCAAGCCTGATTTGAATAAAAAGTCTTAGAGGATAGTGTTTGGTGAGAACAGTCTTGAGAAAGGAAAAAATGTCGGTGAGTCTAGAACTTTGTAGGGTTGATGGCTAAAATGTGCAACTCGGTGGCAGGTTAAAGCTTGACATGAATTTACAAAGGTTGATAACATTAGCTCGGTGGATGATGGTAGTGAGCGAGCTCATGCATGGGATCAATTGATAGGTTCAAAGCTTAGTTGATATGATGCATGGGATGGATTAGCCAATGCACGGTGATCTCGTGGAAGGACGAGTACTCGATGCAGAATTTAGATGATGGCACAGAGTGAATTGTTGTAAGCACACAAAATGGAAAAGCTCAAGCTAGGATATCGACATCAGGTTAGTGAGCTGGAAAAGGATCAACGAAGCTCGGTGAAAGGAAAGTGAGCTCGCTCGATGTTGTTTTATAAGAGGAGTTCAATCTTTGATGTATAAGCTCAGTTGTACGTAAGGATGAAGGACCTCGTTTCTTTCAAAAGAGCTCAATTTTGGTTAATTTTGAGCAACTTAGTTAAGAAGAGCTCGGTTCGTGAATGTAGCTTACCAAGGAAATGGAGCTCGGTTTGGAGCTCAGTTTAGAGATCGGTGGAAAGATCAGCTTTGCGATATTTGACTAAGGGGAGCTCGGTTACCAGAGAATGACTTATGAGTCTCGACTCGTAATTGGAGATCAGATGGAAAATGAGAAATATCTCGATGGGATTTGTTTGGCGGTAGGAGCTTAGCTCAGTTGTGGTGGAAATAAAATAGCTCAGACCCAACTCGGTGAGTTGGCCCAGTGAGCCAACCACCGAGTTGGGCTATTTTTGGCCTTTTCCCCATAATTTCCCCTTCAGTGCAAACTGATTTTCAGTAGGGCCCACTTTAATTTAATATTTTTATTCAATGTTTTAATAATTATTATTATTATTTAAATATTATTTTAATTAATTGAGAAGACTATGTCAACAAGTAATTAATGGCACATGATGGAACTTTCTCAAGTGATTCAACCGACTGTAATAAGTGATACATCATGTACCTTCAATTTAGGAAGGAAATTTATGACTCCTTCTCCTCTCTCTCAATTTATTCTTAAATGTAAGTTGGAAGCTCATTCCAAAGGGGTTCCAATAGGTCATACAAGTTGGACAAGTTAGACACTTTCCAAGCTTCCCCTCTCTTCACAAGCTAAGATGTTGTGAATTTGTAGGCTCTCAAGCCTTTCTTCTCAAATTTTAAATGGCATCCTATGCCTTTTCCCTGATGTAATGATGCACTGTGTAAGTGCTTGAAGTAATGAGAATTATGTTTTGTGATCAGATACATGTCCTTTCATGATTTTGCTACTTCTATTTTCCTCTCTCATGTTTGCAGGGTAAACTGTGCAACCAGGGTTTCTTTTGCAAGTTTTGGAGGTCATTGTGCTTAGCAAGGAGTGAAGTAATGTATGTAAAGTGGGTTTGTAATGCATGCCATTCTTCCTCATGGTCATATCTCTCTTCATTTGGCAAGACTAGAATTTTGTCTAGCAAAACCCTTTCTTGGTGCATCACCACTTCTAGTATAGGTTTTATTTATTTGCAAATATCTCTCCCTAATCCCTTGAAATGTTAAATTAGGATCTAGATAGCCATTTATCTGCATTAGGAGTAGTGTAGTGCTTAGTTTAGGAAGAGGAAGCCATCCATCTCTAAAGGTTCACCTTGAGCCTAAGTCCCATAGCTTGAGAGGTGATCCCATGTGTCCTAATCACATCGAATGTTGTGTTCACTTTTAGGCCATTTGAGGGGTGTAGTGACTTGGTGACAATGGATATTAATAAAGGCACTACTAAAAGTGTCAGAGAGTATGATGCCCATTTTAAAACACTATTATCTAAGCTTTCTTATGATATACATGCAAGCCAACACACACAATGGTTTGTTGGGGGCTTGGTTACCCCTTTTAGGAGGGAATTATCATATAAGACATACACTTATCCACACAAAGCACTTGAAGTAGCCTTACGCGCTGAGGAAGTTGGAAGCATAGACACTAGGGTGAGCCTATTGTTAGAAGCACAGATCACAGCTATGGAAAAACAATTGGAGAAACTATTAAAAAATTCAGCACATGAGATGCGTACAGGGATTTGTTGCACAGATTGTGAAGTAGAATGTCACACAAAGGATAGTTTTCCTCACATATCAATGTGCTTCTTTCTGTTAAATTGTGATATTTGTCATTTAAACCATGATGTTAGCTACTGTCACTTACTACAATGCGTGATAAGGAAGAATTTTCAAGCTACTGTAAAATATGCAGGTCCATGACTCATGACATGGAAGACTGCCGACTGATTGGTTAGATCCATGATGTTATAGATATTGGTGTACGATAGACAGGAGTCTCAGATAACTCTAAAGGTAAGAATGAGCATCAGGACCGGGATCACAATTAGGCACGCTATGATTGGAATGAAGGGTGTTTTGAAGTCGGTCGTGGAAGAGGTCGAGGATACCATGGTGGATTCAGAGGACAAGGATGTGGTGGTTTAAGAAGTGAGTTCCCTCATGGAACATGTTATGCTTGCGGATCTCCTAACCACTACAGGCACAAATGTCCCCAGAATATTCCATGTTCTTTATGTGGAAAGAATCATATCTATGAGAAGTGCCTGGACTTATATGAGCATCTTAGCAAGTAGAAAAAATATGAAAACAAAGGCACGTGGATGGTTAGGATATAGGGTGCTATGGAAAATCAGTGGATGCCTAAGTTGGAAGTAGAGTCTGAGGCGTTACAAGTAAATATCACAACCACGCTGAGGCAACACAAACTAGAGAAGACCAGCCAAAAAGCATGGCATGACAGGGACATCAGGGATACAAATCTTGAGATAGGATAGATGGTGCTCCTTTATGATTCTAAATTTTTGTGTCATCCAGGAAAACTCAAGGTACATTGGTTGGGTCCATATGTCATCACTCACATACTTTAATTAGGCACTTGTCAGTTAGATACACTTGATGGAATACAGTTACTCAGTTACTTCAACGGGAGTATGTTGAAGCCCTACTATAAATAAGTCTTATTGGTGTTTATAATAAGGCAGTGTTTTCATTTAGTTTAGGTTTTCAATTTTGCATTCCGTTAATGTGTTTCCTTCTTTTTTGCTATACTTTTTCAATTCAGTTGGTGTGTTTGTGTAATAAACACATTTACACGCCAGAAGCTAGTTACTATTTGAAGAATTTTTATGCACAGAGGACTGTACATACCCTTAGTGTGGGGTAGGTTATTGATATCCAAGTACAGGACTAATGGAAATAAGTACACATGAAAGTAACTATCTACGGGTGCTATTCAAGGTTAGAGAATTGAAAAAAAAAAGAGATTTCTTCTAGACACAAGGACCATAGATAGAGAGGAATTAAGAAACAAGTATAACACAAGGTAAGTAGAGGCTGAGAAGACTACCAGTGGAATTCACAGTGATGAGGTACTCAGGTGCATGTAAGCACGCCGAAGAGAATTATGTATCCAAAAGGTAGAAGGGTGCGCTAGAAGGTTATAGCTTGGGCACGAAGATGTACTTTGCGAAAAGAATGAAAATGGTTGATTAATGAGAGGATTGTTGGTAGGTGGAAGAGCAATAAATGCACTAAATTTTTGAAATTCTATATAAAGACAGGATACGAGTTCATTTTTACCATTGCAGTTGAGAGAATTTGAAAAGGGCTAAGTGTAAATGAGTCTAACAGTCGTGTAGAGGTGTGAAGAGTGTTAAACTAGACGTGGAGAGAAGGGTTGTGTGCAGGAGAAGCTTGTGTTCTCATAGGTGAATGGTTTGAGTGAAGTAGATGTCATACAAATGATCTAGGGAACATGATTTCCACTAGGGCACGAAGATTTAAACTAGGTTTCGACTTGCTCGATTACAGAGGGAAGAAAAGAGAAATTTTTCAAATGGCACCAAAGAAAGCACCCGCCGCAGGAGATAAAGGGAAGAAGAAGGTTGAAGTGGAAGAATAAATTGCTCCTGAGAGTAATTTCTCAGAAATGCAATATCCAAAGGTTGTTATTGTGGGACAAGAATGGGATTCCCATGTATTTCAATGCAAAGTCAATGATTAAGACCATTGAACATCAGATAATAAGAAGGAACTCGATGCATTGTTGAGCACAAAAACAAACAAGCGCATAGCAGAAGATATGCCAGTATATGATGACACGGGTGAGAAGTTACTGAAGAAAAATGGAGTCTATCAATTGTATGATATTCCATACTTTGGGAAGTATTATTCAGTGTATCGGTGGTTGATGAGCAGAGTCCATGAGAACTTCTTCTACTTTTCAGGATGGAGGGTTAGAATCACAGTTGCTTTGATTTCAACTGTGAAAGGACTAAGATCCTCAGAAGTGGATCTAGATAGTGACTTAACTGATAAGACCATAATCCTAGAGATAAGAAAGGAGTTGGGGTATACCAAATGTCCATGCGGCATGGACATTAACAAATTGAATAAGTACCCAGTAGTGCAGGCAACTTTACATCTTGTAACAAAGTTGAATGACCAAGGAAGATGGTCGCAGGTAAACACAATGTGGCTACACATCGTAAAGAAGATGTCTCAAGGATTGATCTACAATATTTCAGATCACATAGCAAAGACAATCATTGAAGAAGCGCAGACAGGTGACAGAATACGTTTTGGCACTGTGTTATTGTCCTTAGTACTTATGGAGATTGGGGTGCCTGATGAGCCAAAGGAGAAGATTTGGGAGTATCCCACGGAACACAAGTCACCATCAGAAATATTTGGAAAATACTTGTGTGACAAATCAATGAGCGGTCCATTCAAGTAGAGGGTGGAGATGTGGTATGATAGACTCTGCACAGCATTCAAAGAAGAGTGGCGCAGACATAAGGATTTTCCTTCAGTGGTGGGAAAGTCAGTTCATTTTTCGATCTACCAACATTTTTATATCATGTGATTTGTGATGAAGGATAGGGCTTGGAGCCCATGGTGCAAAATTGCATATGCCTTCACAAAAAGATATTTCCAGGCATCAATTCACTAGTTTTTAGATGCACGTTGCCTAACCTTCAATGCAGACAAGGTCGATTGTGACTACCACACTATGAGAAAGAAATAGATATATCCAGGACAAAATCCCTACATTGAAAGGCTTATTTCAAATATTATAAGCATGAATCATGTAAGCTTGGAAGCTAGGGACACTTGAGTAGTGCTTGTGTACCTGTAACTCAAACCCAAGCTAGAGAACACTAAGTATGTGGAGAATGAGTTCATACTTCTAGGTCCACCAAAAGGTAAGTATACAATAGAGAATGTTCTAGTGCCCAAGCCCATAAAAACAATTCAGGTAGATGATGAAGAAGAAGAGCATGAAGATAGTGGTGGTTTGGAGCACAAAATTAGCAGACAACCTCCAAATAAGGAAAAATCTAAGCACGTGACTACACCACCTCAACCACAAGAAGGAGATGATGAGAACTTGGAAACAGTCCAAGGAGAGCACCGTTTCAAGAGAGTATTCAAGAGAACAAGGACCCTAGGTGCTACTCCGCAATCAGTGCACAGATCACCTCAACTTGCTCCATAGAAGGAGACAGCTAAAAAAAGAATAGGGAACTTGAAGCTGAATGAGACACCTCTTGAGAACGTGGATAAATAAAAAGATGAAGAAATGAAGAATGGAGAAGAGGGAGAAAAAGGGGCAGATGAGACAACAATCGAGACTGCTCAGGACACAGCAACACAAGTTCTAATTCTTGAATCCAATGTTCCTAAGTAGCCTAGATCAAGAAGAACAAGTAGGGAATATATTCCACCAGTCATGGGCTACTCTGAGGACATAGGTAAAATTGTCTGCACCCATTTCTAGAGCACAATGGCACAAAAGGAGATGTATGGCTTAGAGTTGATGGATGAAGATATGGTAACCGTGCAGACAAGGAAGCAATTTTCATGGTTGATGCACACACACATGGATGAACCAGAATTTGATGTGTTTGAGAATTCATACGTATCAAGGAGGTTGAAAAATGCACCTTAGGCCAGACACATAACATTAAAGCCTATTGTTATGTTAGATGAGAAATTAAGCAATGTTTTGGTGAAAGTCTCAACAAAAGTGGCATGGTGAAATATGGATAAAGATGCAACAATTAGGGCACTGTGGGAGGAGACCAAGACCAAGGATGAGGAAATAGCACACCTAAAGCAAGAAAAATACTTAGCATAGAAGAAGAATGTTGTTTATATCAGCATGACAGAGGAGATTGGGGACAATGTCATGAAGGCTAGGCCACACTTAGAGCCAAAGGTACCTAAGAAGTTTCCTTCGGCAATACATTATGTAACTACATTGGTGGACTTAGTACTTAAAGATGAACCTATGTGCATGCTAGTGCCAAAGGACCCAACACATGAAGTAGAGTGGGAAAAGGATTCAGTGATGCAGAATATTACATCATATGAGGGGTTGCTTTAGAGCTTGCAGGAGAAACTAAAGAAGGTAGATCAAGCGCTGAATATTTTTACAATGCCAAAAGCCTTTATAAGGACTAGGACCATTTTGGAAGATAATGAGGTCCTAAAGGCCATGAAAGATGAGACATTGGGTCGCGCAGAATTATTAGCTCTTGTTAAGTAGAAGTGTGAGGCCCTTACAACAGCTTAAGAACCACACAAGGAAAGGATGGATGAGCTTAGGAAACTCATTGTACAAAAGATAAACCTGTTAGAAGGGAGAATGACTGTCATATCAAGCATTGTGTTGGCCTTACAAAATGAGAAGGGAGAGATTGCAAGGGATGAGTTAGAATCAATTACATTGGATATAACAGAAAAGGTATAGGCCACACTCGATGATTCGCAAACCTTAGAGGTGGATATAAAAGAAGAATATCCTGAATTGATTATTCATGTTGAAGTAGAAGATACTACAGGGTAAAGACATTTTTTTATTCATCAGAATTCTTTCTGTTTTTCTATTTCATATTATTTGATTCATTTTAGAGACAACCATTTTCGGGGTGAAAATGCCACCAGTGTGGGGTAATGTTGATTAGTTAGACTCTGGCACTTAGTGAAGAAAATACAGAAGGTTCATGCAGGAAATAAGAGCACATTCAAAAGCGTGAAAGTATCAAAAAGGATTGCACATGAAGAACAAAAAAAGGTTCGGGACTTATTTGTTTTTATGGTGAGGATCTATTTTTGGAGATAGTGCGTGGAGCACAAAACTGATCAAAGACTTGCGTGACATGCATTGGATATTTTGGATGATCAGCTACAAACTATTTTGCATGGATATAGGTTGAGAATAGATCTACTACTATCAGTTAACCAAAAGTAATCTATTGTTAGCAAACTTGCATGTGTGGCTATTTTTGTAAAGGTGTGTGGCTAATAATAGCATGTGACCTATTTTGGGATTAGATAAGCGGTGAAGGGAAACCCCCCACCCCTATAAATATGTAGTGGACTATGTAATATAAGATATATGTGTGAGAACTAGGGTATAGTGAGATTATGCTAACAAATCTAAAGCGCGCATGAGTGTATACTACTATTATTGTAAGGAATCTTCTGTGTATTACTGTATTTAATATAATGGAGATTATGGACTAAATCAAGGTGTTATCATGGTTATAGTTCAGTATTACATGCTTGATTTCATCACGGTTATCTTTTAAGACTGTTATTTTCTAGATCTAGATCTAAAAATGCCCTGTAGAATGATATATTAGTCATAGATCTGAATACTTAAAGTCTTCATCATGCTAACATCCTACAATAGCAACCCTAAAGAGGGGCCTGACACCTTTGCATGCTTCAGGTGAGCACTCAGTCTAGGCTGAGTGATGTGCCAGCACACTTGGGCTCGTATTTGTGAATCCTAGGCTGCATCATTTAGTTGTAAAAAGTTGTTATCATCTTAGTTTTCTCTCATATTGTTGATTTTTGCAAGTATAAAGTTCAATTTTTTTGTCCTAGATGTTTTTTCATCCCTGGGATCAATACCCAAGTGTCGATGACAATGATGTTGCTCATATGGACTTGGAATATTTCAAGAATCAAATGCTCAGTGGTCCTAGAGAACCAATGGAAGACAAGGTTTTCAAAAGTGGATTGTTTGCAGTGGGTGGTCATCCTATATATTTTCATAGCACAGAGTTGGTATTTGCATGTTCTCATTACCATGAACTGGAAGCAAGAATCATAAGGGCATATGATAACTCAATATTGGAAATGCTCACTCCTAAGGGAATTTCTTAGTGCATGGAAATCCTGACATGGAACAACATGGTCATCATCACAAAGGAATTTTAATTAGGTGAATGGTAAAAAAAAAATCATTTCTTCAAGGTTTTACATTGGGTTCATGGTTGAAACAAGGAATAAACCCATCTCACATGTCAGAAGCTCTATCCTACTGAGCAGGGTGATGGGGAAGATGATGTGAAGGATTTCTATTATTAGAAGGTGTAGTTCATCCTTGTCATCATTGAGGGTAAGAAAATTATTTACTTGGGGAAGATAATCAGCGATAACATCCATTAATATTTTTTAATTATTGGCTACCAAGAAGTTCTCAATGACATCCTACTTGGTCTACGCTCTTGTGAGCATAATACCATTCAAATGTTTGACCCTTACTTGAAACATATATTAGAAGTCCCCTTACTCTGATAAATACCCACAATTGACCCTAAAGGAGAGAGACCACCATTTTTCAAGAGTGAATGATGCATTCACTGTGTTTGTTATAATATTGTTGGAAGGAAATACTAAATTGAGACTGTCTTCACAAGTTGTTACTTTGATCAATAGATATGGGTCTTTCTTCACACAGTTCTAAACTTTCCCATACATCTAGATATCTAGTTTTTATCTAACTCAAAACAATTTTCCAAGGTACCTCAATGATAATATCACAACGTTTGAGTTATGCAGGCAACTCGCTCACATCAATGGAAAACTCAATAATTGCAAGAAGAAAGGTATTTCAATCCCTATCTTTGTTGTAATTTTCTCTTGTAATAATGTCAGTGAGGCCTCAAACTTTGAACTTTCCTCCACTCCTTTGAACCTCTACTTATACACACCAAGGACAAATTTCAGCATTGAAAGTAACCCGAAAACATTCCATCTACCTGATTTACACCATGTTCCAAAAATCAAGGACTATTGGGTGAATTAATTAGATGATTTTGAGGTTAGGGAGCAAGATCATATGAGAATGACAGTTGGACATATGAGAACATTCAAATTTTATTGGTTCAAGGAAGGAGTTGAATATGATAGAACTGAATTGTATGATCTAGAGTATTAAGTGGTGAAGGCCTTGCCCCTACCAAAGGTCTCATGGAGCATCCTAGAAACATGAGATATCAAAGAAAAAATTGAGTTCCTAGTCTAGAGATCCAAATAATGGTTTAATAATAAAAAGGGTACCCTCATCGAATATAGAATTTTCCAAAATCTTAGAAGAAAAACATCTCACATATCCACTTCAAATGCAACTATTAAGACCTTAAGCTATGTTCACCCAAGAGAGCTCTCAAAAAGAAAGTCAGTGTAATATGAAGTCCCACACTACAAGAGGCTATACAAAAAGGCAAGAAAAATACAAGATCTTGTAGAAGGTTTGGAACAGGGAGAAATTGATCAATCTCATCCATTGATCCCTCAACAGTCCTAAAATATCTCCTCCTCTTCAGTTACACTGACTCAATTGGTTAATATGTGCCTTATCACTCAGAGAAAGAAATAACAATCATGCCCAATGTTAAGTAAAAAAAAACTGAAATATTCCCATGGGTACATGAGATGATTGGAGGAGAGGATTTCAAGGTGCAAAAAGTGATAGTTCTATATTTTCAAGCCATATCCACAATGGTAAAAATGAAGAAAGGAACAAAATCTCAAGTTACTTCTCGCTTCTTCAGTGGTGCTTTGGGAAATTAGTTTGTGCAAGTATCTCGGTTGAAGGTATTCAATCCTATTGGTGATATGACCCCGTCTACATACAAAATTAACACCATTCCTCTAGAACCAGAAATGCGCGAGGGATATGCCCACATGTTCAAAGAATCATCTACTCACGTTCTTATGAGAAAAAAGGAATATAAGGAGAAAATTAAACAATTGGAAGATCATGTAAGAGCCCTTACCTCATATGTGCAATCCTTCATAGATCTAAATGTCATTCCAAATCTTCCAGCTGAGGAATTTTCTCCCATTAGTAGCTTTGATATGAAATCTATCAAAAATACTCAAGGTTTCACAATGCAAGGAAAGGCAAATTACAAATGGATGTGCAAGATTCTTGAGAAAGGTGGAATTTTCTTTCAGATATTTTCACATTGTTTGAATACATGATTGCAACTTCCACAAATGTAACAATGACTAGGGATTAAATTGAAAAATATAAATAACATTGGGATTAGGTGTTTACATTAGTGGCCAATATAGGCAAAACCAACTCTTCCATAATGGTGAGTAGAAATCTATTCAATTTCGCATCCAAAGATTTTTCTTAAGTTTGAGCCAGAACTCTTTTCGCTTAATACGAGATGATAAATCATGATCTTGATGAATTGGACTCGTATGAGGAGTGTACTTTAAAGATGCAAGAATATGTCAATGTATAAGTACAAATCCTTAGAGTTCCCATGGTGGATGAAAACACTTCAGTGGATGATCTAGTGAAACCATTTGAAGAGTTGATTAAGAAGGAGGAAAAATATCCATTTTGTTTCAATGAAGACACACTTGAGTCTCTTGTTAAGATAAGAGATGTTATGTCCAACGCCACGAAGGAGCGCTAGACATGGCTTACAAAATGAAAAAATATCAATACTACCTCTGAGAATTGACTCAAAGATTTGATTTTTGTACACATTCCTCAGGTTGATAAAGTTGCACCCGCAGCGACTTGGTTTAGCAAGGATTTCAAAGGGATCAAGATCTTTCTAGAAGCACTCTCCAAGAGTCCATCAGAAAGTGTATCCCCATCATTGAGTGCATCATTTTCATCTGAGTATCTATCTCCTCTCCTTTCTCTCTTTCCCACCCCTTCCTATCTTCTTTCATATCCTATTTATTTGTTGGGGGGTTTATTTTTCACTTTTGTCTTATTCATTAAAATGTGATCTATAGTTATCCTTTATAATAAGTCTCCTCCAATTAATAAAAAAGGGACTCACTTTCTTTCCTAGGAATATGAAAGGTCACATGTTGTAAAGGTTAGTGAAAAGTAATGTAGGGGGTAGACGAAGAGTCATTTTGAGAAACTATATATTATAATGACTTCCTCGTTTCAAGGGGTTGTCAATTTTCTGAGTTCACCAGAAGATAACTACTTGCATTATAAAGAACAAGAAAAGATAACATTTCCTCTATTCCTTTTTCATATGTTCCTCTCTCTCTCTTTATTTTTGTAGCTTTGTTACATGTCAATCTTACATGACCAAGAATAGTGTAAAATATTTTGATGAATGAATGAATGATATTTAATGTTTTTGGTTTATTTTGTCTTGTCATAAATAGCAAAGTTGTTTTTCCTTCCAATCGTCTGTTGATAAACTCTATTTAATACTTGTAAGATTTTATTTATGCCTACTTGTAGGATTAACCCCCTTTAAATTTTCCACTCCCAATATCTCACCTTCTTTGTAAATTATTACCTTGCATGAGGTGCAAACATTTTTCGCAAGTGTAGTGGAGTGTGCCTGTGTGATCCTCGGCCTATCATCCAACCACAAAGTTTATTTTGTTTACATACAATAAAGGGAGCCTCCCCTTTTCCAAGTAGGAGATACGTAGTCCCTGAGCATGTTGGAAGAAAAATGGAATAAGAGGGGGGTTGAGCTAGTCCTTACAAAATTAATTCAATTTCAGGTCGTTAATATAAACCATTAATGTGTGCACAACATCAAATAACATACATGAAATCAACCATGAAAAAAGAAATCAACACCATAACATAATATATAAGTGGGAAACCCTCATGGGGAAGAAAATCCACTGAATTTTTTTTTTTTATATTGGTATATTTCAAATTTAGTGAGGCACCAACCCCCTTTTTTGTGAAGCAAAAAATCCACAAGGAGCCTACAACCCCCCAAGATGATCAAACACCAAATCAAACACTTTATGATGAATATATCTGATGTCTTTTTTAACCACAAGTGATTTGAGATCACTTGTTCAACTCACTCTCCTTCAAACCCTTGTTCAAACCCTAGGTCTTAAAACTTGCATACTTCTTCACTTTCTTCACTCTTAAAAGAATTAAAACCCTTGAAAAAATTATTTAAAAAATTATTGAACCTATCACATACATGATCAAATCTCAAAACATGCATTCAAACCTGCAAATCAATCACACATAGGTTGCACTTTTCACATAGGCTAAACTAGTTACAAATTACACCCAAAACACCACTTTTATAAGCTCTCGTTAAAACCATCCCATATGAATCATTAAAAAATTCAAATTTTCCCATCTAATTCGGCCATGCCAAAAACCTCTACCTTGCACAAAAAATCCTCAAAACCCCATCACTAGGATGATAAAAATCCACTCATGCTAAAAAAATGATTATTAAAACTCCAAAATTAATAATACATGAGTAATATATCATAAAAAATCATACACGGTCAAAAAATTACTTTAAACAATCAAATATTTTATTTAATGGGCCCACTGGATCATATCCTTCACAAAACAACTACTTCTAGCATCTTGATTTCTCCTTTGGTCTTGAATATCACCCAAGATGATCTAAAATATTTCATATGACCACTATATGGAATCACCAAAACCTATATAAAATTTATAATAAATTTATAAATCATAAAAAAATCACATGCTAAAACCACAACTACGTTTTTCTTTACCCAAACAAGCCACAAAAAAACTAGCTTTACAAAATTAGCTAGTTTTCACCCTTGATGATACTTTAAAGGCCTATAAATTACTTAAATAGATTAAAAATTTACCCCTATTCACTTTCCAGGTGATATCAAGCTTCAAATCATTCATCTCATACTCCAATCAACTCAATCTTTTAGCAAAAGCAGTCTTGTCCTAAAACGCAAGAAACCTTTTTACTCACAACTTGGCCTAGAAACCACATCAAATAAAATAATAATGAGAAAAAAATTATACCATTGGAAATACCTTTGAATATTATTTCCATTAAATATTATAACTCCTTTCCAATCTAAGTGGAAGGCTTTCAACCAAGCTCATCTCTGCAAACTACCCGAAACTGTCCCAAAATTGTCATTTGACCAATCAACACAAATGAAGCATACATGACCATTAAAATACATCACCATGACATAAAAAAATTATGGAAATAAATAAAAAATCATATAATCACCATAATTTCCATTTAATTTTCAACTAATTTGGGAAACCTTGTCCTAAACTGAACTTATTCAGAAATAGGGCTATTTGAGTGGGGTACAATCATCACCATAAGCATTTTCATACCTTTATAGACACTTGTAGGATTAATATAAAAGATATAATTATCATAAATTCACAATAAATTAATTATGGAAACTTAAGAACATTTTATCTCCTATCACTTTTGAGCTAGGGTATCAAAACACATAAGAAACAGTTAACCTTTTTAACATTGGTTCATAAAAACATGACAATGAAATGACCTCATTATTTTTGTGAAAAAATTATAGAATAAATTTAGAAACATATCTAAAATCAAAATGGCCCCATGAAAATCACACAATTTAGGATGAGCATCAGAAGATCCAATTCGAAATGGAAATGACCTTCTTCTTAACCCCCGTTTTACCAAACCTGACATAACTTGAAAAATACACGTCATGGTAACCTGACATTTTTCCCACAGCATAATGAAACATTATAATAACATCTAAAATCATCACCATATCACAAATATCTCTTAGTATTTCCATCCCATCTCAGTTGCATAACCAGCCCTTAAGATTTTGCATTGTCTAGGCTAGGGTCAACTTAAATACGATCATAAATCACCATAGATACTCTCCAAAAGGCCCTAACATACCTAGAATAGCTTGTATGACATCCTATCATTCTTCCATGAGCTCATATAGCTCCACAATTCAATATCATACCTCGTAGCACCCATATCTGGTCCAAATGAGCACATGAAATTTTGTCTTCAACCTATAACTACACCCTGAAACTCATGTGAGTGCCCAAGTGCTCTCTAATCATGTTTTTTCATGCTGTCCATATGCTCCCGAAGCCATCAATAAGCTGCAAACTCCATGCACTATCACCTAGGCTAGTTAGGTCACCTAATTAGGCTTGTTAGAGAAAGTAATTATCACTAAATTAATTTATGTAACCAAGAACACACTTGAATATCCATGACATCATCACTCATAGCATTATCTGACCATATTCCATTATCAAATTTGTCATTAATGAGATTATACATCAATGAAAACACCTAAGCCACACCATGCCAACAATCCTTTCCTCGTATAAGTCTCAACCATGTATTAGATACACTTCATCCAATGTTTCTTATAGATTTGATTCATGTTTATATTCATTTCAAAGACAATGTAAGTCAAGGTTTGTTCAAACAACACAAGACACAGTCACAATACTATTTTCAACTAGTTTGCCAACTTATATTTTAATGTTACAATGTGAATCCTTCTAATTAATACAATGACCTTGTAATCACCTCATTCACGTGTTCATCATTGGAGGGAGTTATTAATTCACATCATAAAACATTAGATATTGAATGCACAATTTTGACATCGCCTACACAGTCTAACTTAAACATTCTATTTAGAGATAGGGTATGCAACAATAACCCTTCATGAACTATTAAATGAAGTGAAAAAACTCTCTACATTCTCCATGAAATCACTATTCTAGTCTTTAAACCACACAACTCAATATCATTAGTAAATAAGATAAGATCGTTAAACAAAATAGAGCTTCATTTTATTTATATGACTATATTCTTATAAAAATCAATCTTAACCTCTTCATTTCCTTTCTCAACCTATCTCTCCTTGAGGAATCCTCTCCTCTTTCTCCTAGGAGGATAACCAATTTCCTTTGAATTCCATCCATTATATATTCTTCATTTAACCATAACCATATTTTTATTTGTCATTGACCTCTCATATGTCCAATACAATACAATGGGACAATTTACATCATTTGAACATTTAAAGTGACTCACTCTCTCTCTAGGACCTATTACTAATATGAATAAACTCCCTCACCCCCCCCATTTAGAACTAACTAAACACTCTCATCCTTGTAATTACATGTTTGAACTTTGAATTTACAATTTATAGGGAAACACTAGATTTAAAATTTATGACTACTAAATCACCTAAACTCCCTCTTAGGAACTCAAAACAGCTTAACACACTCATTACAATCATGAACAAGGAGGAATTTGTGTTTCTGAATTAATTTTGATGATGCACCTACATAATTTTGGAAAGGTGACTTACTTTTGGAATTTTTTTATTTTTAAATGAAAATGCAATATGATGTGATATTGATGTCAAAAATATGGACCTTATTTAGTTATGATGCCTAAGGTTTTTAAGGATTCTCTCTGGCCACTAATGATGTATAAATGAATACTACTCACTAGAAATTTTCTAGTCACAGACTTACCCCTTAATCAATCAGGATGGGGCAATTTCCATGGATAGTTGTTGGTTTACCTCGCGAGTGAAAAATAGTTAATTAGGATGGGACATTTCCCTTTTCACTGACAGGTCCTTTCAATGGGCCAAATACTTTAGGGTTCTAGTGATACTCCTCATAATGAGTTTTAGGGATCATTCCCAAGTACTTATCATAGTTTTGTAGATGGGTATTTACCCATATCTGAACTTGCAATGAATATGAAATAAAGGTTATTTCCCAATTCTTTCCCTTAAAAAGAAACAAATTTTTTTATTTTTTCATTAAAAAAATTACAAAATAGTAGTGTTTCCAACTACCTTGTAACCATATTGTTAGATTTTTTTGTAGAAAAATCACAACAAATCTCATCGCGACTAGCGACTGACTTGTGACTAGATTTTTATTTTTTATTTTTGGGTAGAAAAATTACAACACAGTTGTAGCTACAATTGGCCTATGAACATATTTTTTAGCAGATATTCAAATTTAAGTTTTATATCTACAAGTAAAATGTTAGGTAAAAATAAAAACAAATTGAAAGGACTATAAAACCTAAAAGAAGACATGATTAGATTTAGAAAACAAAGAAATTTACCCACAACTAAAATGGTCCAACCATTATTGCCAAAACATATGCCTAGATTAAGATCACCTGTAAGATGTGCTAGTAGATATGAAAATACAAAAATCAATGATACTAAACAAGTTGTATTACACTGCCATTGAAAAGAGGAGAATCATGTGTTCTTTTAACAAATAAAGTGGTTAAAATTCCTAATATGAATCTATAACCTACACACAAAAACACTTAGAAATATGTTAGTTATTTTTGATGGTTAGGGGACCTGCCCTGGTCAAATCCCTAATCATTTAAGGAGATAAAAATAAATTTTATTGAATAAAATTGACAAAACAATGCATGAAAATGAATGGTACACCTAACTCAGTCACATACTAGTCAGGGGTATAATTTCTTAATAGAATCAATCAAATTCTTGTTATTCGATTCAATGAAACTGTTACCTTGCAGGTAATAATTTGATGAAAAATTCAATATCATTCCTTAATCATATGCCCATTTTTTGGATTCAATAGATTGAAATAATAGAACATTATAAAAAACTAAGTATAAAGGTGTACCAAACCTTGTGATGATATTTTCTTCTAAAGAATATTTAACTTCTTATGCTATACTATTCTTTATGGGGATGAACCCAAGACCATTTGGTTTAATAACTAGTAGTTTTCAACACAAATTTATGTTGATAAGAAGAATTTGGATTAATTACTCTTCCAAATTCAAGGCCACATTGAGCAAATGGTTTTCCTTCTATGATTGGATTGAAATGACATGAAATCATTATTTTCTCTTTTTGTAAATACCCTAACATTTATGGCATGTTGTGACATGTGTTTGATCATCCTTGAATATTTTTAGTCAATAATTCCTATCTATCAATATTTTATGAGCAATGGAATTCCCAAAAGGATGTCAAATTCCCCATTTTTCATGAAAATTAGATCTCACTTGAACTTATTCTTCTTTTGTAAAACATATAAGGTAAATTCCTTTAAAATTATTTATGTATAAGACTCCTCTCTTGATCATATAATGAGATGTTTGAGTTTTAAATATTTTAGCTCGTAATCCTATTTAGTTCACACATTAAAAAATGGATGAAATTACTATAGCAATTAGCTTGATTCAACTTTGTCTAATAAACTTAGAAGGATGAAATTATGGGATCAACTATAGAAATGGTATGAACTAATCCCTATCCTCTTACTATTTTAGAAGATTCATCTCCAAATCAAAATATTGTAAATTTTCCATCCACTTCTCTCTTCTTTCACCTAGCTTGTTTTTTCCTAACATAAACTCTACTTCTGGATTAGTTATAATAGCACATGTTTTTCTCCCCAAAATGTAATATATGAATGTTTTAATTTTTTTTACCAATGTATATAATTGTACACTTGATCTAATGACCTAATGACATACAATCAAATTTGCATGTTTTAGATTGGTACTTATAATGTACCAATAATTGCACCCGTTTGTAATTTTGAATGTACTTTTATAAGACTCTTGATCACTTAGCTAGACAACCTTCTAATTAGGAAATCTTATCACTTCGGGACACTAAGTCAGTTACACCATGGAGTGTGAAACATGTAACATTCCATGGGTTCTACTTGACCCTTATGATACAAAATACATGAGACACCATTTGGAATTAGAATGGATTTGAAAGAGTTAGTATGTCATAGACCACTATTGTTAGTCCTCCATGGTACTAAGTTTAGTCAATATTCTGACAGTCACCAAGATCAGTTTACTCATGTGTTGACATGGCAATTGTATGACCTCTCATGTGGAGTTCAACATGACCCTAAAATAATAGAAAAATCAGCTAAGGATAAGATCCATGGAGTGAAGGACATGGAAAATTAGTTAGTGCTTCATGAATGGAAATAAAGTGTTACAAATCCAGACGTCAGACATTTTACAGAGTTTGTCAAAGGACCACTGGACAGAAAATACATGAAGTATTCACTACAGTTAGAAGTAACGATGTTGAAGCCAGAAGTTAAACTAGGCATCAATGACTGGAAAGGGAAATAAAAATTGATATCATGGCTAAGGTTAGAATCCATGAAACACTATCTTAGTATTCTATGCGTCCACCTAAATCCATAGTGCTTCGTATGAATTGTGTCAATTCCATGAAATGAGAAAACATAGTTGCAAGCATAGTTTCATCACACAATGGATCTAGAAGGAAAGGGCCTTTGAAGGAATAGGAAAAGTGTCTAATAGTAGAGCTGTAGAATATCACTTCAAGTCAGCACTAAATAGGGAAATGATCCTTGATGCACACCTTTCCTTGTACCAACACTTGCATTTTTTGGGTCACCATGATCTCTTCTAGGCTCCCAAGTCATTCTTGGACTGCTATCATGCATTCTTGACCTCTGAAAGCTACTTTCGTGTACTCTAGGACCTTGAATCATCTGATTTTTCCTTGTGGAAACATAGTTACATTCCCTTACTATATGACCAATCTCATTACAACTAAATCACTCCACTAGATTCTTTCTTTTGTAACCATCAACATGAGTAGATGAATCATTCAAGTAAACACTAGCAACATGAGCTACCTCATTGCATTTGTAGCATACCACAATCTTAGCATATTTGTTCCTATTGTCTCTCCATGGATGAGCATCTCTATAATACTTTATACATTATTTTTCTTTATGACTAAATGCATTACAAGAATAACAATATCCATTGAAAGTTCTTTCATACCTTTAGGCATTAGGTTGCCTAATAGGTTTGGTCTTCTCATTATCCTTGAAAATTTTCACCTTCTTTTCCTCTTTGATGCTTGGTTCACCAACTTTCTTGCATGAAACCATGTCTTCTTGTTTTATTTATTTATCCTTGAATTCATCCTTGAAGCCTAAACCAGATGTATCACCTACAATTTTCTGATTGCTAAGGATATCACCAAGAGCCTTGGAATTTTCTTTAAATTTATGATATGAATTTTCCTTTCTTACAACATCGGATAGCTCCTTCTTGAGTAGAATAATTTCTTCCTCCTTATATTGTAAGCTAAGATTTTGTTATCAACTAATTTTGACTTCACAAAATTAGTAAACGTGAAAATTTAAAAAAAAAAAATTCAAAAGTGTTATCTTGTGTGATTGTTCTCCTCCATCGCAATCGTCTTATTCTCACGGTCATTTTGGCTTTTGTTTCATCCATTTTGAATAAGCCCTTCTCCCGCTATGCCACAAACCGTGTTATAATTATTTAATTAATATTTATCTTGTTATTTAATAAAATTAGTATTTATTAAATTTTATGGGTTTTTAAGTAATAAATATAAGTTTTAATACTCATGGAAGTTGTTCGACAAACTTGGAAGAACTTTTCTTTTTTTGTTAATTGTCGTAACTGCGGTGAGAAACTACCAGGGAAAATTATTCTTCCGCTTCCAATTGTCATAGACAATTTTAATTTCACTTCCATCATCCGTAAATTGATGAGGAGACGGTTACGAGAGGATGCAAAAGCAAAGGAAATTGGGAAGAAGCAGAAACAAGGAAATATTGCAGATATCCAAAGCCATAAGAAGGAAAAAATTATTCTACAGGCACTACCCAAATTTCACAGGGAAACCTGGCATGGGCATTAGCTAGAGCCAGGCAATCTTGAGAGTTCCAAGTACTTGTCTCTATTTCTGAATCACACAAGAAGCCATCATTCTTCATTTTCTACAACTTCTCTTTGCTCTGTGCCACATGCCTTGCTCCAAGAAGCCACACCAAAAGTAAAATATGTTAGCAACCCATGTATGCAGCTGGTAGTTCAGGGAAAATTTTAGTGGCGAATATTCGTAATATGGCGAATATTCCATTTTTGAAAATTTTGAAAAGGCGAATTTTTTGGCACGGGCCAGTGACTTGTTCGCCTAAAAATTACACTTTAATTTTTTTTAGGGGTCGGCTTCGCCTACCCTTGAAAAATATCCCCTATATAAACCTAGATTATTCACCAGGTAGATCACTTCTACTTCACATTTTTCAACAATATGATATATCCCGTATTATAGACGCGCGACAAGGGGGTAAGTTATTAACGCGCGACAAGGAGGGTTTACAGACAAGGAGATACTGTAGATATTGACGCATAGTAGATGCATGACAAAGATTTTGTTGACGAATGACATGGAGTTTTTTTCGATGAGCAAGAAGAGGGCAGAGGTTGCAGACACGCGACAGGATATTTGTTGTCGCGCGTCAAAAAAATGCAGTGACGCGCGTCAACAGGCCTTAGTGACGCGCGTCAATAAACCTTAGTGACACGCGTCACTAAGGTCTGTTGACGCGCGTCACTAAGGCCTATTGACGTGCGTCACTAAGGCCTGTTGACGCCTTAGTGACGCGCGTCAACAGGCCTTAGTGACACGCGTCAACAGACCTTAGTGACGCGTGTCACTAAGGTCTATTGACGCGCGTCACTAAGGCCTGTTGACGCGCGTCACTAAGGCCTGTTGACGCCTTAGTGACGCGCGTCAACAAGCCTTAGTGACGCGCGTCAACAGACCTTAGTGACGCGCGTCACTAGGGTCTGTTGACGCGCGTCACTAAGGCCTGTTGACGCGCGTCACTGCATTTTTTTGACGCGCGACAAGGAGGTACAATAGATATTGACGCATAGCAGATGCACGACAAAGTTTGTTGATGCGCAACACGGAGATTTTTTGATGAGAAAGCAGAGATCGGAGGCTGCAGACGCGCGACGGGATAGCACCCTCAGTGATGCGCGTCAATAGGTCTGTTGATGCGCATCACTAAGGTCTGTTGACGTGCGTCACTAAGGTCTTTTGACGCGCGTCATTGCATTTTTTTTGATGCGCGACAGCAAAATATCCCGTCGCGCGTCTGCAGCCTTCTGTCGTAGTGCTTGATAATCAGGTGAAATTTTTTCATACAACCCCCAAAAAATTCGCCTTCCCGTGAAACCGGTTCCGGGGATATTCACCAGGTATTCTCCACCTCTGATTTCCAAGAGGTGTCTTAAAATGAACCCTGTGGTAGTTGTGTTTATTGTTTGTTGTTGTTTTGTGCAGTAGGAATAAGATCAAAATGATGTTTCCATGCATGTCCAAGGATAGTGTGCACACAGCCACAAAAGGGAGAAGTTGAAAGAAAAATCAGTCCAGACAAAGATCCATGCCATGCTTGGAAGGAAGAATGAAGTCTGTTTTTATCCATATATAGCCTAAGAAGGAGGAAAGAAATCTATTTGCACATTCACAGAAAAGAAAGAAGTTTGTTTGGAAATTCACACACATCCTTAGAAGAGGAGAATCAACATGCATCATCATCAAACATGTCCACGCAACCTGCAGAAAAGACAAAACAAAATGCTTAGAATTCCACACATGCTTAGGAAGGAGGCCAAAGAACATATTTCCCACGCCCAAGGAATGAATCCACCCATGGGTAAAAGCAAGAGAAACAACAATTTGAATAAGACAAAACATTCCTCCCACGCATTCATCAAAGAAAGCAGCCAAGGAAATAAATTTTTCCATGCTAATCAATCAAACAACCAAAAGAAATAATCAACGCATGCATAGAAATTTCTTTTTATTTTTAAAAAAACAAAGAAAATACCTAGAATGCCACTCATAGGAGAAATAATAAGTTCCAACCAGTTTTCAACGTATGCAGCAAAGAGAAAAATGTGAAATTCGACGCCTTCTCCAGATCATACTCATTTCTTTTTATTATTATTTTAAAAAAAGAAAGAGAATTTATAGAAGTCCACGTAAGCCTATTGAAAGCAAAAGATCAATGCGTCAGGGAAACGGAAAAAGATCATTCACTGCCAAAGAAGAAAAATACCAGGCTCATACAACTCAGGCATTACTGATGTATATCGGCAAAAAGAAAAATGAATTTAATAAAGAAAATGATAGATGCGGAAAGAACATGTTGTTGGTTGTATTTGTTGAAGTAATCAACTTTGGAGCTCGATATCTCGAAGTCACATGATTGTCGAGAAGAAAGGTTTGGTTCGTTGAATTACCACCATCTTCATATACTAATTTTCAAAATTTTAAATGCGCAGCACCTTGTTTGATATTTTTCACGAACCCAAGAAAAACTTAGTTTGCTCGATTTTGCCGCGCGTACAATTTCAACTTGGCAAAAAACCTATTTTGAGAATCCGTATCTCAAGCACAGATGATCATCAAGAGAAATGGTTTAGTTCGTTGAATTCTTATCAACTTCATCTGCTCTTTTGCCAAATTTCAAACATGCATGACCTTGTGTGATATTTTTCATGGAGTCAAATAAAATGCAGTTTGCATGATTTTGCTGCGCGCGGAGTTTTTAGCCTGTCAAGGTGACTCACTTTGAGAGTTGATATTTTGTACCCACATGATGTTCAAAAGAAATTAATTGTTTTGTTAAATTATCATCACCTTCATATGCTTCCTTGCCAAGTTGTAGATTCTTAGGGTGACATTTGTTATTTTTTCCAGGCTAAAACCAAACATGATTTTTACAGTTTTACACTTGCATTTTCCTAGCAGTTCCAGAAGAGTCAACTTTGACCTTTAATATTTGACTGAAGAATTTGATTGGGGAAAAACCTTCTGAGACGAAAATTTTTGGTGCCTTAATATACTTCCTCATGCAATGAGAATTTATCAGGACAAGATTTGTTATTTTTCCCATGGTAGTTTTACAGGTGATTTGTGCAGTTTTGTAAGATGAAAGTAATAGCCATAAATCACGCTTCTGTCACAATCATGTTATCTTCAAACAAAATAATGTTGTGGTATGTATTCCTAGGCATTCTACTCACCTCGACGCTCCATTCAGAGTATGAGAACATCGCCGATACTAACTTGGGACACGTCAACATAGGTCGATTATGTGATCGCATATCAACCGAAGGCGAGTCACAATTTTCCTAACGCTTGTTCTGAATTGGTCATCACTTGCATGGATGCACCAAAAAACTTTCATAGTGTGGCGATTCAACTCCAACAGCTCCGAAGCAAAAGTAACCTCTAACTTCCTTATTATACGGTATAAGCTGTAGCTATTGGCATTGGTCTCTTCGGAGTCAAAATCCATTGTTATCGGTAGAGATCGATAATGGGAGAATCTTGTCTACAAAAATTATTTTCACTTGATCGTTGTACGGAGCTACTCATCGAAAAACCAAGACCAATGATAAGTACAATTGTGTAGATCATCAAGGAAGGCCACATCATTCAAGTGTGTCCCTGTCATCTCTCAGTTAGCAGTGTGTGCAGTACTTCATCGGCCAGTCTTAAAGTTGGAGTGTTATCAAATTGGATGATCGTGAGTGAATCAGAATGCCAACACTTCAGGATGGTGATAAAGACAAAATACATAACTCTAGGAAGTGAATTGCCATTTTGGCTCTTGGAAGATCTTCTCAATGGTGAAATATCAAAAGATGGATTCTGACAAGCCAAGGTAGCGTAATGACAACAGTCTTGCGACAAATGAATAATTTATCATGGAAGGATATTCATAGCATGTGGAAAATTGTGTGTAATTATGAATGTGAATATGAATGAAGATGAAGTTGCTCACACCAGGATGTTGCTCAAATGGAGGGTTAGATGAGTTTCTCTAGTTTCAAGATCGGCTCTCTTATCACCTGGAGGATTGCGGAGCATGGTCAATGAGTTCATTCCCGTACAAATGGGATAGGCAGAATCTTGGCCCAATGGATAAGGAATTGACCCTAGGTGTTTTGATCTAGGTGTCGCATTGTTGACTAGGATGTCTAGGTGTGCATCCAAGTCATTTAAGTGGGGTCTGTGTGTGCCCATTTCTTTTATGACTTTTTAACTTAAATGGTTTCTATTTTTAGTCACTTTTTAAAAGTTGGTTGAAAAATCCAAAGTCACTTAAGTTCCCTATTTAATGTTCATGTAAACCCTAACTACTTTGTAACCAACTTTTGGGTTGCAAAAGAAATTCAGGGGCTTATTTGTAAGGGTGACTTTGAGAGAGCAGAAGAAAATAATTTTGTGTGCAAGCTTTGCTTCAAAGAAAGAAACTTTGTGTTCTTTTGAGAAGACATTTTGGAGTTAATGAAATATGAACTTTGTGTCCCATTCATTTTCTCTTATAGCATTTGATGTTCTTATGTTTATTAGATGTTAGTGTTTGAATCTTGCATACAAATATTGTCTTTGATCTTATTGTCAACGTTATTAATCTGTTGTTCTTGTTCACAGTGATCAAGCTCTGATTATCTACTTGCTCGCATGTGTTCCCTTTTACACATTCTTGTTTACCTAACTCAAACTCCATGTTATTTGTGTTAGTTATTCATCTTTCCTCTTCGTGTAATATTAGGCTCTATTTTTACCTAACTCTTGCATGTTATTTCAACTCATTCCATTCCACTCTTTTCCTTCATTCCAATCCATCTCCCTCATTCAATTTTTCTTTCCATTGATGTTCCAAAACACCCCCCACATATAATTTTGAATGTACATATGTAAATACAGTTTTGGTTTTCAATAAAGGCAGTCTCGCCTTCATTGAGGAGGGACTTTGTTCCCACACTATTGCATGTCATTTGCATGCGTGCAAATCCATATGCTAACAGTTTTTTGGTGACTCTACTTGGGACTTAGAAATCGTTAACCAATTCTTAGTTAAATCTTTATGACTATCCCCTCTGCACAAGCTCTAATTCTTCAACCGAGCCTTGTGCCCGACAAAGATTTTCAAGGAGACATTTTTGCCAACCTTCTAATAGTAGCTTGGTAAAACCATGAAATTTTGCAGCAATTTATCGTTGTTGATAGAGCCATCGATAGAGAAATCTACATTGAAGACCTTAGAAGAAGAGCACCCGCACTTGTGGCCAGAATACCTCCTGGACACGTGTTGATCGTTGTTCACCGACGCGGTCTTCTTCCACAAAGTTAATAAGTTGTATGACTATTATAGGTAACCCACCTATCTTGTAGCCAAATCTTGTTTTTGCAGATACTCAAGAAGACATATCATCATATTTGAGGCAAGCTATTTGGGAAAAACACACGAACAACTATCATTTTCATCTCACCACATCAATACTTGATAATGAAGAAGAGGAAGCCATGAGAGTTACTAGAGTTATTCAGGTGCAAATAGCTCAAGGAAGAGAGCGAAGAGAAAAGGCTAGATCTTATCAGAACATGCCAGTGATCCCTTCACAATAAAGATTTCAAACTGGAAGGAAAGAGGTTTACATGAGGAGAAAAAGCTAAAGGTCGATCCAATCCCATTTTTGACTTTCAAGGAAAGTTTGGTTTCAAGTTATCTCCTCCCAAGAAGAATACACCTCATAGATCTACAATCCTTGCATCAAGGCCTGAAAGAGAAAGCAAAGAAGGAATCACTACCATTCAATCACTTGTCCTTGCTCACGTTGTTTTACCTTCGCATACCACCTTTCCCAAAATGGCAGTCAACGTACCATGGAGAAATGCCATAGGCCCATTATCCTTACCAGCTTGACATGACCTCCCAAGAGGATCAAGAAAGATTCTTCCCAAGTTTGATGGAGATGGGAAGACATAACCAGATGACCACATTTCTGCCTTTTTCATTGCATGTGTTGTTTTTTCGGTAGAATATGAAGATGTTTCTATTCGCCTCTTAGTCGAAACATTGCATGATGTTGCTGCAGATTGGTTTCATCATCTGCCCAATGGATGCATCACGAATTGGAATGATATGAAAACTAAGTTTGAAGATCGATTCAAAATGGCAGAAGATGAAAATGCTCTTCTTGTCCATCTATCTCAGGTGAAGAAAGAGCTAACCAAACCCATGAGGAACTTCATGGCTAAATTCAACAAAATGGTGAATAAATTTCCTATCGGGATTCATCCAAATCCTGATGGACAAAAATGTTTCTTTATTAACGCACAACAACCAGAAGTGTGCTATCAGCTGAGAAGGGATAGAGTGGCTACTTTGGAACTTTCTCAATCCTTGGCCTTTGAAATTGAGGAGAAATTAATCATGGCATGGAAATTCAAGAAAACTTCCCTCAAGGGAAAGAGTCAAGAAACTCCTAATGCTTCAGAAGCTATACTTATTAAGTTAGCTAACGATGTGCTAGCATTGAAAAAATAAGTTACTCAGAGTAGTAAACCCTCTCCTTACAAAGACATTCCAAGGAAAGGCTACGTTCCCAAAAAATTCAGGATTTCATGTTCTTCGACGAGGCTTGCTATTGAAGTAGCTCCCACAACTAACTCAAAATGTGACATCATTGAAGAAAGCAACAATGAAGTTGAAGTCATCGAGGTTGATGAGGAAGAGCCAAATTCTAGAACATCTGAACCTAAAGTTAAAGATCCTAAGGGAGAAAGTAATAATCATTTCTTCGAGTACCGTTCAAAAGAAGAAGACGAATACGAAGAAATTATAGAAGATATGAATAGCCAGTCTTTCGCTGTCTTCACACACTCTCAGAAAAAGGAGAAAAATACCACTAAGGCGGGAGATAAAGAGGTTTCCAAGGAAGTTCCTAAAGAATCCAAAATTAAAGAAAATTCCAAAGAATCAAAGATAGTTGAGACTCCTAAGGTCAAAACTATCTTACAGAAAGGAGAACTTGTGCTGAGTCAATCCATAGATAAATCAGCTACGAAGAAATTTTCTTATTCTACATCAGTATCAACCAAGCTCGAAGCAAAGGTCAAAAGTGTGCCATCATCAAGTTTGAAAAAACTAGTATCTGAGACATCAAGTACGATTACTTTTCCCAATTTTGATATCATTGATCATATCAATAAAACAAAAATTTCCATGTCATAGGCAGAGTACTTGAAGTCCAATAAGGATTAACTTGAGAAATTGGTCCAATTTATCAAAGGTGACTCTACTTTTCATTCCTCCAAAGGAATTTTGAAAACTCTCAAAGATGGGAAAACTCAAAATATTGTGGTGGTCACTACACCTTCAAATGAAAAGATTGAACCTTTCTTTGTGTCATTTCTGATCAACGGATGCAAATTAAGTAATTGCATTATAGACTCTAGAGCCTCAGATAATGTGATGCCGAAAAAAGTAGCACATGCTCTTGGTTTGACTTGTATGAGAACATTTGGATCTTGTTACTCCATGGAAACAAAGCAAGTTCCTTTGATCAGTTAGATTAAAGATGCCTAAATGGTTTTAGCCCAATTCCCTCATAAGCGAGTTAAGGTAACTATTTTAGTTGCTAACAATCCCGCTTCATATGGTATGTTGTTGAGCAGGAAATTTTGTAGAGACCTAGGTGGGGACATTCAAATGGATTGGTCTCATGCTATGATCCCTATCAGTGGAGAAATGAAGAAGCTAATGCCAAAGAGTCAAGCAAAGTTCATGGTAACGAAAACTGAAGATCCTCACGCATAGATCATGTTCCAAGACTCAAGTATGGGTAATTATATGATGACTACAAAGCTTCATGCAACTGAGGTCACTTGCCAAGACCCTAATGAGATATGGATTCTTGAGTTCGATGGAATTTTTTTTTCAACAAGTTATGGTGCAGGAGTGGTGCTCATATCTCCAGATGATAAAATATTTCCTTTTTCCTACAAACTTGAATTTTCAAATACTAACAACACTGCAGAATATGAGGCATTAATCCTTGGCCTCCAAGTTGCAGAGGAGAAAGGGATCAAAAATTTGGAAGTCTTTAGAGATACATAATTGATCATGAAACAAGTTAAAAATCAGTTCCAAGTAAAGAATGATCGTTTGAGACACTACAGAAATAAAGTCTGGGAAACAATAGAAGTCTTCGATACTTTTTCCATAAAATTTGTCCCTCGTGAAAAGAATGACAAAGTAGATTCTCTAGCAGTCTCAGCTTCATTAATGATTCCTCATTTAGAGTTTGATCAAGAAAAATACACCATTGAAATGGTTTTTAGGCCAAGTGTTCCTGACAATGCAGAAAATTGGCAAGTATTCAATGATGATCAACAAATTATTGATTTCTTGGAAAAAAGGGATAATTTTGAACAATTGTACTTTGAAGGAAGTGATTCTACATTTCACGAATCGATGACCTCACCCATTCAAGAAGGAGTTGAGAACAAAGATCCTGGTGATGGCATCATTCAACTCAAAGGAAATAAAATTCCAAAAGGATTGGTTTCACTTGAAGAACTTTTTGATAAACATGATAGGTTTATCAAAGAGAAAGAGCAAGTAGGACCTGTGAATTCTACTGAATATGAACAAGTTAACATTGGTACCAAGGATAAACCTCACCTTGTCAACATCGGTAAGTGTTCCTCACCTGAGGAGCGCAAGAAATTCATAAGCCTCCTTACATAATATTTTGATGTTTTGGCTTACTCATATGAAGAATTGAAGTCTTTCCAACTTAGGGAAATGGAGCATGCCATACCTTTGGAGCCTGGTGCGGTTCCATTTAGGAAGAAACAAAGACAATATAATCCCAAGATTGCAGGGACAATATTCCATGAAGTTCAAAAGATGTTAGATGCACGAATAGTGTTTATTATTCGACATTCGACCTGAATAGCTAATATTGTACCGATTTGCAAGAAAAATGGAGAAATTAGGATTTGCGTGGATTTCCACAGTCTTAATCAAGCTTCCTTGAAAGATAATTATCCAATATTGGTCATGGACCATATTCTGCAGGTAGTAGCTGGATCGAAAATTCTATCCATACTAGATGGTTTCTCTGGTTATAATCAGATTGAAGTGGCTAGAGAAGATCAACATAAAACTGCATTCACCACCCCCTGAGGTATGTTTGCATATAGAATAATGCCTTTTGGTTTGATTAATACCGACGCTAATTTTCAAAGGGCTATGGATATGAAATTCACAAATTATAAAGACAAGATCATCGTGATATACCTAGATGACTTGATAGTGTTCTCAAAGAAGCGAGAAGATCACCTAAGAGATTTAGAGAAAATATTGCAAAGGTGCACACTTCATAAGATTTCTCTAAATCCAAAAAAGTCTGTGTTCAGAGTTATAGAAGGGAAACTCCTAGGTCATATTGTTTCTAAGGAAGGAAATAAGATCGATCCTGAGTGTGTTCAAGCTATCAAGAATCTTCCCTTGCCTATAAGTAATCCTGGGGTTCACTCATTCTTTGGGAAGGTAAAATTTTTGAGAAGGTTTGTGCTAGATTTTTCCGAGTTAACCAAACAAATCGCTGATATGATGAAAGGAAAAGAATCCTTCAAATGGTCAAAAGAAGGTAGAGAAGCATTTGAGAAAATCAAGGGTGCTATTACAAAAGCTCCTACACTGGCGTGTCCTGATTTTAAAAAGGATTTTATAATCTATTGATATTTTTCACCGCATACAATCTCTGTCATCCTGACTCAACACAATCAAGAAGGAGTTGAATCTCCTATTGCATTCATGAGCTCTAGATTCAAGAAACATGAACTTAATTACACTCCCCTTGAGAGACATGCGTACGTGGTGGTGAGAGCCTTGAAACATTTCAGGTACTATGTGTTGAATTCTCACACCAAATTCTTAGTTTCGGACACCACAGTTAAATCAATGTTGACGCAAAAAGAACCGGGATCTAAAAGAGGTAATTGGGTCTCCAAGATCCAGGAATATGATTTGGACATCAAACCTACCAAGTTGGTTCGAGGAATAGGACTCTGCCAACTCATCGCAGAGAATGAACCACGAGATGAATCTGAAGAAGAACCAGTTGAAGAAGGTTTACCACTGGTAGTTTTCATCAGTACCACAGCTGAATGGTATTCTGATATAACCTACTTTCTCATGTATGGAAAATGTCCTAAGAATCTGACAGCTAAGGAAAAACGAGCTATCAAACTAAGAGCTGCCAGGTACGTCATTTGGGACAACACTTTGTTCAAGAAAGGAATTGATGGCATCTTCCTCAGATGTGTTGACAAAGAAAAACAACCTAGGTTGTTGGAAGCCTTTCATAATCATGCTTGTGGTGGTCATTTCTCTGGCCCAGTTACAACTCATAAAAAATTTTGAGCACATTATTACTAGCCCACTATGTTTTTAGATGCTCAGAAATGGGTGACAAAATGCGAAGCTTGTCAGCAATTTGTTGGAAGACCAAAATTGGCAGCTTTGCCTTTGAATCCAGTTGTCATTGAAGAACCCTTTCAACAATGGGGTTTAGATTTCATCGGGGTTTTGAATCCTAATTCTAGTGTTGGTCATACTCACGTGCTCACCGCAACTGACTACTTTACAAAGTGGGTAGAAGTTATACCAGTGAAACAAACATCTATTGCGGGTAATCTGTGACTTCATTAAAGAAAATATAATGATTCGTTATGGAATTCCACACAAGATCATGATAGACAATGCCTCAAATTTTTCTTCTGTAGAGATGATAGGTTTTTGTTATGGGTATGGGATATCTTTATCTCATTCATTAGATTACTACCCTCAGGGAAACAGTCAAGCAGAATCCAGTAACAAAAACATCATTACTATCGTGCGCAAGTTAGTCGAAGAAAATCAAAGAACTTGGCACAAAAAGTTATATGATGCATTGTGGGCTGACCGCATAACTCCCAAAAGAGCAATCAGGGATGTCCCCATTCCAACTCTTGTATGGAACCGATGCTCAAATTGCCATCACATTGGAGTTACCAGCATTATGATTGGCTCAGGCAGTTGACAATGAATGCTTCACCAATGCGTTAGATAAAAGGATCATGTTCATAAGCAAGCTTGAAGAGCAGAGAAGTCAAGTGGAAAACAGGATCGAGGAACATCAATCCAAGGTAAATAAATTGTTTGAGAGGAAAACTAGGGAGAGACAATTTCAAATCAATGACTTGGTTCTTCTCTGGGACAAAAGACGTGAACTGAAAGGAAAGCATGGGAAGTTTTATTCACTGTGGCTAGGCCCTTTTAAGATTAGACATTTCTGTGGAGATAACACTTATTACTTGGCATATCCTGATGGAACTCATTTTCCTTTGCCCTACAACGGGCAATATCTCAAGCACTATCAAAATTGAAAATGGGTTGTCCCCCGTATGTACATAGGTAATTAGGATTTTGGTTTGTTTGTTTTCCCTTTTTTTCAGTTTCCTCTCTTTTGTCATCCCGTTTTTATGCTCCATCGTTTTTGGGATCATGTTCATTGAATATTTGGGTCTGGGTCCGTTGTTGCGTCCATAAAGTCCTTGTCCCCAATAAGAGCCAACTGTTATCAGCTAATTTTGACTTCGCAAAATTAGTAAACGTGAAAATTTAAAAAAAAAAAAATCAAAAGTGTTATCTTGCATGATTTTTCTCCTCCATCGCAATCGTCTTATTCTCATGGTCATTTTAGCTTTCGTTTCATCCATTTTAAATAAGCCCTTCTCCCGCTATGCCACAAACCGTGTTTTAATTATTTAATTAATATTCATCCTGAACTTTAATAAAATTAATATTTATTAAATTTTATGGGTTTTTAATTAATAAATATTAATTTAATACTCATAGAAGTTGTTTGACAAACTTGGGAGAACTTTTTTTCTTTTTATTAATTGCTGCCGTGAGCAAGTGCCGGGGGCAATTTTTCTTCCGCTTCCAATTGCCGTAGACAATTTTAATTTTGCTTCCTATCATCTGGGAATTGATGAGGAGATGGTTACAAGAGGTTGCATAAGCAGAGGAATTTGGGAAGAAAGAGAAACAAGGAAATATTGCAGATATCCAGAGCCAGAAGAAGGAAAAGCTTGTTCTACAGGCACTACCTGACTTTCACATGGAAACCTGACATGGGCATTAGCTAGAGCTAGGCAACCTTGAGAGTTTAGGTAGTTGTCTCTATTTCTGAATCACAGCAAGAAGCCATCATTCTTCATTTGCTACAACTTCTCTTTGCTCTGTGCCACACACCTTGCTCCAAGAAGCCACAAATAAAATCCCGTATGCAACCCATGTATGAAGGTGAAATTCCACAGTTGTGTTTATTGTTTGTTGTTGTTTTGTGCAGCTAGGAATAAGATCAAAACGAAAGTTTTCCATGCAAGTCCCAAGGATAGTGTGCACATTTCCACATAAAAGGAGAAGTTGAAAGAAAAATCAGTCCAGAATAAAGATCCAGTGCCATGCTTGGAAGGAAGAATAAGACTCAAATGAAGAAGTCCACGCCATTTTGGATGAATGAATCATTTTTATCCATGAGAAATTTCCAAAGCCATGTTTGCACATTCAGAAGGAAAGAAGTCTGTTTGGAGATTCCACACATAGCCTGAGGAGAGGAGAATCAACATGCATCATCTTCAAACATGTCCACACAGCCTGTAGAGAAAGACAAAACAAAATGCTTAGAATTCCACACATGCTTAGGAAGGAGGCCAAAGAACATATTTCCCATGCCCAAGGAATGAATCCACCCATGGGTAAAAGCAAGAGAAACAACAATTTGAATAAGACAAAACATTCCTCCCATGCATTCATCAAAGAAATTAGCCAGGGAAATAAATTTTTCTATTCTAATCAATATAACCAAAAAAGAAATAATCAACACATGCATAGAAGTTTCTTTTTAGATTTATTTTAAATTAAGAAAGAAAATACCTAGAATGCCACGCATAGGAGAAGATAATAAGTTTCCAACCAGTTTTCAATGCATGCAATAAAGAGAAATATGTGAAGTTCAACGCCTTCTCCAAATCATACTCATTTCTTTTTTTATTATTTTTAAAAAAGAGAGAATATATAGAAGTCCATGTAAGCCTGTTGAAAGCAAAAGATCAATGCACCAGGGAAACAGAAAAAGATCATTTGCTGCCAAAGAATAAAAATACCAAGCTCATACAACCCACACATTACTGATGTATATCGGCACAAAGAAAAATGAATTTAATAAAGAAAATGATAGATGCGGAAAGAACATGTTTACCGCAGTTTGTATCTGTCAAAGTAATCAACTTTGGAGTTCGATATCTCGAAGTTGGATGATCACCGGGAAGAACGGTTTGGTTCGTTGAATTATCCCCAACTTCATGTACTCATTTTCCAAATTTCAAATGCGCAATTTCATTTGATATTTTTCACGAACTCAAGAAAAACTCAAATTTGCTCGATTTTGCCGGTGCGTACAATTTCAGCTTGGCGGAAAGCCTACTTTGAGAATCCATATCTCGAGCCCAGATGATCGTCAAGAGAAACGGTTTGGTTCATTGAATTCTTATCCAATTCATGTAATCTTTTTCAAAAATTCAAATACGTACAACAATTCATTTGATATTTTTCACGGAGTCAAATAAAATGCAATTTGCATGATTTCGTTGCGCGCATAGTTTTCAGCCTGTCAAGGTGACTCACTTTGAGAGTTGATATTTTGAACTCAGATGATTTTCAAGAGAAATTAATTGTTTATTTCAATTCTACATCCACCTTCATATGCTCCCTTGCCAAGTTGTAGATTCCCAGGGTGACGTTTGGTATTTTTCCTAGGATAAAACCAAACAGGATTTTGCAGTTTTACACCTGCATCTTCCTAGCAATTTTAGAAGAGTAAATTTTGGCCTTTAATATTTGAATGAATAATTTGATTGGGGAAAAACCATTCTGACACGCAAACTTTTGGTACCTTAATAAACTCCCTCATATAGTGAGAACTTCTCAGAACAAGATTTGCTATTTTTCCCAGGGCAGTTTTACAGGTAATTTGTGTAGTTTTGTAAGATGGAAGTAATAGCCTGAAATCACGCTTCTGTCACAATCATGTCATCTCCAAAAAAAATGATGTTGTGGTATGGATTCCAGGGAATTCTAATCACCTCGACGCTCCATTCAGAGTATGAGAACATCGTCGATACCAACTTGGGACACGTCGACATAAGTCGATTCTGCGATCACATATCAATTGAAGGCGAGTCACAGTTTTCCTAACGCTTGTTCTGAATTGTTCATCACTTGTATGGATGCACCACAAAACTTGCATAGTTTAGAAATTCAATTCTAACAGTTCCGAAGTAAAAGCAACCTCTGACTTCCTCATTATGCGGTATAAGTCGTAGCTATTGGTATTAGGTCTCTTTGGAGTCATAAGCCATTGTTATCGGCAGAGATCGATAATGGGAGAATCTTGTCTACAAAAATTATTTTCAGTTGATCATTGTATGCAGATTTATTCATCAAAAAACCAAGACCAATGATAAGCTACAATTGTGTGGATCATCAAGCAAGGCCACATCATTCAAGCATGTCCCTGTCAGCTCTCAGTTAGCAGTGTGCAATACTTCATCGACTAGTCTTAAAGTTGGAGCGTTCTCGAATTGGACGATCATGAGAGGATCAGAATGCAACAACACTTTGGGATGGTGACAAAGACAAAATACATAACTCCAGGAAGTGAATTGCAATTTTGGCTCTTGGAAGATCTTCTCAATGGCGAAAGATCAAGAGTTGGATTCTGACAAGCCAAGGTGGCGTAATGACTACAGTCTCGCGAAAAATAAATAATTCACCATGGAAAGGCTATTCGTAGCATGTGGAGAATTGTGTGTAATTGTTGAATGTGAATACGAATGAAGACAAACTTTCTCACACCATGATGTTGCTCAAATGGAGGGGTGGATGAATTGCTCAAGTTTCAAGCTCAGCTCTCTTATCATTTGGAGGATTGCGGAGCACCGTCAATGAGTTCATTCCCGTATGATCAGGATAGGCGGACTCTTGGCCCAATGGATAAGGCACTGACCCTAGGTGGCACATTTTGATCTAGGTGTTTATTGTTGACTAAGATGTCTAAGTGTGCATCCAAGTCCCATTTAAGTGGGGTTATAAAGTGTGTGCCCATTTATTTAATCACTTTTTAAATGTTCGATAACTTAAGTGGTTTCTATTTTTAGTCAGCTTTTTAATAAAGTTAGTTGAAAAATTCAAAGTCACTTAAGTGTCCTATTTAATGTTCATGTAGAACCCTAACTACTTTGTAACCAACTTTTGGGTTATAAAAGAAAGTCAGGGGCTCATTTGTAAGTGGTGACTTTGAGAGAGGAGAATAAAATACTTTTGTGTGCAAGTTTTGTTTTAGAAAGAAACTTTGTGTTCTTTTGTGAAAACATTTTAGAGTTAATGAAATATGAACTTTGTGTCCCATTCATTGTCTCTTATAGCATTTGATGTTCTTATGTTCATTAGATGTTAGATGTTTAAATTTTGCAGGCAAATATTGTCTTTGATCTTATTGTCAACGTTATTAATATGTTGTTCTAGTTCACAGTGATCAGAGCTTTGATTATCTACTTGCTCACATGTGTTCCCTTTTACTCATTCTCGTTTAGCTAACTCAAACTCTGTTTTATTTGTGTTAGTTATTCATCTTTCTTTTTCATGCAATATTAGGCTCTACTTTTACCTAACTATTGCATGTTCTTTCAATTCATTCCATTCCACTCCTTTCCTTCATTCCATTCCATCTCCCTCATTCACTTTTCTTTCCATTGATGTTCCAAAACACCTCCCACATACAATTTTGAATGTACAGGTGTAAATACAGTTTTGGTTTTCAATAAAGGCATCCTCACCTTCATTGAGGAGGGACTTCGTTCCCACACTGTTGCATGTCATTTGCATGCATGCAAATCCATATGCTAATAGATTCATAGTGCTCATTTGCATCTCTAGATTTTGTAAATTTTCATTAAGCTTCTTAGTAATGGCCCAATGCTTCCCTTCTGGTTCTTGAATTCTTGCTTCATATTCCTTAACCTGTGATTTTGATTTCTCATTATCTATTTCAACATGATTCAATTTTTAATGAACACAAAACAATTTAGTCACAATGTCATCCTATTATCCTTCAAAACCTTTACAAGACTCTGAAAAAAAATTCATCCATTAATGAAGAACCACCACTAGTGGATCTTATAGATTCCTTTGTCATGAATAGGACCTCATCACCTATATTTTTGTGATCACATTCAAAATCAGAATCAAATCCATTATCTTCACTACTTTCTTCAGAAGAAAAGGCTTCTTCCTTGGTATAAAAACTCTTCTTACCCTTCTTCTTATAATCAAACTTCTTGAATCCTTTCTTCTCTTTATCATACTTCTGATTTTTCTTCTCATGATCACTTTCATGATCATCATTCCCCTTCTTATCATGTCTATGAGGAAACTTAGCAGAAAAATGGCCTACTTTACCAAAAATAAAGCATATTAAAAATGAATTTTATCCTTGTACTTATCAATTCCAACAGTCAGCCTCCTAGCAAACATGGAAAATAGTTCTTGATCACCTAGCTCATGAGTAATCGTCATCAACTTTGGCCTTCTTGTTCTTTTCCATCTTGTTTAAACTTTTAAAATTATCTCTTTTTTGGTTGGTTTGGAGTCAATCATCCACATCTAACAAGCAGGATCAAAGTACCATGTAATTCATCCATTCTTCGAAGTATTCAAATCCTTTTGCCTATTCAATAGCATACACTTTAGAATTAAACTTAGGATTTAAGTGACCTCAAAACCTTTTCAACAACTACTTATTATTTCACATATTCTCATAACCATTTCATGCTAGTTGAAAACCATTGTCAACTCTAATAAGATATGCAACTATAGACTCATTATCATTCATCTTGAGACACTCTCAAACTTATTTTTAAAAGTTTGAAGCTTAGTAAATTTGTCACCTTTGAGTCTCCTTCATACAAACACTTGGTTAGTTTCTCCCATGATTCTTTTGTTGACTTTCAATGCATCACTTTTCCCATCTCAGATACTCCAAGACCACATATGATAACATTAAAGGCCTTTGAGTTATCCTCATACATGCCTTCTTATCTACAGTGGTAGTAAATGGATTAGTGGCAGGAGTAGTATAGCCATTATCCACATCCTCTTCAAACATCAAACCCTAGACCCATTATATGAGTTTTCATCCTCAAGCTCCAAAAATCATAATACACACCACCAAACAAAGGTTCCCTGTTGGTTAAGGAACCCACTCTGTTGGCTCACCATCTTTGTGCTTCAAAGGTTCTCCTTTCAAGTGATCAAAATTATCCAAAAGGACCTACTCTGATACTAATTTTTGGAAGCAAACTAGACTGAGAGGGGGGTGAATCAATCCTTACAAAATTAAATCAGATTTCATATTACTTATTCAAATCACACAACCACTTATCCAACCATTAATGTGTGCACAATATCAAATACCATACATGCAATGAACTCTAAACAAGAGAATCAACACAATGGCACAAGATATAAGTGGGAAACTCTTGAGGGGGAATAAAAACCACTTGAAACACAATATCCTTATATTGATATTTTTCAAATTTATTAAGGCACCAACCCCACAAGGAGCACCAACCCCTAGTTTTTTGAAGCACCAAATCCACAAGGAGGACTACAACTCACCAAGATAATAAATCACCCACTCAACCACCTTATTAATGAATATATCTGATGTAATTTTCTTCCAAAACTGATTTGAGATCACAAATTCAGCTTACACTCCTTCAAACGCTTTGTTCAAACACTAGGTCTTCAAACTTGCATAAACTTACAATTTCTTCACTATCTCAAAGCATCAAATCCATTGCACATACACTTGACTGTAATTCTTCAACATTTCACAAAACTTGATGAGATCTCAAAAACCATTCCTTTGAACCTGAAAAACGCTAACACCTAGGTCGCACTTTTAGCACATACTCAACTAGCTCACAAGTTTGCACCCAAAACATACACTTTTATAAGCTCTTCCTTCATTAAAATTCATAATGGATTTAAGTTTCCATCCATCTAGTCTCAAGCATAATAATATTAAAAATATCCCATAATGAATCACCAAAACAGTCACATAGTGACCCAAGTATGTTGGCCATAGCCAAAAGCCATCTCAACTATGCACCAAAAATCCTCAAAACCCCGTAATTAGGAATTAGAAAAATTCTCTTACACCAAAAATTATTTTTATTAAAGATATAAAAATAACCACAATATGAGTAATATGACATTTAAAAATCATCCATGGTCACAATTTACATGAACCAATCAAATTATTTCATTTAATGGGCTCATTGGCTCATTACCTTCTCAAAACAACACTTTTCAACAACCTAGCTTTACCTTTGGGCCTAAATACCCCTCAATATGAACTCAACCATAGGGAATGGGAAAAATAAACTGGATATCCTATAACCTATAATAAATAACTTACGATCAAATTTTTAGCTCATGATACAATCATATGTCTCAAACCACAACAACTTTTGCTCTTCACTAAAAATCAAGTTGCCCAAAAACCAGTTTTAAAAAATCAGCTAGTTGGTGTACACCATTTCCCATATAACTTTAGATACCTAAAAATTCATTCAATAGGAACAAAATTTATCACTCATTAACTCTCCAAGTGATATCAAGCATCATTTAATCCATTTCATCGCATACTTTAAACAACTCATTCTTTCAGCCTAAACAAAATCTATCTCTAGAAATCTAACATGCCTTATTCTTACACAAAAATTTACCTGGAAACCAGCTATAAAATGAAATCACCAAGACACAAAACTTATACCAATGTAACTATATCTAAATCACCTTTCCCATAACATATTATAACTCCTTCCATAACTTCTAGGTGGAAGGCCTTCAACCAAGCAAATATCTGGAAAATTGTGTCTTATGCCTTATTGGTCTTAAGAATTGACAATGAGCTCAACATAATCCATCATACCAAAACATACCCTTTCACTCTAAACAACACAGAATAGGGTACACACTTGTATGTTATGCCTAAGCACTCAAAAACATTCACCAAGCTTGAACAACTCAAAATCATCAACTTACCTTATGTAGCACTTAGTACCTTGTTCGAACAAGCATCCTTCAAACTTGACCCTCAAAGAACAAATCATAAATTTTGCATAAATTATCCAATAATAAATTTTGATATACCAATGGAAGTATATCTTAACCTAGATTCAGAAAAAAAAAATAAAGTCCTAACTCCCCCTGTAGAAACTCGTACATGTTAAATTTACTGAAAGTCTTCTCCATCACCACAACCAAAAACATAGTCTTCATAAATAGGGTATACTTGGAGGATTCTTTAGATCATCCATGACCTGAAACCTTCATTATCATCTATAATAACTCAAGGGATAAATTTTTTTTTAATTTACTGGATCACCTTCTTTGGATAAATTTTCCTTAAATTGGAACTCTTTAAAAATAAGCAAATTCAGCTGGGGCCCACATATCACCACATGCTCTAACATACATTTCCGGAAATATGGAAGAGTCCTCTATAACATCCAATCATCACTTTTACACTAGAAATAAAAAATAGGGTCTGTATACTCACTTTTCTCCAAGCTACTCTTTGTTAGGGTTTCAAACCACTTTACCTTCTTAACGATGTGATGATAAAACCACCTCATTAAATTTTTTAAACCTTCATAACTGACCTAAGAAGTTATGCCAAAGATATGAGTTCCCCGTGTAAATCATAAAATCCACAATGAGTATCAGAAGATCTCAATTCGAGTTAGAAATGACATTATGTCTTGACCCTATTACATCAAAACTAACATATCTTTCAAAATAATTATTATGGAAGCCTGAAATATTTCCCATATCATCATGACACATCCTACTAACATCTCCAATCATCACCATGTCACAAATATCTCTCAATATTTCCATCCACTGAGACTTGCATAGCTAGCCCTTAGGGTTTTACACTGTAAAGGCTAGGGTCAACTGAAATAACACTATAACTCACCATATAAACTCTCCAAAATATCCTAACATACCTAGAATACATCATGATACAACTACATACATACATCCATGAGCTCATAATGGTAGCACAACTGAATCGCATGCCTCTCTAGCTAACCATACCTGGTCTAAATAAGCACCTGAAACATGGTCATCAACCTATATATGTACACCTTGAAACTTGTGTGAGTTCCCAAATAACTGCCTAATAATGTTCTCCATGCATTCCAATATGTTTCCTCAATCTCACCAAGAAGTTCCATAATCCAATGCACTGTCACCTAGGCTAACTAGGTCACCTGAATTAGGCTTGCTAGAACAAGCAATTCTCACTTAATCAACCTATGCATATCGTCATAAGAGGATACTTGAATATTCATGTCATCAGTCACTCCTCAGACTCATGCTCTAGCCCTACTCCATCATCCAATTTTTTATTTATGGGGTTTTGCATCAATGACAACACCTAAACCACAACATGCCAATAAAGCATTGGTGAAAAATAAATTAATTTATCCTAGTGACAAATTATTTCAACAACATGTATCCATCAAGAACTACACTCCATTGTAAATACATGGGGTCTCACTTATTATTTGTCACAATAAGCATTTTATTCAATGGTAAAGTCAAAATGCCATATAAAATTAATGATTATGAAACCCTAGAAAACATTCAAAACAAGGGATACTTTATCCCCTAGGAAAGGAAGGAAACGATTAAGCATGTCATTTCAAAAGTTTTGCATTTGGGGTTTGATGACATAAAAAACATAATGAGTAGTGACTCGTAGGATACATTTGATATGGATAACAGATTGAATTTTTATAATGAAATTCATGGTATCACAACTCTTAAAGACAAAGTTGAATTTGTTATGACCTATGTGGTGCTAAAACATAAGTGTGCTCCGAAAGATGGAAAAATAGTCTAAGGGTTTATATCTATAATACATGAAGAACATGTGATATCGGGAGTAATGTTTGGACCCACACAATTTGGTTTTTTTGTGGAAAAATTATTATACCTATATTTAGTGATTGTTATCCAAGGCTACAACCCAACAGAGAAATTTCTTAGTCAATCAAAAGTATGGTGTATCTCAAAACAAGGATTGCACTACATGTTAACATAAATTATGAATTTCAGGAATCAATCTCCATACAAAACACTCACTACAAGTTGAATTTCAAAGGGGTTACACCAAATTTGATACATTTTTTTCAAAAGAGCATAATGTTTTTGCAAAAGTGACAATTACAAATGTCTGTGAAGGAGACATGATGCAATTTTAAAAATTGGATGGAAATACATTTGGGTGCATATTGATAAAATAATCATGCCTATTTGCAAGGGTTTTTCTATATCTAAAGGATATCTCAGCTGATGTCCTGCTAGCTAGTTGGCCCATCCAAATGATTCGGTTATGGAATTAAGGATAAAATAAATTCTAGAAGATGTACCGGAAAAATGTGGAGTGCATCGGAAGAGACACTATCTCAATTAGTATATCTTATTTCATTTGATTCCTCCAAATCCAGTAGTTATGAAAAGTTGATAAAAATACCTTACAACTCCCACAAACACAAAAAGGTAAATACTACTCCATATAGTACACTAAAGGCAAGAGAAAATGAAAAAAAATAAGAAATCAATTCTTGCTTGAAGCTGAGAAGAAAAATTGCTGTAAGGAAGGATGTCTCTCTAATATATGTCTTAGTTCTTTCAATTACATTTAGAATACTACTCCAGGGATGAATGAAAATTCCATTAAAAACATTGTACTTAATGCATTCACCACAAATCCTACCAATTTTGATGGAGGCCAAACTTCAGGGAAAACTATAGAAAAATTGAAATTATGTGGAAGGGATGTATGTCAAAATGTAAGGTATAGATGTCAGGGGATCCCAAAGAGCACCTATTATGGTTATACATAATCTTGGATGAATGGTTAGAGGCAAGAAGTAAATGGTAATATAGGAAAAAATAAAAAAATTCCAAACAATATCATGACAATTGCTTTAATATCAAAAATTGTGGAGATGAATTCCAATATTTCACTACATATGTCTCAATCAGTGGGACAAGATTAAATTAAAGTAACAATGAGACTGCTTCTTGCATTTTATAGTTATGTGTACATCTTAAAAAAGTGTAATGAGGGCCTTTCATTGTTAAAAATTCCTCCAGCGTCAGATTCAAACCTTAACAAAATATGGAAAGAACATTTATCTTATGTTTCAATTACCAAGAACAACTTCTTTGCCAAATGTGATGGTGCAAAGACCTTAAGAACAAAAATACAACCACCTCATGTCCAAAACTAATGAAATAGGTAGATCAATGTCATAAATGACATAATAAATACATTCAATTTTTTTGTGCAAAATACTATACCCATAAAATGTAATTAGAGGAATAACCTAATAGTTTCTTGAGCATCATGCGTGAAAAAATAAACAAGATGAAAACTAACATACTAAGGATAAGAATTAATACAAATCCAATAAGCAGATATATTAACCTCTCCATCAATTTGAATGGTATGCTGGCATATGGACACAAAACTGGGGGTTTTAGACACTATGGTATTCCTTTTATCGAGAGTGGAGAAAACTTCATAATAACATCATTGGATTTTTATATCAGGAAGCTAGAATAAACATTGAATGATGAGTATGGTGATTTATTAAATATAGTAGTGGGACATCACAACACCCTTTACATGATGCATTATTGCAAAATTATGTGTATCAAAAATTTAAGCAGTACAAGAAGAAAAGTATATAGTATCATACAAATAATATTATAAGCAAATGTACATGTTCATTTAGAAAACAACCACCAATTCTCTACTTGCAACTAGATAATTCTTCAAACAACAAGAAAAATCATACCTTGTTTACGTTTGCATCCATGCTTATAGCCAAAATGGTTTTCTTACGTAAGCTTCCTTCCAATGGTTCACACACATGAGGATATAGATGGGACATTCAGGTGATTATCAACATCATTGTGTGAATTGGAAACATTCTCTTTGCTAAAAATCATGGAAAATTATAGAACACGCCAAGAGAGGTCCAACACATTCACACCATACCTTATTTTGGAATTTTTTGACTTTAATGCCTTTTTGGAAGCACACTTGCTAGAGAAACCACAAGATAGTGGGTATCATACAACTGAATATTTTTAAGTTCTATGTCGTCAACAACATTCTCGTGATGTAGTATAAAACATTAATCATGGATGATTTATTGTCTCAACCAATTGAAATATGAAAAATAGTGGGTGAGAAACCATACTTACCTTAAGGTAATCCTCCATTGAAACCCTTCAAATAAATAAAAGAGATTTTGGACCCGTAGAGAGGAATTCAGGAATACATTACACATTGGGAAAATATTTCAATAAATAGAAGAGAAACATTCTTGATTCCAAAGATAACATATTGAAAAATATTTTGTGTGCCCTAGATAATCCCTTTATTGATTGTAACAAGATGAGAAGAGATTGTTTTTTGCCAAAAATAATATAGGATAACACAATGCATGATCATATTATGGGAGCCCCACACCTTTACATTGGTAACTACTATCGTCAAATTTTCTTTTAAAATAAGGATATATATGTTGGACCTATTTTTAATAGATCTAGAGACGAATTCAATCAAATAATGGATGTGAATGATGGGAAAATTATACTAGTAAGAAAATTTGTTGATAATTTACCTATATATATGGGTAGGGTAGAATAGGTTCTAATACAAGATGTTCACAAAAGGCTCAAAAGATAAGGGTAAGTTGGTGGTAACCCATAGGAAAAGAAAATACAGAAAAGGTAAAGTATCAAGAATTCGTAAAGAAAAAGAAATAGTGGTGAAAATCAAGGCAAACATCAGAGATTGAAATATACAGCATCATTTAGGCATGGACATGAAGTAAAATATGAAAGTGAGATAAAATCAAAATACCAAATCGAGGACATGAATCCATTTAGAAATACCTTGCATAGCTTAAAGAACCCTAATTAATACATTATAGTTAACATTGGCTAGACTACATACCATCAAGAGGGATCAAGACTTATGTAGCTATCATTACATTGATCACGAAAGTATTGATTTCCTTTAGAAATAAATTTTCTAATCAATGTGCTTAACAATAAAAAATTTATGTTATTCTTTATGATTTATAGAATGGAAAAGCCTAGAGACCGTTAAGATCTAAAATTTATTATCATGTATAAAAGTAGTTAACATTGTATGGATTATATTATATTCATAAATGCCTACTAACTACTTAGTTATGTAACTATGATTTACATTTTATATATGGATAAAATCAAAGTTAAAACGATGTCCAAAATGGTGCTTCACCACATACCCTCAAATAGGATCATTCCTTATGTAACTTAGTGACCACTAGCCTTATGTAATCCCAACAAGATTTTCCAAATTTATGAATGTGAAATTAATTCAAGTATTCATTAATATAATCAAGTATCAATATACAAAAAAATATTTAGTATTCATTAATTAGGTTCAATCAACAAAATTCTTCATACATATCAAATTCGCAAGAAAATTCAATGACTCAGGATGTGGGATAATAAAATTTTGTATTCTATTACATATTCTTTTTGCAATTTTGTATATATTTGTACACATCTAAAATGTCAACATGATCAATTACAATTAATTTGTCTCGCAACATCATCTAAATCCGTATAATAATTAATTGTAAGCTAAATTATTATTTTTAATCCATTTTATCATATTTTCCCCTTTTAATCATTTATCAAATATCCCAACATTTCATTATTAATCCTTTTAATTCATCCAATATCCCATTTTCATCATTAATATTTTTAATCCATTAGTATATCATATTTTCTATTTTAATTCTTCATTAGCATTTTATAGGAATTTAATATTCCTACATCTCACCTACCACCTACTCTACACATCCCTACACCTAGCCTTTCCATCTAACCTCACCCCTAATCACCATTAATCAACGTAATCTAATCCTAATCTAACCACATCCTCACACCTCTAAATCTAGAGGCTTCTATTTCTAGAAGCCTCTCTAAACTTCCCTCTATTTAAAAATTAAAAAAAAACCTACAACTCTCCATTGAATTTGTAAGAAAAAAAGAGAGGTTATTATAAAATGCAAACTAGAAAATAAACATATTTAAATCCCAAACTAACACTTCTAATTGCTACCTCAGATTGAGATATATGGAAGAAGGGAAGATAAATATACCTGCACTTACCTACAAATTGAATTCTTCCTTCCTTGTTGCTTTGGATGTGCTCAAATGGATGAATTGTTGATTGAACTCTATTGCTTGCTTCAGATTTTGGAGACACTTTGGCAGCACCTCCCCTTTGATTGCTTGATGATTTCTTGATGAAGATGATGAAGAATTTATTGTAGATGATGGATTGGATCAAAGATGGATGATTGAGTGCTAAAAATGGTAGGGTTTTGATATGGATTTGAAAGATTGGTTCTCATGGAGGAGGAGAGCTTGATTTATAGCTTGTGGATGGAGGATTAGAGGAACAATATTGATCCAAGTTGGATTAAAATCAAGGGTGGAGGATGCATGAGAGGATTGGAATTATCTAGAATGGATAATTCTAGATTTTGAATTCAAAATTCATGGAGGGAAGAAGCTTTCATTGAATTAAAAATTCAATGGAAGGAGAAGGTTAAAGAGGCTTCTAGATTTAGAAACCTCTAGATTTAGAGATGTGAGGATGTGATTAGATTAGGATTAGATTAGCTTAAATAAATATGATTAGGGATGTGATTTGATGAAAAGGCTAAGTGTAGGGATGTGTAGGGTAGGTGGTAGAGAAGATGTAGGAATATTAAATTCCAATAAAATATTAATAGGGATTATAATAGGACAATAGGATATAATAATGAAATAAAAGGGATTAAAGATGAAATGAGATAAATGATAAATGTTAAAAAGGTAAATGTGATAAAAGGTATTTTTAATGGGATAAATGATAAAATGGAATATTTAGATAAATGATGAATTATTAAAATAAAGGGATTAATGCTGAAATTAATAATAATTAATCTTGTGCTTGATTATTATATGGATTTAGATAATGTTTCGGGATAGATTAATCGTAATTGATCATGTCGACATTTTAGATGTCTACATTTTTTCCATCTTTGAAGTTTTATTGTGGAGTAGTGATAATTCAAATAAAAATAAGAAAGATGTTATGTTGGTGATATGATGCCCCCTCGAGGGGTTAGACGGGGAGAAACGATTTGGGCAACCACTCGAAAAGAGGATATGCCAAAGTTAGTAGATGAGATATGATTAGAGGATGAGAATATTTTTAGGATTATAAGATTAGGATTAGAATATTAGAAGATAGGAGGATTCATAGGACGAGGATTAGAGGATTAGAAGATTTGAGGAGTATAACATATTAGATTTTGGATTTTGGATGCCCCATTCAATGATGTATGACAAGGGTCGGGATTTTGGATTTTGGATTTTGGATTAAAGGATGTTGTATTTGACAATACTGGATTTGAAGATGTTATATTTTGAGGATGTTGGACTTGATTTTGAGATACCCTAGTCAAGGGGGTAGGATTGAAGATTTTGGATTTTTATTTGAGGATGGTAGATTTGAAGATGTTGGATGTTTGAGTTTGATTGATGAGAGGGTTGTAGAAGATGCCCCAACCAAGGGGTGAAGATTTTCTATGTTGGATGTAAGATGAATAAGATTTGGATGTGGATATTGATTAGTAAAGGATTGGTTAGATGGGAGGATGAGGAGGTTAGATGATGATGAGGATTAGGTGTGGCTAATGATAAGGCTAAAAAAATAATAATAGGGGGTGATCTACCATAAAGTGCCCACCATTATCATCATTAGAAATGTGATTAATGTGGTATAGAGAAAATTACACCAAGGTATAAAGACCATGATTACTAAGTTTCCAAATGCCCTTGTCCTCATATCATTGGACAAATTAATATAAAAAATATGGTCCTCATATCATTGGACCAAAAAGGGGCTTCATATCATCGGCCATGTAACAGAAAATATAAAAGAGGCCTCATATCATCAACCAAAATGCAAAATATAGACAAACACACAAGCGAAACACACACATAGTATTTTATGAATTTTTATTATTTTTTTGAATGTTTTGATTTTTAGATTTTGGTTTTTGGATGTTTAGATTTTTGGAGGTTGGATGTTGAATTTATGGTGTTTAGATTTTGGATGAGTTGGATTTTTGGATGTTGAATGGTGCATGTTTATATTATTTGATGGTTGATGTTGAGATTTTATATTTTGGATGTTTGGATCATTTGATGTTGGATTTTGGATGTTTAGATATTTGGATTTTTGAGATTTTGGTTTTTCAATTTTTTAGATTTTGGATTTTAGATGTTTATATTTTTGGATTTGGGATGGGTGATGGGGGGATGGAAATGGATGTAAGGTGGGATGTGTCTTTCTCCTATAAGTCCCTAAGTGTGGTTAGGTAGGATGAAAGGGAAAGATTGAGGGAAATTGGATAGGTTGGAGAGGATAGGGATTGGTTGATAGGTTAGGATAAGATGGGATGGGGGATGGGAGATAGATAGATAGGATGAGAGATGTGGTATAGGATAAGATGGGGAATGTGGAAGATGGTAAGATATGCCCCCAGGTATAAGGGAGATGGATTGAGGGATAAATGGGGTGTGTCACCAAGTGTAAATTAGGAAGGCTTGTGTGGATGGATGGTTGGGTTTGATTTATCCCTAGGTGTAGGGTAGGATGGGAAGTGAGGGTATCTGAAATGGATGATACCCCCAATGGATGATAGTAAGGTTGCCCCCAGTCATGATGATGATAGTTTAAAAGAGACATGAGGAGGATGGGATGAAAGTTAAATGGTCATCATCTGCCCATGGATGTTTGATCCAAAAGGAAAATGGATGTGGATGTGATGGATGGAACCAGTTATGAATAAAAGATGAGTCAAATGACACATGTTGTAAGGAAGGAGTTAGACTAAAACAAAAGTGTGACCAAGGTCTAATCAATACCTAGTAACATGTGAGCCTTATGTCTCTGTGATATCAAAGTGTGTGTGATTATGATAGTTAATTACCGCTTGAAGTGAATATTGAAAGGGTAGTAAGTAAAAATAAACTATCCAATGTATGGGGAGTGATTAAGTCAAATAGGTTAATGGAAGGTGAATGGAAGGTTAATTCGTGCATTGCTCCACTACCAGCAAGGCGTTCATAGCCCCGATGGAGATACATCTAATTCTTATCACAACATTTATCTACTACTAGCCAGGCATCCATATCCATGGTACAGTTGTTGGAAACACCCCTAGAGAGAGTCTTGAGGTGGATTTAATTTGATATTTTTTATTTTGATATGATTTTTTACTTATTTTACTTTTTTTATTTGTGATTTTTGGAATTTTTGCATAAAGAGATTCTACTCTCTTGAGAGCTCTCGAGGGGTTAAAAATCACCAGTGGCTTGATGGGGGGATGGAAATGAGTGTAGTGAAGACATTGGCTAGAGTGTCAAAAGATGCACCCAAGGGTATTCACCACAACCTGATTAAGTGTGTTAAAGTGAGTGGATCTCTAGGAGGACAATGGTGCTTGAATGTTTGAGATAATGATAGACCAAGGTCACACAAGTGTAGTAGGAAATATTTTATTTCAAAATGTGTGAGAAAGTTGGTAAAGTGTTCAAATGAATGGATTATAAGAGCATATGAGTGGATGTGAGGATTAGAATGGATTAGATGTAAATGGATGCAGATGTTGGATAGAAGGTGGATAGGTGGGAAGGAAATAACATCTATGCACAAGAGATGAATCATGTGCTCAATCCATTTTTAGGTGTTTTATATTTGTAGGGGGATTAAATGACTTGTGAATTGGTTGAGTGGTTGGGATGGTAGGATCAACAAGATGAGTGTTAGAAATGGGTTGTGATGGCATATTGGGAGGGACGTTGTTAGTGTTAGGTTTAAAACCTAAGCCTAATGGACCTGGATTTCGATGAAGGGAGATGGGTTTGTGAATTCCTTATTCATGGATTCCTAAGCCTTTTCCTCGAGGTTTAATTTTAGAAAACATATTTTTGGCTATAGGATATGAAATGGATGGAGAATATGATACCATGTGGTCATCATGAGACTAGGGAGTTGTAATTTTATCATCCACTAAGAAGTCAGACTTAACAAAGGATGGGAGGTGAAATTTATTTTTATTTTTGGTTGGTGAGGGATGTTTGGATGTACAATGAGATTTGGATGGATGACGATGTTTGTATGTCGAGTGAGATTTGGATGGTGGACGACGGTTAGGGATAGGATTGGGATAGGAATGTGGTGGATAAAGAGGTCTAAGGATACTAATTCCTTGGCTAATGAGGTTTTGGACATAAGACCTAAATTACATACAGCGATTGGTCAAATGTCCATCGGTGAGATGAAAGTCACAATAATAGTGTTTCCGGTACCAAGATGGTTTGGGAAGGTTTTTATTGTGTGATTTGATTTGGGAATGGATGATTATATTTAAGGTTTTTAAATGATGGAATATGTTGGTCAAGGATTATCCTAAAGGAGTGAAGTGGCTTGAGTTAAATGGTTTGGAGGGAGTATTAAGTAAAGGTGTGGAGGGAGTAGGAAGTAAATTTGTAAGATTATGTGGATTATGAGATGTTTTTTTTTATTTGGATTTATGAGTTGGATTATATTGTTGTGTCGTGTAGGATAAAGGGGATGGATTAGGCCTAAGGGCTGAAGTGAGTGGTTTGGGCTTAGATTCTGAAGTAGATTTGGATGATTTTGGATTGGTTGGAGTATGTGCTTTTGAGGTGGATGGTTTTTACTTAGGATCGGTTTGTTTGAGATTAATAAATGTAGATGAAAGGGATGGGGTATATTTAGATGAAGGGGATGGTTGTGATATGGGGGTCACATTAGAGTTGGGTGATGGTGGGGATGTAGGAGATTTGGTAGATGGGTGTGGTGTAGAAACCATATTAGATTTGGTAGGAGATGAGAAGTGAAGAGGATTAAGATTGGATTTGTTAGGTCTAGGAGTTGGTGATGAAGGAGTTACGTTATATGTTTGAGGATTGGGGGATGAGGAAAATTAAATAGGATTAGTGGATAGGATAGTGTTAAGTTTGGGTGATGAGGGAGTTAATATATGATTAGATGTGGATAAAGATGATGAGGGTGGGGTAGGAGCCATATTAGATTGTTTAGGATTAGGGGTAGAAGGGGATGGGGTTGACTTGGGAGTCATGGTGGATGAGATAGTTTTGATGGGATTAGGCTTAGGTGATGGAGGGGATGAAATGGTCTTAGAGGTTGAATTTGATGGTGGATTAGGGAATGTGTGACTATCTAGGAGAAAGTCCATGGGATTGGATTGGGGTGGTGAGGATGACAAGGATGGGGGACTAAGATGAGATGTGGGTGATAATTATTTAGGATTAAGTTGTGATTTTTGTGGATACGTGAATGGGAATCGATTGTAGGTTTTATGATGATTGGATTTGGGAGTTGAGGTTTTAGATGATAGTGGATGATTTTTAATGGGAGGAAGGTGTTGGTTATGATGATCGATAGGGAATTTGGAGATTAAGTTTTGTGATGGTTGTGTGGATTTGTGATTTGTGGCTAGACTAATGAGGAAATAAAGGAGGTCCTCTTGGTCTAAGTTAAAGTTATGGAGGTCGTAAAATTCAATATGATAGGATTGTGGAGATACGGGTTTACATTGTTTAGGTGGGGGTATGGATTGGGATGATTTGGTTTCCTTAAGGAAGAATTCAATGGGGTGAGTGGTAGGGATCTTAGGAAGGAAAAATTTTGTATGGGGTTGGTTAGGATATGGTGGTTTAGGAGGTGATTATTTGATTAAAGATTGAAGGTTGGATATTTGTTGATTAATATGTTGGATGATTTCAAGGATATTAGGATCAACCTGGGATGGTTGATTTAGATGAGGAGAAGATTGGTTAAGGTAAGATGTGAGATTTGATATTTGTTTATTAAGGTATTAAATAGTGTGTGAGACTTCATGGTCAAAGTGATATGGTTGAATTTGATGGGTAGGGGATGATGGGATAACTTGGTTGATGGATTTAGAAAAGAGGTAAGGGTTTGGATGTTGGTTTAGAGAGGATGTGGATTTAGGATCAAAATATATGGTTAGGTAGGATGTGTGGGGGATTATATTTGTAGTATAATTATTTATTAAGGATGGTAATGAGATTATGATTTAGATTATGTGATTAAGGATGGATGATTATGATAATTTTTTATTAATTAAAATTTTAAATTAAAGTGATGGTTAAGGGTGTTTACAAACATACAAAAAACATGCAACACACACCCTAACTAGTCAAGTGGGTTTGCAATAAAGCTATAGCCCACTTTAAATACCACACACTAATGGTAGTGTAACAAATTGGATCTCCATGTTGGGGTTAGCACCCAGTTGTACAAATAATATATCAGATCTAAGCATACATGCAAATAAAAGTGGATATTCTACCAGAAGAAATATACAAAACAAGAGACATAAATCAACACCAAATTTAACGTGGTTCACCTAGTGTGGTCTACATCCACCAAGAAATAAGCCAATCTATTATCCAAAGCTTTGATAAGATATACAATGAATATTTAAAATCTTCCACACCTCTCAGATGTACAATACTTTCTTTCTCTCAAGCTTTTGCTTCATCACCAAGAATTCTCTCTCACCAAATTTTTCAAGTTATTCTTAATTCTTGTTAATTCTCTTCTCTAAACCCTATATTTTATGCTTATATAGTCATTTATAGACTTAGGGAACTCATCCATGCAATTACAGTCAATAGATATATTTTAATGCTACAAATATATCTAATTACTGAGAGTTAATTAAAACATCCTCGCACAGGTAACCGATGTTGGTTAGTCTAAACCAATGTTGGTTCCTCCTAGCCTGACCGATGTCGGTCCTGGGTAACTGATGCCGGTTCCCCCTAACCGATGATGGTTACTGTATTTTCTAGCAAGTTTCACATTGCATGCTAAACTGAAGTAATTGAGCTCCACAACTCAACAATCTCCCACTTGGAGATTAATTAATACACCATACCTATACAACATCATTCTTGGATCCTTCCTTAGCTTTGTTTCTTCATCTTAAAGTCTCAGACTCGAATACCAATAGAATTGGATTGTAGCTTCAACTTCTCCTTTGCTAATGGCTTCGTTAGCATATCCGCAGGGTTTTCACTTGTATGAATCTTTTCCAAATTCAATTTTCCATCCTCCAATACTTGTCATATCAAGTGATACCTCAACTAAATGTGTTTCATTCTCAAATGAAATGTTGAGTTCTTTGCCAAATGAATTTCACTCTGATTGTCACTAAACAATTTATAATCACCTTTCTCCTTTACCAACTCTTCCATAAACCTACTCATCCATATCATCTCCTTGCTAGCCTTTATAGCTACAACATACTCTGCCTCTGTAGTAGATAAATCCACAACCTTCTGTAATCTTGAAATCTAGCTAACAGTCGTCCCGCATACCGTGAAAATATATCCAGTAGTGTTTCTCCTACCATCAAGATCTCCAGCCATATATGAATCAACATAGCCACATAATGAAATATCCAAACCTCCATAACATAACTACATGCTAGATGTCCCTTTCAAATACCTAAGGATCCATTGGACTGCTTTCCAAAGCTCTTTACCTAGATTGGCCATAAATCTACTCACAACTCCCACTTCCTGTGAAATGTCTGGTCTGGTACAAACCATAACATACATGAGACTCCCAACTACTAAAGCATATGACACTTGTGTCATGTATTTGACCTCCTCATGTGATGAAGGACACTAATATTTGCTCAATTTGAAGTGTCCAGCCATAGGTGTACTAACATGTTTTGCATTCTGCATCTTGAACCTTTCTAACACCTTGTAGATATAATCCTCTTGAGACAAATACAATTTCTTGTTTTTCCTGTCCCTATGTATTTTTCATGCCAAGGATTATTTTTACAGATCCTAAATCCTTCATATAAAATGTGTGATCTAGCTTTCCCTTAAGCTCACCAATGTCCTGCATACTAGATCCTACAATAAGCATATCATCCACATACAATAACAAAATAATATAGCTCCCATTTTCAAGCTTCTTGAAATAAACACAATGATTAGATTCACATCTTAAATAAAAATGATCATGCATAAAAATATCGAACCTCATGTACCATTTCCTTGGAGCTTTCTTGAGCCCATACAAACTCTTTTTCAACCTTCACACTAATTTCTCCTTACCCTTGACTTCATACCCAAGCGGCTACTGCTTATAAATATCTTCATCCAAATCATCATAAAGGAAATCCATATTCACATCTAGTTGCTCTGATACAATCCTCTACTACAACTAAGCTCAATACAGTACGAATAAAATTCATCTTAACAACAGGAGCAAATATTTCACCAAAGTCAATGCCTGCTTTTTGTAAAAATCCCTTTACTACAAGCCTTTCCTTGTACCTTTTCTGTCCACCCTCTTCTTCCTTAATCTTGTAAACCCACATGTTCTAAAATGTTCTCTTACATGTTGGTAACTTAACCAAATCCCAAGTCTGATTCTGTTCCAAGGAGTCCATCTCCTCATCCATGCCATGCTCCCATTGGACATGGGTATCGTCATGCATTGCTTCTTCAAAGCTCTCTGATTCACCATTATTAGTCAATAATAAATAAAATAGAGAAGGTGTAAATATTTCTAGAGGTTTACTTACCCTTTGTGACCTTCTCACAAGAGTTTGGGGTATCGGAGGCTCAATATGGACCTCTTGGACATTTGTATCCAAATCTGACAGTGACCGATTCTAGTCACCTATAACCGATGTCAGTTCTGCTAACCAATGTCAGTTTGTCTCTTCTGTAACTGATATCGGTTCTGTTGACTGATGTTGGTTAGGGGTAAACTAACACCGGTTACTGTGTAACCCTATAGGTAATAATTTTAAATCTGAGAGTTCATTTTCATTTACAAACTTATCAACTAGTTCCTCCTTGGGTACAAAATTTTGATCCTTGTACGTTCTCTTTTCATTTCATTCAACATCATGAATCCTAATAATTTTATAATTTTTTAAATCCCAAAAACAGAAACTGAAATCACAAGATCCATAACCAATGAAAGTGCACCTCTTGGATTTTGCATCTAAATTTTTCCTATTTTCCTTATCAACATGCACAAAAGCTTCTGAACCAAAAAATTTAAGAAAAGAAAGATCCACCTATTTTCTGGTCCAAGATTCCTCCAGTATGCCCCCATCTAGTGAATTTGAAGGCACGTGGTTAATCAAATACATTGTTGTATCAACTTCTTCTGCCCAAAACTGTAAGGGCAATCCAGAATGTATCCTCATACTTCTAGCACATTCCATGATTGTCCTATTCATTATTTCTACAACACCATTCTCCTATGGTGTTTTTAGAACCGTTCTTTCTCTACATATCCCATTAACTAAACAATAATCATTGAAAGCCTTACTACAATATTCACAACCATTGTCAAATCTAAGGCAATTTAACTTAGAATTTGATTCATTCTCAACAAGGGCTTTCCATCTTTTAAAAGTCTCAAAAACATCATATTTACATTTAATACAATAAACCCATACCTTTTTTGTAGTATCATTAATGAAAGTAACATAATACTAGGATCCTCCATGAGAAGCTACCTGAGATCATCCCCACACATCTGAGTGTACAAGCTCTAATTTCTGCTCCTTCTTAGTTGTCCCAACTTTGAGAAATTTCACTCTCTTTTTCTTTCCAAAGATACAATGCTCATAGAAATCAAGATCTAAATCTTTCAAATTTGATAACTTACCCTTAGCCTTTAAGATCTGCATTCCTTTTTGACTCATATGGCCCAACTAATTATGCCACATGCATGCATTTGAATCTGAAGTAGATAATGCAGAAAAGGAATCAGTAATACAGGTAGATAAATATAACGTTCCCACCTTCTTACCTCTTACGACAAAAAAAGTACCCTTGGTGACTTTCCAAGAGTCTCCTATAAAAGTAACCATGTAACCAGATTCACCTAGTTACCCTACAGAAATAAGATTCCTCTTGAGACTTGGCACATGCCTCACATCTTTCAATACCCGTGTATTTTCATTCTGTAATTTTAGATGAACTTACCATTTACCAGTAATACTGCAAGGTTCATCATCACCCAAATAAACATGCCCAAAATTTCCCTAGAAATAATTTCTGAAATAACCCTTATTAGGGGTTTCATGGAAAGAAGCTCCTGAATCTAAAATCCATGATTCAATTCTATTATCTGAAGAAAGAATAAGAGTATCTTACATTACCTCTAATGTAGCAAGATTTGCTTCTTTACCTTTTTTTGGTTGTTGGTTTTCTTTATCCTTTGACCAATAATATTTCTTTGCATGTCCTTTCTTTCCAAATTTCCAACAAGTAATTCCCTTACTTCTGGATTTAGATCTGCTATCCCTTGACTTTGGTTTCCCATTACTCTTATTATTGGATCTCTCTGTTAGGTTAATTAATTATGCATAGTATATATTAATTATATTAATTAAATAATGTTGTTATATGGTTTTTAAACCATATTTGTCTTATTCCATAATTATAGGATTATTTGTTGCATATTTGCAACTTAATCATTTGTTTGTATTAATTTAATTGTTATTTCCTGGATTTATTACGAACGCTGTTGTATTTTTTGTTGTACCTTTGCAACCTCTTTTGTTTGTACATGACTATACAATACTTATAAGTATTACAGTCCATCTATTGTAACTTGGTTCATTTCACACTAATATAATTCACAGGCTACTATCCCTATTTTGTGAAATTACATTTGGTACCAAAGCAAGAATCTGGACCTATGAGCTTATGAAGGTGTGGAAAGAGAGAGAAGTTGAGATAGAGGAGTTTTAGAGAAGTGTATGCAACATTTGAGAGTCTGTGCAGCCTCCTGCAACCTACCAGCCCCATCCCTGCCTCCTCACATCCTCTTATTCGTTCCAGGTGTTTGGAACACAAAAATATTTTTGCACTGGTGCACCTAGCACCAGGAAAAAAAATTTGTAGGTATAGAATTAAAAAAAAACCCCCATCAGGGGTTTTGTCTTTAAATTATTTAGTCATAGATAATATTATCTATGCTATCAAATTTGGAGGAGGATTTGATTTTGTGCATGGGGTCAAGCAAGCTGGCGTATAGAATGGATCGGGCTGAGTTCATTCTTGCAGTGGCCGAGTAGGTTGTTTCTTAAATGGAGGGGGAAAGCATTCAAAGTCGAGCCTTCTAGATTGACCCCCTAAGGCATTTCATACTACTCTAAAATGATTCATGGTCAAATTGTCCCTCGTACAACACCTGCAGACAAAGAAACCAGCAAACCTGCACCACCGCCTACTCTAAAATATCAATCTCCACGCAGACCTGCAACTTTGGTCAAACCTGCAAGAAGCAAAATGGTGGTCCAACCAGTGAGCCTCCACAAGTTGTGACCTCTACAACCTTGCACCCTCACATGCAAATCAAAACATGGTGAAAGAAAGAAGTAAGAAACCGAACCTGCACCTACAAACAACCAAGAAACAGTGAGAAAAGGTGTGAGAAATGGTGAGAAACAACCAAGAAATGTGCAAGTGGTGGCCAAAGGAAAATAGAACAAAAAACAAGGAGATAAAGAAAATAATACGCTTCAGATTCATTTTCTATGCAAAAGGAAACCCCTAAAACCGCCTCAAACAAGCATTCACCATGTGGAGCCTCTGCCAAGTCACATTTTAAAAAAAAAAGGTTAGTTCAAAATTCCTTTATTTAAATACAATTTGTTCATTTGATATAACAAATGCATAGGTGCCTTGGTGGATAGCGCATTAGCTGTAGAAGTGGGAGATGGGTGGTTCAAATCCCACTAAATACATTTGTTTTGATTTTTAGTGGCATAACACTGAAACTGCCACATTTAGAGGTAGATTTAGCAAAAAAAAACACCTCTAAAACAGCTAGTTATAGCTAAACAGACCTCTATTTTGTTAGCAATAAAATCCCTAGTTTAGGGTAAAATTGTTTTTTCTCCATTAAGTTTGTTTTCTGATTTCAGGCAACATTTTCCAAAGGAAGACCATTCAAAAACTTCATCTTGGGCCTCTTTTTAATGCTTTCCGGCATCAAGGGTCATTTTGGGCTCTAGAGGCCGCCAAGGCCCGTAAAACAAAAAAAAATTGCCTACAATTCAATTTTTCCAAATTTTTGAATGTAATTACATGCTTTAGCATATTGTACTAATTTGTAGGTTTCCATTGTCAACTGCAAACTTTGTAACTGCTCAAAAAACTAGAAAAATTGTAATATAAAAAAAGTAAAAAATTGGTTATGTAACACTCATGAGATCCTAGATCTCATTCACAGAATTTAGTATATAGGGTGCCTCTGAGAAGCACTTACAGGTAAAGCCATCATGACTACTACTGCACTTAATTCCTAATATAGCTGCAACAACGTCGTTTGGGAATCATCCCTATAAATCGATGGGGAGTAATAAGGTCACAGTGCACACTCTATGAACCATCACATCCGTTTGTGAATGATTACACGACATAAATCCAGACTGAGAAATAATCTGAGTATATAGAAAAGTTACGCGCGCGTATGAGGATATTTCTTTGAGCCGGTGTCAATAATCGCTAGGACCCCTTTCAGTACTGTCTTGGTACCACGTATTGAATTCTTTCACATGCGTTAACACCTCTTTCACGTACCACCAGGTAAATAGAAAGGGTGAGCTTCTTCCTCGTACCATCAGGTATATCAGAAGGGCGCGTATATAGAAAGGTTTGGTATATCGAACTGATGGTATATAGATTGAGAGACCTTATACCTGGAGTAATAAGATCCAAACCATGTCAGTGATTACTACAAAATGGGCACCAATGCCCCCAAAGATTTTCCTCTGGATTCAAACCTACTCAGAGGAAACAACTATGCTGCATGGAAGACAAAAATCAAGACACAACTTGAGTTTGAAGAGATTTGGCCTATTGTGAATGGTACTCTTACTAACAACAATGGCACTTTGATAAAGTAGATCAGAAGGCCAAACTCATCATCTTATTTAGAGTGTCCGATGATGTGCAAGCCCACATTCAAGATGCCAAAATAGCCAAAGAATCATGGGATAATTTTATCATTGTATACGAGGCCAAGAACAAGAATGTTATACTAAATTTGCAGAGTCAGTTACACACATTGAAGTTCAAGTAGAATGAAAAAATAAAATCTTTTTTATGAAGAGTTACAGAATTGAGGGCTTCACTTCTAGCCCTGGGAGAAGTGGTCACAGATTATGCTCTCATTCCCATTGTTCTGAGAGAACTCCCCTCTTCTTACCACATTTTTGTCACAACACTAAACATGTCAGATATGACAGTTAGTTTTGACAAGCTGGTAAACCTACTGCAACAAGAGGAAGCCATACACAATAAGGATGATGAAGAGGAGCAAGCACTTTCTTCACATCAAAAATGGAAAGGAAAAGGTAAAGGAAAACCTAATTCCTATCAAAAGTACCAAAATCAAAATCAGAATCAAGGGGATAGACAACAAAAGAAGCAATGTCCTATCTGTAAAAGAGGACATGAGCTACAAGATTGTTGGTATAATACTTATGAGAAAGGTTCATCTAGTAAATTTAGACCTCAACAAAAACAATCTCACAAGGGACATTCTAACTACAATCAAGGGCAGGAAAAGGGGAACTAGAAAAGAAGACCCCATCAGCAAGGAAATATTGTTGAGCAACAAGAGCAGTCAGACAATGAAGACTACTTGTTCACTGCTCGATCAAGTGAACCATCCACATCATCTAGTGATGTTTGGTATGTTGATTCAGAGGCCACTTGACACATGACCAACCACAGAGACTGGTTTATTTCAATGAGGGACACACCATCAAAAAATCATGTTTCATTGGGAGATGATTCTTCATATATAGTTTAGGGGATTGGGAATATTTCTCTACCCCTTGGTTCATGCAACTGCAGACTATCAGATGTCTTATATGTCCCTGGGTTGATAAAGAATCTACTTTCAGTTAGTCAACTCCTTGATCATAATATAAAAATTGACTTTGATAGTCATTTTGGCAAGAAAACATGTTTGATTCGAGATAAATCACAAGGCTCGAAAATAGTTGTGAAAGCCTCTAATGTGGGACACATGTTCCAGATTGATTTTGTCCACAGAGATGATCAGGAACTTATGGTTAAGAAATATACCTCAACACAATTGTGGCATCAGAGACTTGGTCATGTAAGTTTCAATTATCTTGAGACACTTTGCTGGCGTAATAGGGTACATGGGCTGCCATCTCTTCAGAAGGATACAGACAAGTGTCCTCACTACCTAGTAGGAAAACAACACAGAGCTTCATTCCAGAAGAGTACATTTCGAGCTCATTGAAAAATTGACCTGGTTCATACTGATCTTTGTGGTCTAATGCAACTAAGTCATTCTGGGTTCCAGTACTTCATGCTTTGTGTTGACGACTATTCAAGAAAAATGTGGATTTTTGTCTTCGCAATAAAAGTGAAGCTTTTGAAACTTTGAAGAAGTTCAAAGTAGTAGTTGAGAATGAAACTGGTCATCACATAATAACTCTCTGCTCAAATCGAGGGGGGGAATTCACCAGTAATGAGTTCATAGACTACCTACAAAATCACAGGATTCGTCAACAAATGCCTCCTCCACACACACCGCAACAAAATGGTGTTGTTGAGAGAAGAAATAATACTATCATGGAAATGGTGCGATGCATGATTGATGACTCTGGACCTGCAAAGACATTCTAGGAAGAAGCAATAAAAACACCAATGTATTTGTTGAACAGAGTGCCCATAGTTGCTCTTGAAGGAGTAACACCACAAGAAGCATGGTCAAAGTGGAAACCATCTATTGCACACCTTAAAGTATTTAGGTGTAAATCAAGCATGCACATACCCAAGTAGAACAGAAAGAAATTGGACATGAAGTAACAGAGACTCATCTTCATTGGGTACAGTGAAGAGACTCTTGGGTACAAATTGATGGATCCTAAGACTAGAAAAGTCTACACTAGTAGAGATGTTGAGTTTTTTTAGAAGAAGGAAGCAGAGACTCCTTCTCCAAACTCACCAGATGTAGATTTTTCTCTAGTTGTAAAAATTGAAGCTGATTTTCCCTTAGAAGATGAAAGTGATAATGGGGATGATGGTGTTGATTAGATAGAACCATGACCCATAGGAAAAGTTCAACGTATGCCCAAGTGGTGTACTAGCACATTACGAGATGTAAGAATGGATGCTCCACCAGATACATCCACCCCTAGACCAAAGACTCACAATAAAGCAAGAGAAGAAGTTAACTTGGATTTGATGAGTAGAGTTATTGAATCTGATGAGCCCTCTACAATCCAGGAAGCCCTAGAGTCAAAATCTTGGAAAGATGCCATGGATTCTGAATATCAATTAGTGATGAAGAATAACACTTGGCAGCTTGTCGATTTCCACCAGGAAATAAACCCATTGGATGCAGATGGATATTTAAAACAAAGCACATTGAATTACAGGTTCATTTAATATGTGAACATGTGTTGAAGCACAACATCCAGCTTCAATTTTGTCCAACAATTGAACAATGGGTAGACATCTTCACAAATTCACTTGCACGTGACAAGTTCGAGTTGTTCAGAGAGTTCCTCTCCTCATCTCTTGAAACAATGCACAATTAAGGGGGGGAATGTTAGGTTAATTAATTATGCATAGTATATATTAATTATATAATTATTTATATTAATTAAATAATGTTGTTATATGGTTTTTAAACCATATTTGTCTTATTCCATAGTTATAGGATTATTTGTTGCATAGTTGCAACTTAATCATTTTTTGTATTGATTTAATTGTTGCTTCCCGGATGTATTATGGAATTTGTTGTATTTTTGGTTGTACCTATGCAACCTCTCTTTTTTCTGCACATGACTGTACAATACCTATAAGTATCGTAGTCCATCTATTGTAACCTGGTTGATTTCAAATTAATATAATTCACAGGCTACTATCCTTGTTTTGTGAAATTACACTCTCTTTCTTCTTGCCCCTGCTTTATACATTCAAAGAATTCCTAGATGATGATTCCTATGTACTCTTCCTGCAAATTTCTTCATTCAAGATTATACCAACCACATCAACAAACTTCAAAATATTATTAGTAGATGTTGTATTACTAGTAGCCATTACCAAGTTATCCCAAGTATCAGGAAAATAACATAAGAATAAGAGTTCTTTTACTTCATCATCAAATGGTATTTCAACTGATTTTAACTGATTTACAATAGATCAGAAATCATTCAAATGACTAGATGCAGATCCACCTTTATGCATCTTAGAACTAAATAGTTTCTTCATCAAATAAACTTTATTTGAAGCACTAGGTTTTTCATATAAATTAGCAAGATATTTTATTAACTCTACCATAGAAGTTGCTTCTATAGTATTGGAAGCCACGGATGTTGTTATGATCAATATTATAGATCCCAAAGCCTTTCTGTCAAGAATCTTCCATTCTTCATCAGTCATCTTCATGGGTCTAGAATTCTCATCTAACAATTGTAAACTTGCATCTTCCATAATTGATAATTTCAGTCATCAAACTTCTCTACCTTGTATTTGTTTTCTTCTGTCATTTTTATATCTCCCACTCAATCAAAAAACCCTCTGTGAGTAAATATTTCAACACACAAAACCCTCAAACAAATCTCTGATACCATTTGTTGGGGTTAGCATACCGGTTGTATAGATAATACATCATATCTAAGCATACATGCAAATAAAAGTGAATATTCTACCAGAAGAAATATATAAAATAAGATACATAAATCAACACCAGATTTAATGTGGTTCACCTAGTGTGGGCTATGCCTACCAAGAAACAAGCCAATAGATTATCCAAAGCTTTGAAAAGATATATAATGAAGATTTACAATCTTCCACACCTCTCAGATGTACAATAATTTCTTTCTCTCAAGCTTTTGCTTCATCACCAAGAATTCTCTCTCTCACCAAATGTTTTAAGTTCTTCTTAATTCTTGTTAATTATATACTTATAAACCCTATATTTTATGCTTATAGAGTCATTTATAGACTTAGGGCACTTAACCATGCAATTACAATCAATATATATATTTTAATGCTAAAAATAGATCTAATTCCTGAGATTTAATTAAAACATCCTCGCATAGGTAACCGATGTTGGTTCCTCCTTTCCTGACTGATGCTAGTCCTGGGTGACTGATTCCAGATCCCCCTAACCAATGACGGTTACTATATTTTTTAGCAAGTTTCACATTATATGCTAAACCGAAGTAATTAAGCTCCATAACTCAACGCTCCACCTATGTTCCAATGTGTGATCAGCTAGCAAGTGATCTTGGGGAGTGTGGCCTCCTTACACTATCGCTTAGTATGTGGCTAAATGGTTTCCTAGTCTAGGATGTACAGGTTCACTAGGGGACTCCCTGATACACCTTGCAGTACATGGGGCCCAAGTCTATGCTACAAGGATATTGTCTAAGGCCTAGATTTTGGGACATAGAAGCTCCTCACTTCACATCACTCTTAAAACAAGCAAGCGCTTAGAAAATAACGACATTAGTCCTTCAATTTATAAACCCTTCCGGAACACGGGGTGTGTCTACGTGTGTAGAGATGAATCCCACAATCACGAGACCCATAGGACTACAGTAAGTGTGTGGATTTCACTTCCACGTCACATTACCCCCTAAAAATAAAAAAAGAGAGAGAAGACTAACCACTTTTCATCCTAAATATCGTCCTAAGATGCGAGAGGAGAGCATACATGACATCATCTTTGGGATTTAAAACAAAAAACATAAGAATTTAAAAAAAGATACATGCAAAATGATGAAAATTAAAATTTATATGATGCAGGCCTTCGACCAGGGGACCTGTAAGACCAAGGATTAGTAGTTTATTTCAAACCCTGATATTCTTGGACCGTTCGGGCTACAAGAAAAAGCTTAATAGTTTTGATTTAATCAATATCTTGCAACCACAAGTGTTAGGAAAATACTAATCAAATACTAAAATTGAAATATTTTCTCCTTGTTCTTGCAATATTCCTACAAAAACAGAATGTTAAGACCTATAAAACACCACTAAAAATCAAAAAGTGTGATCAGTTGCTTAATACTAATTCAAAAAAAAGTTAGCATTTAAACACGTTACTTCAGGTCACAAACACGCTACTTTGCACAAACATGCTACTTTGTACAAATGTGTTGCTTTACGTCGTAAATGCACTACTTTGTACAAATGTGTTACTTTATGTCGCAAATGTGCTACTTTGTATAAACGTGCTACTTTATGTCATAAACACACTACTTTGTGTGCTAAAGATGGAAACAGACACAACAAAAATTTTGGAGTTTTAAAGGTTAAACAAAAGTGGTGAAGTGTTTACAAACGTGCCACAGGGTCCATAAAAGCGTTGTTTCAGGTAAAAAGTGCTAAAACAGAAAACTTTTATGAAAATTTGAAATTTTAGGGTGTAAATTGTCATGAATATTTTTGTAATTTGGATAGCTTATTTATGACACTAAATTATACTAAAAACAATTTAAAATTTTAGGGGGTAAACCCCACTGTGGGTGCCAAAAATGTAAGAAAAAAAGAGGTGTTATTATAAAATGCAAACTAGGAAATAAACAGATTTAAATCCCAAACTAATACTTCTATTTGCTACCTCAGATTAAGCTAGATGGAAGGAGGGAAGAGAAATATACCTACACTTACCTATAATTTTAAGTCTTCCTTCCTTGTTGCTTTGGATGTGCTCAAATGGATGGATTGTTGATTGAACTTGATTGTTTGCTTCAGATTTTGGAGACACTTGGGCAACACTTCCCCTTGGATTTCTTGATGATTTCTTGATTAATGTGATGAAGGATTTATTGTAGATAATGGATTGGTTGAAGATGGATAATTGAGTGCTAAAAATGGTAGAGTTTTGATATGCATTTGAAATATTGGTTCTCATGGAGGAGGAGAGCTTGATTTATAGCTTGTGGGTGGAGGATTGGAGGGTCAAGATTGATCCAAGTTGGATTGAAATAAAGGGTGGAGGATGAATGAGAAGATTGGAATTCTATAGAATGGAGAATTTTAGATTTTTGAATTCAAAATTCATGGAGGGAAAGGTTAAAGAGGCTTCTAGATTTTGAAGCCTCTAATCTAGGTGTGAGGATGTGATTAGATTAGGTTAAATAAATATGATTAGGGATGTGATTCGATGTAAAGACTAGGAGTAGGGATGTGTAGGATAGGCGGTAGGTGAGATGTAGGAATATTAATTTCTTATAAAATATTAATAGGGATTATAATTTAGGATAATAGGATATACTAATGAAATAAAAGGGATTTAAGATGAAATGAAATAAATGATGGAAGGGTAAATGTGATAAAAGGGATTTTTAATGGGATAAATGATAAAATGGAATATTTAGATAAATGATGAAATATTAGAATAAAAGGATTAATACTGAAATTAATAATAATTAATCTTGTGATTAATTATTATATGGATTTAGATAATGTTTCGGGACAAATTAATCGTAATTGATCATGTCGACATTTTATATGTCTACATAATATTCTCTCAAATTCTATAAATCTTCACTATGGAATTATCCATTCTTCTCATACATCCTCCACCACTGATTCAAATCCAACATGGCTTTATCTTGGCCATTGAATCCTCCACCCACAAGCTATGAATTGAGCTCTCCTCCTCCATGAGAACTAGCTTAGAAAATATTTCAAATCCATATAAAAACTCTTCTCTTTTATTCACTCAATCAATCCATCATTCATCTATAATTTGGCATCATTCATCTATCATCATCCAATCTTTTATCTTCATCCATAGCAATCATCAACCAATCAAAGGGGAGGTGTTACCCAAGAACCTCCATCAAAATATGAAGCAATCAATCAACAATCAACATTCAAGAGCAAATCCAACACATCAAAGGAGAAGCTTTGCAACTTGTAGGTAAGTGCAGGTATTTATCTTCTCTCTCCTTTCCATCCATTGCTCTATCTGAGGTATTTGGTAGGAAGATTAGATTAGGAAGACAAGTTTCTTTTCTTCTTGCAGTTTTAACTAACCTTTTTAACATTTACATTTTCGTGCCCACTGTGTGGGCTTACCCCCCAAATTTTTATGTTTTTTAGTAGCAGTTAGTGTCATAAATAAGCTATCCAAGTTTCAAAAAAAATCATGATCATTTACACCCTAAAATTTCAATTTTTTGTAAAAAATTTCCATTTTAGCACTTTTAACCTAAAACAATGCTTTTATGGACCCCGTGGCGCATTTGTAAACACTTCAGCACTTTTTTAAACCTTTGAAACCCTAAAATTGTCATTTATTGTGTTTATGTCTTTAGCGCATAGAGTAACACGTTTGCGACATAAAGTAGCACGTTTGTGCAAAGTAGCTCATAAAGTAGTGTGTTTGTACAAAGTAGTTATTTTGTAAAAAACTAGTGCATTTGTGAAAAGTAGCTCATTTGTACAAAGTAGTGTGTTTGTGCAAAGTAGAGAATTTGTTCTGCTAACATTTTTTTGCATTAGTATTAACCAATTGATCACACTTTTTGATTTCTAGTGGTGTTTTACAGGTCTTAACATTCTACTTTTGCATGAATATCGCAATAACAGGGGAAACTCTGTCAATTTTAGTATTTGATTAATATTTTCCTAACACTTGTGGTTGTAGGATATTGATTAAATCAAGACTACTACCCTTTGTCTTGTAGCCCGAACGGTCTAAGAGCATTGGGGTTTAAATAAACTACTAATCCTCTTTTGCAGGACCTCCTCTTGAAGACCCCATTACATAATTTTCAATCGTTTTATATTTCATTCATTATCTTACATTTATAATCCTTTTTGTGTGTTCCCCTTTCTTGTTTGTTCATCTCGAAGGCAAAACCATGTATGTTCTCCTCTTGCATCCCAGGACAATATTGAAGATCAAAAGAGGCTCGCCTTCCCATTTTTTTGTAGGGGTAATGTGACATGGAAGTTATATCCACGAACCCACCATATTCATAGGAGTCTCTTGACCTTGGGGTTCATCTCCACACACGTAGACACACCCTGTGTTCTGGAGGGGTAAATAAATTCAAGGACAGTTGTCACTATTGGCTAAGCACTTTCTTGTTTTAAGAGCGACGTGAAGTGAGAGGCTTTCATGTCCCAATACCCAATCCTTAGAAAACATCCTTACAACATGGACTTGGGTCCTAGTACCGCAAGGCATATCGATGACTCCCCTAGTGAGCTTGTGCATCCTATACTAGGCAATCGTTTGGGCACAATCAAACTATAGTGCAAGGAGGTTGCACTCCCTAATATCAATCTCTATTTGACCCCACATTGGCACATAGGTGGAGAGTCAATTTGTGGCATCACCATCAATGTGTGGTGTTAAAATCATGATATAGTTTTGATTGTAATCCCACTTGACTAGTCAGGGTGTGTGTTGTATGTTTGTTTCTTACTTGTGAACACCCTTAACTATCCCATCACCTTCAAATTTTAATCAATCAAACATCATCATAATTAATCATTCTTAATCATATAACCTAAATCTTAATCCCATCATAATCAATCTTAATCCAAAACCAATCACCCGCACATATTATCTAACAATTTCCTTTGATCCTCAATCCATGTCCTCTCTAAACCAACATTTAAACCCTCACCTCTTTTCTAAATCCATCAACCAAGCTATCACATCATCCTTCACCCATCCAAGTCAATCATCTCACTTTGACCACGAATTCCCACACACCATCCAACACATTAACAAACAAATATCAAACCTAACATCATACCTTAACCAACCCTCTCCCCGCCATCCAAACCAAACATCCCATGTTGATCCTAACATCCTAAAAACCATCCAACAAATTAATCAACAAATATACGATCTTCAATATTTAATAAACCTATCACCCCCAAAACTATCATCCCTCAATCAACCCCATACACAATCTTCCATTCCTAAAATCCCTACCGCTCACCCATTGACCTCCTCCTTGAGGAATCGAAATCATCCCAATCCACACCTTAACCTAAACAACATAAATCACTATCCCAACAATATAATTACAAATTTGACCACCTCACTAACTTTGGACTATACCAGAGGACCTCCTTTGTTTCCTCACTAATCTAGCCACCAATCACAAACTCACACAACCATCCCAAACCCCAACCTCCAAATCCCCTATCAATCATCATGACCTACACCTTCCTCCCATCAAAACTAATGCAAATAACCCACCACCATCCAAAATCTCAACCCCTAAATAAAATCATCATAAAACCTATCATCAAGTCTCATTCACATATCCGCAACAATCCCAACAACTTCATACAAAATCATCATCCCGCACATCACATCTTAGTACTCCGTCCTCGTCATCTTCACCACCCCAATCTGATATGATGGAATTTCTCCTAAATAGTCCCACATCCCCTAATCCACCATAAAAGTTATCCCCTAAGCCTATTTCATCCCCTCCATCACCTACACCCAATACTATCAAAACTATCTCATCCAACGTGACTCCTAAGTCACCCTCATCCCCTTCTACCCCCAATCTTAAACCATCTAATGTGGCTACTACGCCACCCTGATCCTCTGCATCCACACCTAATCCTATCTTAACCCCTTCATCACATAAATCTCACCCTATCCTATCTTCTAATTCTATTTCATCTCTACCATCCCCCAATACATCTAATGTGACTCCTAAACCTAACCAATCTAATACTAATATTCTCCCCACCCTATCTCCTACCCAATCAAACATGACTCCTATGCCATCCCCTAAATTGTCCAAATCCAATGAGGTTCCTACACCAAAACCATCTCTCAAATCTACCTCATCTCCAACATCACCCAAATCTAATGTGACCCCCCATACCATACCCATCCCCTTCATCTAAATCTACCCCACGTCCTTCATCTACATATACTAATTCCACACAATCTAATCATAATCCCAAACCATCCACCTCCAAACCACATATTCCAACCAATCCAAAATCATCCAAATCTACTTTAGAATCTAATCCCAAACCATTCACTTCAGCCCCCAGGTTGAATCCATCCCCTTCATCCTACAAGCCAAAACAATATAATCCAACTTATAAATCCAAATCAACCAAATCCTCTCATAATCCACATAATTCTACAACTTCACTTCCTACACCCTCCAAACCATTACTTTGTATTCCCTCCAAATCATTTAACCTAAACCACTTCACTCCTTTAGGCAAATCCTTGACAACCATCTTCCCTCTTCTAAAAAGCTTAAACATGATCATTCATCCCCCAAACAAATCACGCGATAAAAACCATCCCAAACCATCTTGGTATCGGTAACATTACTATTGTGACTCCCATCGCACCCATGGACATTCGACCAATTGTTTCATGTAATTTAGGTCTTATGTCCAAAATCTCATTAATGAAAGAATTCTTATCCTTGTAGCTCTCTATCCCCAAAAATTTCATCCTCGTCATATCCCTAACCCTTATCTATCATCTAAATCTCACCTACCATCCAAACATTATCATCCATCCAAATCCCATTGTACATCTAAACATCCCTAATGGACCAAAAACCAAAACAAATCTCACTCCCCACCCTTTTTTAAGTCCATCCTCTTAGCGTATGATAAAATTACAACCCCCTAGTCTCATGATGACCACATGATATCATCTTCCCCATCCACTTCATATCATATAGCCAACAAGATGTTTGCTAATATGAAACATTGAGGCAAAGTCTTAGGCATTTATGAACAACACATTTGTGAACCCATCTCCCTTCATCAAAATCAAGGTCATTCAGGCTTAGGTTATAAACCTAACAAAAACAACGGCCTTCCCACTACTCCATCACAACCCATTTCTACCACCCCTCTTGTTGATCCTACCATCCCAATCACTCAACCCAATCACACATTGTTTAATCCTCCTAAAAATACCAAACACCTAAAATTGGATTGAGCACATAATCCATCACCTGCGCACGGATGTTATTTCCTTTCCACCCATCCTCCTTCCATCCAATATCAAAATCCCTTTACATATAACCCATCTCTATCATCACATCCATTTTATCATCTTCCAATCCATTCATTTGAACACTCGATCAACTTAATCACACATGTTGTAAGGTAATAGTACCTACTACAAATATGTGACCTTGGGCTATCATTACCTCCAACATTTAAGCACCATTTCCCTCCTAGAGATCCACACACTTAATCAAATTGTGGTGAAGACATTTAGGTGCATCATTTGACACTCTATCAAATGTCATCACTACACTCATTTCCATCCCCCCATCAAGTCACAAGTGATTCTTAACCCCTTGAGAGTTCTCAAGAGAGAGGCACCTCTTTATGGAAAAATATCAAAATATCAAAAAGTAAAAAATATATATATCAAAAATTCAAAATACCAAATAAAATCCACCTCAAGACTCTCTCTATGGGTGTTTCTAGCAACTCTACAGGGGCTATGGATGCCTAGCTAGACACCTAGATGATAGTAGAGCAATGCACGACTTAGCCTTCCATTCACCCTCCATCCACATATTTGAGTTAATCACTCCATATACATTGGCTGGTTTGTCTCTACACACTACCCATTAAGTCTTCACTTCAATGGTAATTAATCATTACAATCACATACACTTTGATCTTGATGAGACATAGGGCTTGCATGTTTCTAGGTATTGGTTAGACCTTGGTCACACTTTTGTTTTAGTCAAATATTTCCTTACAACATGTGTCATTCAGATCATCTTTTGTTCACCACTAATGTCATTTTATTTCCATCCATCAACATCCACATCCTTTTTCCCTTAGGATCAAACATCCATGGGCAGATGATAACCCTTTCATTTTCATCTCATCCTCATTGTGTCCCTTTTAAACTATCATCATCATGATTGGGGGCAACCTTACTACCATCTTCTAAGGGAATCATCCATTTTAGATACCTCTCACTTCCCATCATACCCTAAACCTAGGGGAAAATCAAACCCATCCATCCATCCACATAGGTCACCCTACTTTACACTTTGGGGAACACATCCATCTATCCCCTCTAATCCTAACCTATCAACCAATCCCTATCCTCTCCAACCTATCCAATTTCTCTCATCTTATCTATCTATCTCCCATCCCATATCCCATCTAATCCTAACCTATCAACCAATCCTTATCCTCTCTAACCTATCTAATTTATCTCACCCTATATATCTATCTCCCATCCCATATCCCATCTAATCCTAACCTGCCATCCAAACCCTATCCTATCCAACCTATCCCATTTCCCTCACTCTTTCCCTTTCATCCTACCCAAACACACTTTAGGACTAATATGAGAAATTCACATCCCACATTACATTCCTTCCCATCCCCCCATGAACTATCCCATCTTGAATCCTTTCATCTCACGTAATCACAACAATCCCCCCCATTCAACATCCAAAATCCAACGTCTAAATATCCAAAAATCCAACATCAAAAATCCAAAATCTAAAAATCAAAGCAATCTAAAAATACCAAAATAAAAAAATGCAATGTGTGTATTTTACTTGTGTGTTTGTTTGTTTGTTTTTCTACATTTTTCATTTTGGCTAATGATATGAAGCCGTTTTTGTTTATTTTTGCACGGTCCAATGATATGAGGACTATATTTTTTATATTAATATGTCGGATGATATGAGGACATGGGAATTTATAAATTTAGTCATCATGGTCTTTATACCTTGGTGCATCTTGCTTATGCCACATTAATTACACTGGTAATGATGATAACAATGGGCCCTTTATGGTAGCACACCACCTTATATCGTCATATTTTATCATCATCATCATCTAACTGCCTCATCCTCCCATCCAACTAGTTAATATCCACATCCAAATCTTATTCATCTTACATCCAACATCCAAAATTCCTCACCCCTTGGCTGGGAAAATTCTACAATCCTCTCATTAATCAAACTTCAAACATCCAACATCTTCAAATCTACCATCCTCAAATCAAAATCCAAAATCTTCAATCCTAACCCCTTGACTGGGGCATCTCAAAATCAAATCCAACATCCTTTAATCCAAAATCCAAAATCCTCACCCTTGTCATACATCATTGACTGGGGCATCCAAAATCCAAAATCCAATATATTATAATCCTCTACTCTTCTCATCCTCTAACTCCTCAAATCTTGTAATCCTCTAATCCTCATCCACAAAATCATCATATGTTCTAATCCTCTAATCCTAATCTTATAATCCTCAAAATATTCTCATCCTCTCATCCACTTTCATCTACTCACTTGGGTCTCTCCTCTTTTCGAGTGGTTACCTGACTCGTTCCTCCCCGCCTAACCCCTTAAGGGGGCATCATATCACCATCCTAGCATCTTCTCTTTTTTATTTGAATGGTCAGTGCTACGCAATAACCATTCAAAGATCGGAAAATGTAGACATCTAAAATGTCGACATGATCAATTACGATTAATTTGTCCTACAACATCTTCTAAATCTGTATATTAATTAATCGTAAGATTAATTATTATCATTAATCCATTTTATCCCATTTTCCCCTTTTAATCATTTATCAAATATCCCAACATTTCATTATTAATCATTTTAATTCATCTAATATCCCATTTTCATCATTAATCTTTTTAATCCATTGTTATAGCATATTTTCTATTTTAATTCTTCATTAACATTTTATAAGAATTTAATATTCCTACATCTCACCTACCACCTACTTTATACATCCCTACACTTAGCCTTTCCATGTAACCTCACCCCTAATCATCATTAATCAACCTAATATAATCCTAATCTAACCACATCCTCACACATCTAAATCTAGAGGCTCCTATTTCTGGAAACCTCTCTAAACTTCCCTCCAATTAAAAATTCAAAAAAACCTCCAACTCTCTATTGAATATTCTCTCAAATTTAGAAATCCTCAATCTAGAATTCTCCATTCTTCTCATGCATCTTCCACCTTTGATTCAAATCCAACATGGCTTCTTCTTATCCATTGAATCCTCCACCCATAAGCTATAAATTGAGCTCTCCTCCATGAGAGCTAGCTTAGAAAATCTTTCAAATCCATATCAAAACTCTGCTCTTTTATTCACTCAATCAATCCATCATTCATCTACAATCTAGCATCATTCATCTATCATCATCCAATATTTTATCTTCATCCATAGCAATCATCAAGTAATCAAAGGGAAGGTGCTACCCAAATGACTCCATCAAAATCTAAAGCAATCAATCAACAATAAAAAATCAAGAGCAAATCCAACACATCAAAGGAGGAGCTTTGCAACTTATAGGTAAGTGCAAGTATTTTTCTTCTCTCTCCTTTCCATCCATTTCTCTATCTGAGGTATTTTCTAGGAAGATTAGATTAGGAAGACAAGTTTCCTTTGTTTTATTGCACTTTCAAATTTAATATTTTTAACATTTACAATATCATTGACAATGAATTACAAATTAGAAAAAAAATTATTGGACTTGTTCGAATTAATTTGTGGAAAGTTATTATTAGTGCCCCTTGACTTAGTTTATAGAAATTTATGGAATTTTATTATAGCGAATTCTGAAACTTGTAATACATAAATTGGAATCCAATAATAACAAAATTTGAATCCAAAAATAACAAAATTGGAACTCCATTGCATATAAAAAAAATTGGAATCCAATATTATTGTATTAATGGAATCCAGTAATAACAATAACGAAATCCAATAGTAATAAAAAATGACTCCACTATACACAAAAAATGATAAAATTCCACCAAAATTTGTAAGAATGGGGTCTAGATTCACACGAATATGTCCAAATTTACTGAAATAATCGTTATTTGAGTTTACATTATTTTCTTAATGTCTATATCATCTTTTTTCTCTCTCATGGTAGTTTGTAGCTATGTATTCCAATCCAGGAAATAAAATATAACCTATTTGGGCTCATCTTTAGCTTGTTATTAAAGCTTGAAATTTTCCCAAAAATAAGGAATACAATATCCTTCACTTGCTACTATAATTGAGTAAATTACACCTTATCCTTGTTTGTAGTTTCTTTCTCCTACCAATTATCTACAAGTTTACCAAACATGTGGTTAGCCACATTCATTTTGTCATGAATTATTCACCTATTTCTTATGTGATAAGTTGTAAATATTTTTCCTCAAATTGGGACTTAATATTATGCAATATTTACTCCAAGGTTTTTTTTCTCTAGGATGATTGAATTGTGGTTCAACCAATTTTTTATTGAAGTGTATACAATCCTTCAATTAGTATTTTAAAAAAATATTCTCAAGATCAAACTCCACCATGATGACCAATGTTTGTGATGTTGTATTTTTACAGTCATCTAAGTGATATGATGAACTATTGTACATATATGAGAGGAAGGAAGAATGAGATTATGTTTTCATGTTTTTTTCATAGATTGAGATGCCCACCAAAATGTTTATATATCTCCTTCTACATCTACCTCTCTGATGGTCAGCTCTCAACTGGAGACTCCTATCTCTCCAGTACTATATTTTGGATAATGTTGAATCTGTGTGGTAGCCAATTTCTCCTAACAAGTGACTATGGTTTGTCTAATATTTTTTTTCTTATTATCTCCATTAGTTTTTGTTTACATAAGTTCCTTCTCCTTCACAATTTGAGCATATTATTCCACTTTTTCAATGGCTTGAATAGTGCATTTTGCTTCCTCATCCTTCTTTTTTTAATCCTATATTTATTTTTTTCCTTAGTGGATTTTTTTCATCTACCTTCTTGTATACTTATTTCAACTTGTATTATTCTCCTCTCTTGGCCTTTTCTTCTTCTTCCATCCATTTCTCCTCTTCCGTTTGTTATTTTTTAGTGATGGATCTTAGTTTTTCATCTTGTGCAATTGATTTTATAATTTTTATCTACCTCTTCTTTGCAATTTTTTTGGAACTTCCATTTAAATTTTCATCTAGCCCTTCTTTTTTTCTTAACTTCTTCCTCTCCTACCTTTTGAAAAATTCCCTTTCGTTTCCTTCGCAATGCAGTCCTTTTTTATTTTTAGCGATTTGTCTTAGTGAATTTCTCCATTTTTATCTTTCTACCTCTTTTTTTTCTCTTCATCCTCGAATGCTTGTGTAGTTTTTGATATATGCATTGGAGGTGTATATCCACTTGGTATTGTAGCCTATATCTCTAGTTTCTTTGGCTTCATAGTTGTTTCTTATTCCATGTTATATTTTGGAGGGGTGACTTTCTCTTGAGGGGATGGAGGAGAAGAATATGTAGTTACCTTTTTTCAAACCATGAATTGTGGGAATATTATCTTGACTCTTCTATGATTCTTGAGTTTCTCCCTATCTTTTGCATACACTTGTCTTTCTTCGACAACATTTTCTCTATTTTTTGTACCTCTATTTTTTGGGCTATTTCATCCCTATAAATGACTCCCTTCTTTGCATAACTAAATCCCTATCCTAGGAGCTTTATATCCTCTTCAATGTGTGCTCTTCATACTAATTCGTAGGAGCTCATGTGTATTATTTTTCTCTTATGTGGTGTTATTGGGATTTGTTCCTCAATGAATACTAATTCGAAAAATTAGATATATTGTTTATCTTTACTATTGAATCATTATGCATTCATTCATTTCATAATATTCACCACTAATTGGTCATATGAAATATTATCCATATCTATTTTGATAATGAGATAATATGGTCTGAGTGAAAATATAATCATTTCTTCATATTTGATCTTATGAGTTATAGACAACACTCTTATGATGGCTTTCCAGGTTTATCACTCCCTCTTTTATAGAAAATACATCTTTGTGCATATATCATGTAGCATAATAGTAAACACTTTTCTTCTTCTTACTTTTGATTTATCAAATTACATATTTGCAAGATAGCTGGGTATTTTAGGATATTTTTATACCTATGGTTGATCTCATTCAGTTTGCACAATTTATTTTTTGTCCCTTTCATTGCCTTCTTGTTTTCCCTTATTTGTATTGCTAGTTTTGCTTCAGTAGTTAGTTGTGGAAAATTATAGAGTGTAGGCCTCCTATGATTTAAGGCTTTTTCTATGTGTATATATTATTTTCTCTTATGTGGTGTTATTGGGATGTTTTCCTCAATTGATACTAATTCAAAAAATTAGATTATTGTTTAGCTTTACATATTATCATTATTCATTCATCCATTTCACATATTCCCTACGACTATTCCTATGTAATTATCCATATCTATTTTGATCAGGCTGCGAATTGGTATGAGTGAAAATATTAATCATTTTCCATATTTTGAAGCTTATGGAGTTATAAACAACACTCTTATGATGGCTTTCCAGTTGATCACTCCTCTCTTCCTAGAAATACATCTTTGTGCTATATCATGTAGCATAAGAGTAAACACTTTTCTTCTTCTTACTTTTGATTTATCAAATTACATATTGCAAGATAGCTGGTATTTTAGATATTTTTATTATACCTATGGTTTGATCTCATTCAGTTTTGCACAATTTATTTTTTGTCCCTTTCATTGCCTTCTTGTTTTCCCTTATTTGTATTGCTAGTTTTGCTTCAGTAGTTAGTTGTGGAAAATTATAGAGTGTAGGCCTCCTATGATTTAAGGCTTTTTCTATGTGTATATATTATTTTTCTCTTATGTGGTGTTATTGGGATTTGTTCCTCAATTGATACTAATTCAAAAAATTAGATATATTGTTTAGCTTTAATATTGAATCATTATTCATTCATCCATTTCACAATATTCACTACTAACTAGTCATATGTAATATTATCCATATCTATTTTGATCATGAGAGAATATGGTATGAGTGAAAATATAATCATTTCTTCATATTTGAGCTTATGAGTTATAAACAACACTCTTATGATGGCTTTCCAAGTTTATCACTCCCTCTCTTCTAGAAAATACATCTTTGTGCCTATATCATGTAGCATAATAGTAAACACTTTTCTTCTTCTTACTTTTGATTTATCAAATTCCATATTTTCAAGCTAGCAGGGTATTTTATCATATTTTTATACCTATGGTTGATCTCATTCAGTTTGCACAATTTATTTTTTGTCCTTTTGATTACCTTCTTGTTTTCCCTTTTTTTGTATTGCAAGTTTTGCTTCGGTAGTTAGTTGTGGAAACTTTTAGAGTGTAGGCCTCCTATGATTTAAGGCTCCATCTAATCAGTACACAAAGGTTGAATATGTATAGTAATCATGACATGATTCCTGATCAATTCCCCCTTATCTATATCCATATCAATGAAAAATGGAAGTTTCTCTAGTTTCTTAGTGTTATCACCTTTAGATCGAAGTATGAACTCATCATGAAAAAAATCATATTTATATGTACGATGTTTTGTTTGTGCACACTTTCTTTGGTATGTGAAGTTTTGCAAACAGTGTCTCCCTAGTTTTGATCACCTAAGATCCCATTTTCTAGTTGTTTCCATAGGCCATGTATGGATTTATTAGGATATATTGAATAAACCACTCATGTGGGTAGTATGCATCATATACTTCTATTATCAATTCAAGGTCTCCCCAATGTGTAAAGCATGACAACATAACTAACCATTGATTCATAAATATATTACTATAAGATTCAATAAACTTTATTGCATTGTTATTAAGTTCATGGGAAAATAATATAAGAAAGTTTAATTCATCCCCATCTTGCCACATTTTTTGATGATATCTACTATGCTGAGGGATGCCTTTTTTCTTCCACGAATATCTTACCAGTATATTTCTACAGCTTTTTTAGCCAAAACTTGAATTGTATGATTCATAATTACTCCTAAAGGGATGTCCCTTCCCTCGCACAAATGGCTATATACATCTACATTTGTTTTCTTCACTGGAGGTCTAATTCTATTATATGTGAGCATAAATGTACTCATGTTACACAATCCAATGGATCATGCTAGAATGGTGACATTAATGGGAGCTACATCTTGTACACTAAACCATGTCACACAATTATTGTATCCACTCATAATCATTTGCATCAACTCCAAGTGATCTCCTAGAGATGACAACTTTGTGATTTTGTCCATGTCATTTCCTCGCAATGGGTATTTGACCATTAATTACCTTCTTAATTTTGTGTCATGGACAATGGTTCTTTTCACACCTCAATATTTTTTGTCCCTTTTAATATCTAATTTTGTGATAGATCACTCTATTTAGTTAATAAAGTAATGCACTAATACAAACATCCTCATATTTTTGAATCATGGAGTTATAGGAACATAATACCTTATTCCTTGGAATTTTGGATTGATTATCTGAGTAAAGGTGTTTTTCATTTTTTGGCTAGTTGTATCTCGATTTACATTTGTTTTTTCAAATTATGGTGAAATTAAACTAGCATAAATATTTCCTTTTTCCACTAGTTTTTTTTACCTAGAATAATGTTTTTTTCCATTTTTTTCTTCCTCATATATATCAGCATTTTGATGTGGTCATTTTCCATCCATTTATCATTTGAGCTACCCACTTAAATGTTCTTAATCATTGGTGATATTACTTTTGTATCCTCTAAAATACCACTTCATTCCACTTTCTATGAAATCTCTTTCATTTGATGTTTCATCCTTAAAAAATCTATGAGCTTGTAATATTTCATATTTTCAAATTATTCCCTTCTTTTGTTCCTCTTCATCTTCACTTGTTATCTATGTCAATTTCTTGGACTTATTTGATTTCTTTGATCTCTTCATATTTCTTTTCCTAAATTTATGTATTTAGTTGTTTGAAATTTTATTTTTTTATTCTTCTTTCTCCTACACACACTTGGACACAAACTAATCAAATACACAAAACTTATAGCTACCACACTTGCTTGAATTTAAAAATCATTTACTATTTTTATTTGCAAGAGAAAACTATTTTTGTGTTCATATGAATATGGAATAATGGATTATAAGCCTGAATCCTAAATCCATTGGTTCTCCCTTGTAACACGTTTCCCTACAAAAATTGTAATACTATTGTGCCTTGTTTTTTATGTGATGGATAATATAGGGTCCTTACCATTGAATGTGTAATTTACCTATATGTGCTCAAACTTTTCTCTCATATTCTAGTACCATTTATTCTATTTGTAATTCCTTATTATGGAGGTTTTTTTCATGCCAATATTTTTTGGATTTTTTTCATGTACTTTTTGACTCCCCTACATAGTCATCCTATTTTCTTCCATATTTTTCCAATTTAGTATGCTACCTATAAAAATTTTATCCCCTAGTTGTGCTATTATGGAAATGCACATACTTGGTACATATTATTTCACGTGCATTATATATCTAATTCAATACACTAATTAAAATGGGGTATGTTATATACTATGCTTATATTTCGTCTTTTGGGCCCATAATACCATTGGATTTTCTCTTCATATAAATCCCTTTGCACATTATAGATATTTTTCAATACCCTTTCCATAACATTTTTAGTTGATTATACTTACTAGTTTTCCTATGGATGATATGTTGTACTTTGGTGATGTGAAAAAATAAACTCTTTTGTAAGGAACTTAATTGTGTTGTTGACAAAAAGGGTTCTTTAGTTCCTAATTAAAATTTATAGACATGCACACCTTATTATAACATTTTCATATAATAACTTAGTCATATCTATATAAAAATTTAAGATCGTGTACCAAAATCCAATTTGGATTTTTTGGAGAAATTGTAAATATGGATTCCGTGTTGATGGAGAATAAGATAAAATGTGTATAGTGACATAAGATAATAAATTTTTGGGCAAAATGTGAATCGGGAAGCAATTAGGTTGTATATGGGCATTTGTACGGAAGCATGATGCAGACAAGCATCTATACAGAGTCCATATATATGCAAGCATATGCGACCTAATTGCTTGCCAGGATATTAGGATATTGATGCATGTATGCATATGGACTCCATATAGATGGGAATCTAGAATCTACAATCAGACCTATGGACTCTATAGTCAGAAATCTAGAATATTTGTCGGGAGTCTGGACTCTGCAGTCAAGCATTTAGGCTATGTGGTTAGGCATCCTAGATCAGTGGATACTATTGGTAGGTTTTCGGGAGTCTATATTATATTGTTAGGCATATAAAACATATGGGGTTATTTGGGCTACGTAGTCAAACATTTAGCCTATGTAGTCATGCAACTAGCTATGATGTCGACCATCATGTATTTTTACTCAAGTGACTGATGACATTGGCATATGCTTAGATTTTTATTAGTATAAATTCGCAAATGTATCTGATTTTTGTTTTGAGGCAGTGATGATATACATACATAAGTATGAAATTTATTTTAAACAATCGATGAGCTGACCCAAAAAATTAACTTATATCCTAAAATTTTAGGCAAAATGCTGCTCCATACGACTCCTCAAAATTATCAAGTGTAAATTTTAAAAATGTAAATATTCATGAATTAGTGAAAAATCACCACTAAAATTTTCCCTGCTCGGGAAGCAATTAGGGTGTAGATGGGATTTTGTATGGAAGAAGGATATAAATAGGCGTATTTATGGAGTTCATATACAGGTGGGCATGTGTAACCTAGTTGCTTCCCAGGAAATCAGGCTACAAACGCCCACCTACATATGGACTCTGTATGGACAGGTGTCTGGAGTCTACAGTTGGGTGTATGGACTCTACAGTCAGTTGTCTGGGATATATGGTTGTGTGTCCTAGATCAGTGGATATTATTGGCAAGCCGTCAGGTGTTTGTAGTATGCTTTCAGGCGTTTGAAACATGTGAGGTTGTTTGGGATATGTAGTCAGATGTCTAGCCTATGTAGTCATGCATCTGGCTATGATGTTGACCATCTAGTGTCTTTTATTCAAGTGACTAATAGCATTGAAAAATGCTTATATTTTTATTAGTATATATTGGTGAATGTACCTGATTTGTGTTTTGAGGCAACATCGAAATACATGCATAATTATGAAACTTATTTTAAACAATAGGCGAGGAGACTTGCAAAATTAACTTGTATTCCTAAAATTTAGGTGAAATGTTGCTCTATATGACTCCTCAAAATCACCAAGTGTAAATTTTTAAAAAGTTAATATTCTTGAATTAGCAAAAATTCACCACTAAAATATTCCCTGTTCACAATGCACCTTTTCCCTAGAAATTTATTCACCTATGTCACTATACACATTTTTTTCTTATTCACCATGAACACGAAATCCATTTTTACAATTTCACCAAAAAAATCCAAGTTGGATTTTGGTATGGGGTCTTAAATTTTTCCCTAATATTCACTTATTGAGGAAGAGGAAATTCTCATATCAAGATTAAATCCAATATTGTAGGTCACACATGTCAGGGATGTTCAATAAAAATATAGTGGCCACACCATTTTCTTCCCAAAATACATCTCTTCCATAAGCATACACCGACCCTATTGCATCACAAACTTGGACATCTTGGTTATCCAAATAATCAAATCCATAAAAATGCCCTCATTTGATTTATCAACAGATCGTATGTTTTAGCCACGTTACAATTCAAAATGGCTCACGAAACTTACTAAAAATATGTCCACATCAAATTTGAAGCACTTTATGCCCTCTCATGAGAAAGCACAAACATTTCTACTTCTCTACACTATTTCACTTCCAAGTCATCTGACACTGTCATTAAAGAATCTAGAGTAGGATCAACACCATGTACCCCACCTGTTACACATTAACGACAACTATCATCTTTTGTTTCCTTCCTCCCACTAATAGATACAAAGGTCAACTAGATTAACAATTTCCTCCATGATCAAAATCTAACTTTACCACATTCTATTAATGGGACAACTATTAGTTCATCTCCAATAAATGAATCTACAACACTGATGGTTTGTTTTATATGGCTTTCAAACCCTTTTTCCCAATAGGGGTTTCATTTTTCCAATAACCATGCATCAAATGGGTTCACATGAACGGGTGTACTTTACAATTGTTATGGTATTAAACCAACATATTTCATAGTTGTCCACGTTTCTGCTTCTTCATTCTTAACCCTATTACGATCCATAAGAACCCAGTAACCTCTACCATTTTCACCAAGAAAACATTGTGGAAACCCTAACAACCATGGTATCTATGTTATTCCAAAAGCACAAGCATGAGATCCTAGATATGATCACACAACTAGGGTTCCCACACTTTTCTTTGCTTTGAGTGTAGCAGACACTTAATGACCATATTTATATATAGAAATGTTAGGATGCCCTCCAAAAAGATTTGTAGAAGGCCATCGATGGAGAAATCAAAACTTGATTACGTAACTCCATGTTGTATTTGCATACATGGACAAGAGATTCATAGTCTTCTATGAAGAGGTGCTTCAAAAAAATGCATTGTAAAGACTACTGGTAGTTGGGTGAGTTCATTGTCACTTACATTTCCTTAGTGTCATAACACTTGTATTTTTTGCAACGACATTTCCCTTATTCACAATAAAGGTATAATGGCAACATAAAGGATCATATCATATCCATGAATCTCTATGGTTTCCAAACATGCCCAAAATGAACCTACTAAACTGGGATGATACCCTTCAATTGGATATAGTGAAGTCCTTTTGTTGAAAAAATAGTAATAGCATGGAATCCAAGGGGCCCTAAAAATATAAATTATGGGCTACTCGGCTCTAACCTTGATGACCCATACTTATTAAACACACTGGCAATATTTGCATCTAACACACATGAGTAAACATACACATCTCAAACATCCTAACACTATAGCGATCCAATGTCGACTACCAACTCATTGTGTCCTGCCATGTAGTTCTACACTATATATAAAAGTACCCAACGAAGTCAAAGATAAATTTAGAGAGCTACCACCAAATGTTGACTATAATATCTAATATAGTTGGCATTAACAACCTTGCAAAATACACATACAATAGGTTCTTATAATAAACTATTTATGATAGGAATATTAGTGCACAAGAGACATGCCACATGATGCAAAAAGTTCCCCTCTAAGTCTATAGATGTACATTTATTTCTCTCTTTGTTGGTACATAATTATTCAAACACATCCTTGTAGATGTAGTAAGAACATCCACAATGCCTTCATTCATAGACACATACATGAAACACCCTCTACACCTAGATCAAGTCTCCCTCTTTGAGGATTCTTATGCATAGTCTTTCAGCAGTCAAAGGAAAGGGTCGCAGTGGCTACAAAGGGAAACCCATACAATCATGTGTGTATTCCCTTGTTATTATGATACACCCAATACAGATGCTCCATGCTATGAAGATTTATATTGGTTAGAGATTTTACCTTACAAACCATTTTGGTAGCTCGAAACAACCACAGATCAAATACTTTCTCATTAGGAAGAAATAAAAAACTTCTACAGATCCCCATACATATACAAAGAACTAGTAATCAAGAAGAAAGTGCCGATGAAATGAGTAACAATGAGGATGCCTCACATGAAGAATGCCCCATGCAAATGAAACTTCTAGAATGGGAGCATATACCCCGGATACATCCTTCTATCAATGCATCGATAGACAAGCTTGACATAATAGGACTCTGAAACGTAACAATAGCCACAATTGTTCACAACATAGTGTCCCCATTCATTTACAACATGTAACACCTCAATTTTAAAGTAGGTGCAACTCAAAAATGAACTACCACTCGTTGCTTCATCTAACCTATTAGAGCCCCTCCTTCCATTACCGAAACAACAACTTATACACTCAATTGTCATTACACATGCAAGAAGGAATGGAAAACTTCTAGCGATAAAGATGATCACTCAAGGAACATATGGAATAGGAAAGTCCTACCTCATATGTTGCATAAAAAATGGGCTACAAACTCTCATAAGTAGTGGCAAGTCCTCCATACTCTTGTTAGCTCCAACAGGTATTGTTGGATTCAACATAAATGCATCCACTATACATTTCGACCTTCCAATATCCATTCAGACAATGAAGGATCTCGAAGGTCGGGTGCCAATACTATTCCAAGAGTGTATGTTGACTTTGGTGGTTGTTTGATGATAGTGGTGGGCGACTTGTGCTAGCTTTCCCCTATTAATGGAATACCTCTATACACATGATAATCACTTGGGCACTCCTTTTGGCACCAATTTGACATGGTCATTACCTTAGATACAAACTTCAAGAAACAAGGCTTGAACCCAAGACACTTAGAATTCAAACATTTATTGATCAACATCACAAATGGAGAACCAACAATAAAGGATTGGACCCTTATCATGTCATGGAAAACGTCAATCATGCCTAGATCAGAACAATCAAGCTTCACATGTGCAAAGCTTCTCTTTGCAATGAAAGATCTAGTATCCTCAAACAATAAACAAATGCTTTAATCCTTGTGCTTGCCAGTTGCAAGCAACACTACATATGAAAGCATACATGTATTCGTATTGGACCTCATTGACACTCAATTGGAGCCTACATTGTTCATGTGCAAAGGGAAAGAGGTTATGTACTTTGACTTTGGATTTGTTAATGGGGCACTTAGACAGGCTGAGGTTGTCTACAACCCAAAATCACAACCCCTTGACATGTCGTGCTTTGTAGTTGTCGATTTTAAGAAGTTTTGAGGGCCACCATGGGATGTCCTCTACTCAACACATTTATTGTTGGCTCCTATCACATGAGGAAACTGTCACCAAATCCCACTTAAAATGTCGCAGGGCCCACCATACACAAAGTGCAAGGAATGACACTTGACAAGGCCACAATAGACATTGACAAGGCCACAATAGACATTGACAATGTTGACTATCAAGGATTAACATTTATAGCAATTTCAAGAGTGTGTGCACTCAACAACCGACAAATCTCACCTATTTTTACATTCGAACATTACGAAAGGAAGTACACAAAAAATATTCATTCATACAAAGAGGAGCGTAAACTAACATGCAAAGAACCCCCTTCATATACAACACATTCAAGAGACCCCAAATATATAAAACACATGACTATACAAATTCTCACCATACGCATTTGCCCGCACATGACATCATTCTTATCCTATCCGACTTGATTTGTAAGTCATGTACGTTTGCTAGTATATAGACAATTTCATTTAAAAATAAATAAATTAGGAGACGTCCTTAACATTAAAATATAAAAGATTTGAGGTGAATATGTCCTTAACTTTTTTATAAAGGGCATATATACCAAATGATTTTTAAGAAACTTATTACAATGAGGTGAGGTTACAATGGATATAAAACCTAATAAATCTGCTTTATAGCGGTTTATCCAACGGTCCGTTGCCTATTAAAAAATCCTGTAAAAATATACATGTGGAGGGATAAGCACTAGCTAGGTGGAAAGAATCCTAGGTGACTCTTGGGATGGAGCTTTAATGTAAGAGCCGTTGGGAAATGGTCTTTAAAAACCTTTCCGAGACGTGTTTCTTCCATTTTCATTTGGTGTTTCTTCATTTCGCTCTGTATTTTTGGTGGTCGTGTCATGTCGTGTGTATTTTGAGGTGTTTGTGTTTTCAACATTTGTGTGGTTTGAGTAGCTTTTGACATGCCTTTCTGTGGTTTGAATTTTGGTTTATGATGTATTTTGTTTTGTCATTGCAAACTGTGATCATTTTATGTTCTGTTCTTTCTGGCCCATGTGGTGTTTCATTTTCTGTCTTTTATTTTCACCGTTTTTTGCTTTGTGGCCACCATCAGTATTGGAGAAAAAATAAAGAAATTTCATGGAGAGATATATGCAGCATTCTTTCTCCACGAGCGACCTACTTTTATTCATCGAACATTTTGGAGACTGTCCTGTAGACATGACAGGACAGAGACACAAAAAGCAAGGGAATTCATATTTTACACAGAAAGAGACGCAGAAAGCAAGTCAGGTAAGTCATTCCTATTTTAATTCATTCCATTTAATTTGTAGATTAGGAATTTCAATTAAACAAATGCATCAAAATTTCAAAACGCCTGGTTCAGATATGCTTGGTTTATTTAAAAAAAAAGATAAATGCACTAAAGTTGTCCAAATCAAGGTTCAAACCTGGTTAGTATGAAATCTTTCTCTAAAACGGATCAGATCTGATTATTTTATAGTTATTGACATAGGGTAGGGTAGGGTTTACAAATAATATCTTAGGGTAAACACAGAGAGTTGTAGTTTAGGGTGATGCAAATGATTTAAAGACATTTTCTGAAGGTAAATAATCAGGTTTTAATGTTGTATTTTACAGTTTATAATCTATTTGATGTTATATAGTGTTTATAAATAATATCTTAGGGTTAACACATAGAGTTGTAAATGATTTAAAGACATTTTCTGAAGGTAAATAATCAGGTTTTAATGTTGTATTTTACGGTTTATAATCTATTTAATATTATATAGTGTTTACAGTTGCAATTTGGAGTTTGTAAAAGCTTTGTTGGTTGGTTGTGATATTTATTTCCTGAAGTTCGTTTATCTCATAAATGAATTTCTCTGCAGCATATGGTTTAGTAATTTATTTATGAATGAAATATATTGTTTTGTCGTCTTGCTACGTTTTAGATATTTGATAGTCCATCGTCTCTAGGTAATGTTAAATGGCCATGTTAGCATAGACTACGGAGCGGTAGAACCCTGGTTATGTCACTTACAATTTTTCTGCTACAATTAGTAAAATGGTCTTCATTTAATTTTTATTGTTTTATCTTAAATATTTTAATGCTTTGATCAAGTTGATGAATAGCAGCTTAGCATAATATTTTCATAGGGAACCTCCAAAATTGTTAAACCTGTGTAAGTGGTTGGTGGGGTTAAACTCGCAGAGTTAGCGTAAGTTGTGGTCTGGCAGAACCACTCAGTAAAGCCATGCCTAAGATACACTTTCCCTTAAATAACGATCTCATTATTATTATTTTTTTAATCAAGGGAAATAAATTGAATCCTTGTGTTATTGCATCCTTCTATATGGTTAGAATTCTATGGTGATCTATAGGTATTTGTTTAGGTTTACCTGTACATGTATTAAACACGATGTCCTATAACTTCTCTCCACAATGGTTTTACCCATGGTTCAACACCTGACTGTTTGAGCTTGTTTCATTGTTTGGCTCTTCACAATTGTAAAATGTAAATTTGGAAACCGATTTAAGGCACTTTTAGCTAGTTAAAAAAAATACATACGATGAATAACAGACTCACAGAAGATATGCATAGTGAACTTCCAAACTTGTTAATCCTATGTATGTGGGGTTAAAGTAGCCTAGTTAGTGGGTTGTGGTGTAATAGGACCCTGAATAGTGTATTGGAACCTTGGGTATCTACTAGCATTATTCAAACCATACTTTCGATGAATGCAGATGATGCACTTACTTTCGTTGAATACAGAAGATGCACTTAAAACCCTGTCTAATGTAAAACATAAGATACACTTTATGTCAAATATATCTTTATTTTTAATGGACGGCCCTGTTTTTTGGTTTATGTTGTAGAATTTGTTGTAGTTAAAAAGGATTATAAATTTAAAGTTGATGAGTGCCTCATCTTTTGGTAGGATTTGCAAGCTTTTAGGATGTCAATACTCTAGATTTTAGGTCTTCATCATAGTTTACATTTATTGATGTTTTTGTCTAATGGAAAGTGCTTAATGGCAATGGGAAGTGTTTTTGTTTATTTTAGTATTTACAACAAATTGTTCAAATGGTCTTTCAGAACTGAACTGTAGATTATCTTGGATGCACCTCAGTTTAGATAAATGTGCACACAAAATCATGGAAGATTTCATGAGAATCACTCACCAAGCTTTAAAAAGTAAGTATAACAAGCTTTAAAAATTAATCTAACAACAAAGATAGTACACTCCTTACTACTTAGAATAGCCAGAGAAACATATTGCCTAATAACTCAGAATATTATACTTCAGAACCAGATAGTACACTCCTTACTACTTAGTACACCCTTTTCAATGGAAAAGCAAATTAACGGCCCTAGCAAGGCTTCTATAGTTTTACTTATAGGTATGTTGTTGTTTAATAACTTAGAAGCTTATACTTCTAAGTTAACAGCCCTTTTCAGTGGAAAAGCAAATTAACAGCCCTACCAAGGCTTCTATAGTTTTACTGATAGGTATGTTGTTGTTTAATAACTTAGAAGTTTAATACTTCAAGTAGTACACTCTTTTCAGCAGCAAAGCAAATTTACCACTCTAGTAAGGCTTCCAGAGAAAAGTATGTTGTTGGCATTGTTTCTCTAAATGCTTTTGAATTTAGAGAATTTAATTATTCAGAGGTCATATTATAGAGAGGCCATAAATATCTATTGGTGTAAGAACAATGGGTGTTTCAACGATGTAAACTACTTAACGTTGCGAAGAATGTGTTTTAGTAGGGAGTTGATGCATGTTGTTTTAGAAAGGATTTGATGCAGAACTGTTTATATCAAGCAGTTAAATATTTATAAGGTTGTTTTCTTTTTATTCACGTTATGATATCTAAGTTTGAATTCTTAAGATAATTTGGTAGATCACTATTTATATTGAGCAGTTAAGTAATTACTGAGGTTGTCTACTTTTATTCATGGTACAATATCTAAGTTGAAATGCTTAAGCTCATTTGGGAGATCAGTTTGTGACAGTTTATGAATTTAAAATTGGGAACTGATTTTGGTTTGTCACAATTATTAAATATAAATTTGGGAACTTACTTCTAAGACACTTTTAGCAAGCCAAAACATGTAGATTCACAGAAGATTTACATAGGGAACCTTACATTTTTTTTCTCCAAAACTTTTAAAGTATAATTTTCTCCGTGCACATCAGATAAACTGTATGTAAATTGCCCTATATACCAACAAAAGTTAAACAACTTGCTTGAGTGGATTTGAACAATAAACTATTGGTCTTCGCTGATTATCCACAATAGTATCTCGTATTGCATATGATTTTAATGTTGAAGGTGCATTGTATGCTAGGGAATATGATTTTTATGTTGAAGGTGCATTGTATGCAAAACCTATCAAATGACGCTAGGGACTAGAACCAATGATGGCCTCTGCCTCTAGCCTGTCTGATTGTGCTATGATTTCTATGCTTTAAGGGCATTGTATGCAAAAACATTTGAATAACCAATTGTTCAACATCATTCTGCTCAACTTTTGGGATAGAACCTTCATTGTTGCTCAAGATCCCATTGGAATCAATCTTTCTATATACCATTGGAAGTATTACACAGGTCACACCAGCTTCACTTATGTTTGTTCTTTTCTAATCGTATGGACCATCACTTTATTGCTTATGTTTAATCTTTTTTAATTGTATGGAATGTCACTTTATTGCCGCTATTTATATTTCTACTAGTTCGCTCAAGATACAAAGTTAATTTTATACAATTCACACGAATTGACATATTTTAGTAGGGTATATGATTATAGTTTTATTTCAAAAAGCTACATTATGGAATGACCAGATTCAATTCCAAATTCTGCAGGTAACTGCTATTTTCTTGGGACTATTCCTCAATTTTGGTTTTGAATTTACCAACGAAATATTTTTATTGGATGGAAAATTTAACTAAGATGAGAGTAAAAGGTAAGGTACGTAAATGGGGAGAGGAGGGGGAGGAGGAGGAGGAGGAGGCACCGCTTCCTTCATTAAGCTCAACTATTGGGATGGGGTTGTGAGAGGAGGGGGAGGAGGAGGTACAGTTTTGTTGCTCGAGATCCCATTGGAATTACATCTCTAAATTTTCCTGTTGATCTAAAAGTTGATAAATTTTTGAATTTTTCTACGTAGATTTTCTAATATAAGATTAGAAGAAAACAAGGTTTAATGCAAGTGGAGGGGTATATTATCACCATATATGTAATCCATATTGTGATATGCAACCCATATTATGACTATCATGAAATCCCATTTTAACTGTATTTTATTCCAGTTCAAGAACCTTAATAGATAATACCTCTTGTTTTAGGGCTTTAGTTTAGTAGGTACATTGTCATGTGTATTGTCTCGTCACAAAATAATTTGGGCAAGCCACTTTTTATTTAACAGGCTATGCACTTTCTTATTGTTCATTTCTCAACATCTTTGTCTTTTCTCTCTTTCATTGCTTTAAATTACACCCAATCCTTGCAAAATTCTTTTTTGTAATTAATGAATTGAACTAATACAAAATAATTGATCTAGTTTGTATTGGGTCATGCATGCATTGTGAACAAGATTCAATACATGTTTTGGTTTTCGCTTCTATAAGAATTGATTTATTTTTTTTCTACCTAGTTAGATTCAAATAGTCCTTTGCTCCATTAATATTTGGCTAGATTTAGATAGTTCTTTACTCTAATAATCTTCAGAAAACTATGTAAGCATTGGTTTATTTGATTTTCTCCCATGCTAGATTCAGATAGTACTTCACTCCATTAATTTTTAGCAAGCTATCTAACACATTTCCCCTGTTAGAGGAACCAACATATTTGTAAACTGAAACCTCTATTTAGTGATGGAAGATTTTTGATTTTTAACTAATAAAACTACTTGTTGCAAACATTGCAAATACAAGAGTTGAGGTTGAAAAGTAGTGGATAGTGTCAAATTATTCTAATAAAGGAAAAAAAATTAACAAAATTTCATAACAATTGACTCCCAAAAAATCCTTCATTCTTCATGTGCCATGAAATGTTAAAAATACACTCATTGAGTTTATTTCATGAGTATGTGTACTCATGTGGTGCGGCCTAGTTTGTAATATTCCATATGATTCCTTTTTTAAGATAGACATTTTAGGATATATCTACAGTTCATTATATCCTGTGTTAAACTAATTTGGGGATGAGAATTTGAAAGGAGTTTGTGTTTTCATCTTATTAAGTAATCATTGTACTTCTTTAGTTGATGCACTTTCTGCTCACTATCGCTTCTGAACTATGGGTAGCCATTGTTTCTATTTAGGACTAGTTCAAGCATAGGGTCTCTATATTTTCTCACTTACTTGAAAAATCCCATCTATTTTTAAAAATCTCCCATCCATTTTTAAAAATCTCCCATCCCTGTTATACTAATTTACATTTCAAGACAGGAACCTTGTTCTGTAAATATAGTAAGGCTCACAAGATTTGTTAAAATCTCCCATTCCTCTTAAATATTAACATTGTTAAAATACTTTTAGATTCTCTTTTTTATGGGATGCCTATCGATGTTCCTGAAGGGTGTGTAAAGATAACTGCAATCTTTTTAGTTTTTTACATTATCTTTATTAGTTTTTAGAAGAAAATATTGTTTTAGTTTTTTACATTGTCTTTATTTAAAAAATTATATTAAGAACTAATAGTAGTAGTCAACTAAATTTATAATTAAATTTATGCTTTTCATTTGTAAATTTTTATATGGTTGGTGTCTTTTTTACATGGGTGGTTTTTTTTTATTTTCATGTTTAACTAATGATTAATAAATTTATTTATGTTATTGATTTATAAATGATTATATAAGAAGTAATATTGATTTTTTTTTCACTACAATTTTTTTCAAAAAAATAAAAACTTAGAAGAAAATGTTGATTTGTAAATGTTTCGTTGATGGGTGGTTTTTGGTTTTTTATATTTTTTTTAAGTTTATAATTAAAAAAATTCAGTCATTTGCATTTTTCTTTTTAATAATTTAATTTGAAAATGCTTTTATGATTGTAATTTTAATTATTTTTTAGTCGGATTTAGTGTTATAAATATATTTTTATCAAAATGATTATGTAAGAAGCAATATTTACCTTTTTTCATCACATTAAAAAAACATTAGGAAAAAACAAATCTAAATACATTCGAAGAAATCAATTTCTTTATACATTTATATTTAATTTTAGATTAATAGAAGTAAAGTATATTTAAAAAAATTAAAGATAGTTTTAAATCTATTTTTGGTCTTAAAAAATCATAAATAATTAATGTAAAAATTGCTAATTTGTTGCATGTTATATTTATGTAAATGGTTTATTTTTTGTTAGTTTTGGATACTGTGGAGTGCGATCATATCAAGGTTTGTGCACCCCATCTCATCCTATTAGAATTATGTAGTTTTAGATAATTTGAAATGGATAAATTAGAAGATTTTAATTTTTGAATCTATTTTTGGTCTTAAAAAATCATAAATAATTAATGTAAAAATTGCTAAGTTGTTGCATGTTATATTTATGTAAATGGTTTTTTTTTTTGGTTAGTTTTGGATACTGTGGAGTGCGATCATATCAAGGTTTGTGCACCCCATATCATCCTATTAGAATTATGTAGTTTTAAATAATTTGAAATGGATACATGAGAAGAATTTAATTTTTTTATACAGTAAATATAAATGAGTGGGAATGTTAGTTTTGGATATTTTTGGTCTATAAAATCTTAAATAATTTATGTAAAAAAAAAATTAAAAAATTAATTTTTATTTTATATTCATGCATGTTAGTTATTATTATTTATATAACTGGATATGTTTTGGATATTTTGATGTGCGATCATATCAAGATTTGTACCCCAATCCTATTAGGATTAGGTAGTTTTAATATTTTGAAATGGATATTTGGAGAGGGGAGATGAGAGAAGGATAAATATGGGAGTGAGAGGAGGGGGAGGAAGGGAGGGAGATAAAATGGGGGGATGAGAGAAGGATAGGATTAGGTAGTTTTAATATTTTGAAATGGATATTTGGAGAGGGGAGATGAGAGAAGATAAATATGGGAGTGAGAGGAGGGGGAGGAATAGAATTAGATCCCATCATATTTATGTAGTTTTAGATATTTTGAAATGCATACTTGGAGGGGAAATAAGGGAAGTGAATGGAGAGGGGGAGGAGAGATAAAGCGGGGGAGGAATAGAGGGGAAATAAGGGAAGTGAATGGAGAGGGGGAGGAGAGATAAAGCGGGGGAGGAATAGAGATATGGACATTGAATCATTTTTGTTGAAAAACATCTTATAAAATTATGTAAAAACAAAAAATTTATTGTTTATTTATATTCATGTTATTTATATGAATGAATGTGTTTGTTTAGTTAGTTTTGGGTATTTTGGAATTCATATTTAGAAAAGGGGAGCGAGAGGGGAATAGAGAGGAGAGGAGCTAAAGTGAGAGAGGGTAAAGGGAGCGGGAGGAGAGGGGGAGTGAAAATGAGGGAAGAAAGAGGAGTAAGAGGGGGAGAAGGAGAGGTATAGGGATGGATATGACCGGTGGAAAGAACTAGAGGAGGGGGAGTGAAAATAAGGTAAGAAAGAGAGTAAGAGGGAGAGGGGGAGAAGGAGAGGTATAGGGATGGATATGACCGTGGGAAGAACTAGAGGAGGGGGAGAAAGGGATTAGAGGGCGGGAGGGACAAAGGGATGATGAGTGTCAGGGTGAGGAAAAGTGGGAGGTGATGCAGGGGTGGAGTGACGAGGAAGAATGGAGTGAGATAGGGACACAAGGGATGGGAAAGGATGTCGTGAGGAACACATGGGAGGGAAAGAAGGCTAGTGACAGGAGGGTAGTGGAGGGAGGAAGTGAGAGAGGGGGGTATCGAGAGGGGGAGGGGAAATGAGGGAAGAAAGAGGAGTAAGAGGGAGAGGGGGAGAAGGAGAGGTATAGGGATGGATATGATCGGTGGGAAGAACTAGAGAAGGGGGAGAAAGGGAGCGGGAGGGAGGGAGGGACAAAGGGATGATGAGTGTTAAGGTGAGGAAAAGTGGGAGGTGATGTAGGGGCAGAGTGACGAGGAAGGATGGAGTGAGATAGGGACACAAGGGATGGGGAAGGATGTCGTGAGGGACACATGGGAGGGAAAGAAGGGTAGTGATAGGAGGGCAGTGGAGGGAGGAAGTGAGAGAGGGGATGAGTGGAAAAGGGAGGATAAGAGTTAGGGTGTGAGGAAGAGGAAGAGAGGGAGTGAGTTAAAGATGGTTGTAAGAGGGTTAGGGAGGATGGGGAAGGGAAGAATGGAGTGAGAGATTGATACAAGGGATGGGGGGAGGTGGAGGTGGAGACAGATGGGTAAGGGGAAAAGGGAGGAAAAGAGTTAGGGTGACAAAGAGAGTGGGAGGAAGTGGCTAGAGTTGGAGGAAGAGGGGGAGATGTGTAGGATGGGAAGGATGGAGAGAGCGAGGAACACCTGGGAGGGGAAAAAGGGTTGTAATGGAGTGATGAAGGCAGTGGATGGAGGAAGTGAGAGAGGGAGGTGTGGATGAAGGGAGGATAAGAGTTAGGGTGAGGGAGAGCACGAGGAGGTGGTTGGTGTGTGAGGAAGAGGAAGAGATGGAGTGAGAGAGAGACACAAGGGATGACAAGGAGAGATGGGTAAAGGGGGAGAGAGAGAGATGGGGACAGAGGGGTAAGCGAAAAAGGGATGAAAAGAGCAAGGGTGATGGAGAGAATGGGAGGAAGTGGTTGGAGTTGGAGAGGTGTAGGGAGGGAGGAAGAAGGGGTGGTCGAGACAAAGGGGGATGGGAAAAGGGATGAAGAGAATTGGAGGAAGTGGTTGGAGTGTGAGGAAGATGAAGAGAGGGAGTGAGTTAAAGAGGTGTATGGAGGGATTTGGGGACATTGGAGTGATAGAGGGACACAAGGGGACACAAAGAGGGGGATGAGGGGAGAGAGAGAGAGATGGATGGAGCTGGAGAGGGTAAGGAGAAAGGGAAGAAGGGAAAAGGGTGACTAAGAGGGAGAAGGTGGGTGGAGAGAGAATGGTTGGAGGGGTGGAGTTGGAGAGAGTGTAGGGCGGAGGAGAGAGAAAGAGGGGGGTGGGAAAGGGAGAAGAGAGGGAGGAGGAGGGTGGAAGGGTTTGGGTAAGAGGGGGGGATGAGGGGAGGATGGGGAAAAGGATGGAGGAGAGAGGGACCAAGGGATGGCAGGAGGGATTGAGGGGGGGGGGGAGGGAGAGGGGGGAGAGGGGAGAGAGAGAGAGAGAGAGTCAAAGGGGTAAGCAGAAAATGGATGAAAAGAGCAAGGGTGACGGAGAGAGTGGGAGGAAGTGGTTAGAGTTGGAGAGGTGTACGGAGGGAGGGAGGGAGGGAGAGGGGAGAGCGAGGGGGGGGGAAAGGGAGGGGGAGGGATGAAGAGAGTTAGGGTGGAGGGGGAGAGAGGGGGGAGGGGGTTAAGAGAGTGGAGAGAGGGAGGGAGAGGGGGGGAGAGCGACACATGAGAGGGAAAGAAGCGTAGAGAGGGGCATAGAGAGGGACACAAGGGATGGCAAGGAGGGAGGGGTAGAGGGGGAGAGAGAGATAGAGTCAAAGGGGTAAGCAGAAAATGGATGAAAAGAGCAAGGGTGACGGAGAGAGTGGGAGGAAGTGGTTAGAGTTGGAGAGGTGTACGGAGGGAGGGAGGAAGAAAGAGGGGGGTGGGAAAAGGGAGAGAGTTGGAGGAAGTGGTTAAGAGTGTGAGGAAGAGGGGAGAGCGACACATGAGAGGGAAAGAAGCGTAGAGAGGGGCATAGAGGATGGGAAGGAGGGAAGCTCGAGGGGGGAGAGAGAGAGAGAGAAAGGGGTAATCAGAAAAGGGATGAAAAGGCAAGTTTGGGGGACGGAGAGGGTGGGAGGAATTGATTGGGAGTTGGAAAGGGGATGTTAGAGGGAGGAGGATAGGAGAGGGGGGGGGAAAAGGGAAGAAGGAGAGGGGAGAGGTGATGGAGGGAGTTGGAGGAAGTGGTTGGAGTGTGAGGAAGAGGGGGAGAGCCTACAGGGGAAGGAGAGGGAAAGAAGGGGGAGGGGACAGAGGAGGGGAGGAGGGGGAGAGGGAGGGGGAGAGGGAGGGAGAGAGGGGAGGAAAGAGGGGTAAGGGAAAGGGAGGAGAAAGAGTGACAGAGAGGTGGGAGGAGAGGTTGGAGAGGAGGAGGAGGGGAGGAAGAGTGGGAGAGGTCACATGAGAGGGAAAGAAGGGTAGTGAGGGACGAAGAAAGAGTGATGTATTTAGGGAGAAAAGAGAGAGGAAAGAGGGGGATGGGAAAAGGGGTGAAGAGAGTTAGAGGAAGTGGTTGGAGTGCGAGGAAGAGGGGAGAGGGTCACATGAGAGGGAAAGAAGGGTAGTGAGGGAGGAAGAAAGAGTGATGTAGATAGGGAGAATAAAGAGAGGGAAGAGAAAGAGGTGGAGACATGGGAGGAGAAGAAGGTTAGTGAGGGAGGGAGGGAGTGGTTAGAGTGTGATGAAGAGGGGAGAGGGACATATGAGAGGGAAAATAAGGGAGGGAGAGGAGGAGGAAGAAAGAGGTATAGAGGGGGAGAAGAGAGGGGAAGAGGGAGAGAGGGAGAGGGGAGGGGGAGGGGGAGAGTGGGGAGGGGGAGGGGAGGAGGGAATGGAGAGATTAAAGGATGATGAGAGAGAGTTAGAGGAAGTGGTTAGAGTGTCAAGAAGAGGGGAGAGGGACATATGAGAGGGAAATAAGGGAGGGAAGAGGGGAGAGGAGGAGAAGAGTGAGCAGGGGGGGGGAGAGAGCGAGAGGTGGAGACATCGGAGGGGAGTGGAGAGAGGAAGTTAGGGGAAGTAAGAGAGAGAGGCGGGGACAGAGGGGTGAGGGAGATCAAGAGGAGGTGGTTGAGGTATGAGGAACAGGGAGATGGGAAGCGAGTTGGAGAGGTGTATAGACATAGTGATTGGGAAGGATGGAGTGAGAGAGGATCACAAAGGATGGGTAAAGATGGAGGCTCAAGGAAGGGCAAGAGGTAGAGGGAGAGAGGGAGGTGGAGACAGAGGAGTAAATTGAAAAATGAGGAAGATAGTTTAGGTGATGAAGTGGTTAGAGTGTGAGGAAGAGGAATATGGAGAGGGTGGAGTGGGAGGAATTGTTTGGAGTATGAGGAAGAGGGTATAGGTAACGAGTGATGGAGTGAGAGACGAACAAGTGAGAGGGAAAGCGGGAGGTGGAGACAAAGGGGTAAGGAAGTGGTTAGAGTGTGAGGTAGCCACTGATAAAGTGAGAGAGGGAAACATGATAGGGAAAGAATGGTAGCGTGGGATGAAGAAGAAAGAGTCCTAAAGAGGGAGGGAGGAAGAAATAGAGGAACAAAAGGGAGTTCAAGGGAGGAGCGGGGGAGAGGAGGAGGGGAGGGGGAGTGAGGGGAAGAGATGTGGGGGGGGGGGGGACAGAGGGGTGATGGTAAAAGGGAGAATGAGAGTTAGGCTAAGGGAGATCAGGAGTTGGTTGGTGTCTGAGGAAGAGGGAGAGAGGGAGTGAGTCATAGAGGTGGGGAGAGGAGGGGAGGGAGAGAGGGGGGAGGGGAAGGGAGAGAGAGGAGAGAGGGGGGGGGGGGGAGGAGGGGGAGTCTCAAGGGAGGGGGGAGGAGGGAGAGAGAGAGGGTGGAAAAAATGGGGTGAAGGTAAAAGGGAGTTTAAAGGGGAGGAAGAGGAAGGTGGAGGGGGGGGGGAAGGGGGGGGGGGGGAGATGAAGAGGGGGGGGGGAAGAGGGAGAGGAAGAGGGGGGAGGGGATTGAGGAGGGAGAGGGAGGAAGTGGGTTGGAAGGGAGAGGAAAGGAGATCCTTAGGGGAGGTAGCAAGGGGGATAGGTATAGGGAGGGAGTGATGGGGAAGGATGGAGTGAGAAAGGGACACAAGGAGGGGAAGAAGGGTAGTGGGAAGGGAGGAGGAGGGTAAGTGGATGGAGTAAGAGGGGAGAGGGGTTGTTGGAGGGGAGGGAGGGGGAGGGAAAAGGGAGCATAAGATTTAGGGTGAGGGAGAGGAGGAGGTGGTTGGGTTTTGAGAAAGAGGGAGAGAGGGAGTGAGTCGAAGAGGTGTAGGGAGGGATAGATGGGGAAGGATGGAGTGAGAGAGGGACACAAGGGATGGGAAAGATGGAAGCTCAAGGGAGGGGGAGAGGTAGATGGAGACAAAGGGGTAATGGGAAAAGAGGGAGAGAGGGAGGGAGAGAAGGGAGGAAGAGGAGAGGGGGGGTGGAAAGGGAAAGATGTGGAAGGGGAGGAGTGAGAGAGGTACAGGGGGGATGGGAAGAGATAGAAGATCAAGGGAGGGGGAGAGGTAGATGGAGAGGGGGGAGGAGGGAGAGGAGGGGAAAGATGGATAGGGAAAAGATTTAAGGTGACAGGGAGAGGGAGAGGGGAAGGGGAAGGAGAGGGGGGGAGGGTGTAGAGAGGGGGAGAAGAAAAAGAGGAGGGTGGGAAAAAGGGTTGAAGAGATTTTAGGAGGGGAAGAGGGATTTGAGGGGGAGGGGAGGAGAGAAGGGATGGAGTGGAGAGGAGGGATGAGGGACAAAATGGTAGGAAGGGGAAGGGGGAAAGGGAATGGGGGAGGGGGGAGGAGGGAGGGAGGGAGGGGAAAGGAGGAGGGAGGAGGGAGGGGAGTGGAGGGACATAGGGGTGGGGGGGAGGGAGAGGAGGGGTGGTTGGGGTATGAGAGAGGGGGGGCTAAGGGAGAGGAGGAGGGAGGTGGGGAATAGTGATGGAGAAGGATGGAGAGAGAGGGAAAAGAGAGGGGGGAAAGAGGGAGGAAGGGAGGGCGAGGGGGGAGGGAGGTAGATAGGTAGGGAGGGGGAAGGGAAAAAAAGGAGGGGAGAGTAGGGTGACTGGATAAAATGGGGGAAGTTGTTAGGGGGGGGTAGGAGAGGGGAGGAATATGGAAAGGGGGGGGGGGGGGAAGGGGGAGGGGTGAGGAGGGGAGAGGGAGGAAGATGGAGGGGTTAGGATTGTTGGAGGGAGAGAGGGAAGGGACAAGAGAGGGGAAAGAAAGTAGAAAGAGGGAGGAAAAGGGGAGGGTAGAGGGGGGGGGGGAGGAAGGGAAAGAGGGGGGGGGGGAGAGAGGGAGGGGGGGGAAGGAAGGGATGGAGAGGGGAGAGGGATGAGAGAGGGGGAATGATAGGGGGGGAGGTTAGCAAGAGAGAGGAGAGTGGAGGGAGTGGAGACATAGGGGGTGATGGGAAAGGGAGGTAAAAAGGGAGGGAGGGGAGGAAAGGAGGGAGGAGGGAGGGAGAAAGGGGAGGGGGGAGGGGAGGGAATGGAGGAGGGGAGGGAGGGGGAGGAAGAGGGGAGGAAGAAGGGGGAGTGGAGAGAGAGGGGGGGGAAGAGGGAGAGAAGAGAGTTAAGGTGATGGGGAGAGTTAGAGGAATGATAGGGGACTAAGGGAGGGGGATAAGAGGGGAGTGAGGATGGGGGGAAGGGGGCGGGGGGGGGAGGAGGGGGGGAAATGAGTAGAAATACTTAGGGGGACAGAGAGAGTGGGAGAGGAAATGGGGGGAGTTAGAGGAGGGGGGGGGGGGAGGGAGGGGGGGGGGAAGAGAGGGGAGGGGAGGAAAAAGAAGGAGGGGAGAGGGGGAGGGGAGGGGGCAAAAAAGAGTTAAGGGGGGGGGAATTGGTTTGGAGTGGAGAGAAGGGGTAGAGGGGGAAGAGGAGGGTGAGGGTGAGGAGAGGGAGAGGAAAAGAGGGAAAGGGGGGAGGGAAGAGGAAGAAAGGGTATCTTGGAGAAAAAGGGGAAGAAAGGGAAGAGGGAAGAGCGGAGGAGGATACATGGGAGGGGAAGGGAGGAGTAGAAAGAGGTGGGAGGGGGAGGAGAGGAGTGGAGGAATGAAGAGAGGGAGGTGGGGATAGAGGGGTGAGGGAGATCATGAGAAGGTGGTTGGGGTATGAGGAAGAGGGAGTGAGTCAAAGAGTTGGGTAGGTGAAGAGGATGGGGAGTAAGGGAGGGGGGGGGGCTTAAGGAGGAGGAGGGAGAGTTTAGAGGGAGAGAGAGGGGAAGGGAGATTGAGGGGTGAAGGGAAAAAGGAGAAAGAGAGTATGAGTGATGGAGAAAGTGGTTAGATCCGAGGAAGAGGAATATGGAGAGGGGGGGCGAGAGGAAGGGTTTGGAGTGTGAGGAAGAGGGGAGAGGTAGCAAGTGATGGGGTGAGAGAGGGACACATGAGAGGGAAAGAAGGGTAGTGAGGGAGGGAGAAAGAGTGGTGTGGAGAGGGGGAAGGAGGGGGAAAAAAGAGGGGTGATATGGGGAGGGAGGAGAGAGAAAGAGAGGGGGAAGAAGTTAGTGAGGGGGGAGGGAGAGGGTTTGCCCAAAGGAGGGGGAAGGGAGGGAGGTAGATGAAGTGTGAGGGAGGAGAGAGCAAAGAGAGAGAATGAGGGCAAGGGGAGGAAGGAGGAAATGGGGGGAGGAAAGGGTGGAGGGATGGAGAGGAGAAGATGAGTGTAGGAACAAGGGGGGAAGAGGAGGGTTCAAGGGGGAGGGTAAAGGAGGGGGAGAAGGTGGAGATAGTGGGGTGAAAGGAAAAAGAGGAGAGGGGAGGGGGGAGGAAGAAAGGGAGAGGGGAAGAGGGATATAAGAGGGGGGAGAGGGATGTGGTTGGGGGAGGGGGGAGAAGGAGGGGAGAGGATTGAGGGGGAGAGAGGGAGGAAAAGGATAGAGGGAGTTGAGAGAGGTGTTAGGGACAAGGTATGGGTAGGGAAAAGGGAAGAGATAGGAGAGGGAGAGGGAAGATAGAGGGGGAATAGGGGGGCGAAAGGAGGAAAAGGGAAGAGAGGGGGATGAGCAAAAAAGGGAAGAAGTGGTTAGAGTGTGAGGAAGAGGGATATAAAGAGGGGGGAGCTGGAGGAGAGGGGGATTGAGAGGAAGAGGGGGAGAGAGAGAGGGGGGAGGTGGAGGTGGGGGAAAGTGGGGATCAGGAGGAGGGGGGGGGAGTATGAAGGGAGGAGAGGGAGTGATTCGGAGACATATAGGGACAAGGGATGGGTAAAGAGGGAGGCTAAAAGTAGGGCGAGGGGTAGAGGGATAGAGGGAGGTAGAGATAGAGGGGTGAAGGGAAAAAGGAGGAAGAGAGTTTGGGTGATGGAAAAAGTTGGAGAAGGGGAGTGGAGGAGAGGGATTACTAAAGAGGGGGGGGGAGGGAATGTGGTTTGGATTACCAAGGAAGAGGGGAAGGGGAGAGGGGGAGGAGGAGGAGGGGGGAGAGGGGGGGAGAGGAGGGGGGGGAGGGAAAAAGGATGGAGTGGGAGAGGTCGGAGAGGAAGTAGGGAGAGGGGAGGACATAAGGAAGAGGGGAGGCTCAAAGTAGGGAAGGGGGGGGAGGTAGAGGGATAGGGGGGTGGAGATAGTGGGGGTGAGGGGGAAAAAGGGGAGGGAAAGTGAGTTGGGGGGATGGAGGAAAGAGGGGGAAGAGAGGGGAGAGGAGAGGAAGAGGGATAGGAGGGAGGAGGGGGGGGAGGGGGGGGGAGGGAAGGGAGGGGAGAGGGAGGAGGGGGGGGAGGTAGTAGAGAGAGAGGGAGGAGTCAGGGGGGGAGGGAGGTGGGAAGAGGAGGGGAGGGGGAGGGGAAGGGAGAGATAGGAGACAAGAAGAGATGAGGGAAGGGAGGAGGGAGAGAAGGGGAGGGAGAGAGGGAAGGGAGGGAGCGAGGGAGAGGGAGGGAGGGGGGGAGGAGGAGGAGAGGAATATATGGTGAGAGATAGGAGACAAGAAGAGATGGGAAGGGGGAGAGAGTAGAGAAGATTGGGAGGAATAGGGGAAATAAAAGAGGAAGGGAGAGGGAGAGGAGGGAGGGAGATAGACCAAGTAGAAGAGAGGAGAGTGAGGGAAAGGGATAATATGAGATCCGAAGAAAGGATTTGAGAATGGAAATGGGGGAGGAGAGAGGGGTGAGGGGATTAAAGGAGGAGAGAGTTCGAGAGGATGGAAAAAGGGGGAGGAAATGTTTTAGAGTGGGGGAGGGATTGAGAGGGGAGGGGAGGTGGAGATAGAGGGGTGAGCGGAAAAGGGAGGAAGATATTTAGGGTGATGGAGAGTGAGGGAGAGAGATGATTGGGTCATTGAGTGGAGGAGAGAGGGGAGGGAGATGGGGAGGACTAAGGGAAACTAGAGGATGTGGAGAGGAGGGATGGAGATAGGGAGATTAGAGGGGATGATGAGAGGAATAGGGACATGGGAAGGGAGAATATGAGAGTGAGAAAAAGAGTTGGGGGAGCAAAAGACAGGGAGGAAAAATGATACAAGATTAGGAAGGGGATGGTAGGGATAGAAAGAGGGGAGGGAGGGATGAAGTGAGGGAGAGGAGGGGGAAAAGGAGAAGATTAGAGGGAGGGAGCGGAGGAGAGGAGGGAGGGAGGGAGAAGAGGGAGGCTGAAGGGTGGGGGAGAATGGGGGGAGTGAGGGGAAGGGGTGAGAGGGGAGGGTGGAGGGAGAGAGGGAGAGGGTGAGAGAGAAATAGGTTGAATGAGAGTCCCAGATAGGGATGTGGAGAGGGGAGGGATATGGGGAGGAATAAGGGAAACTAGAGGACATGGAGAGGAGGGAGGGATATGGGAGGAATAAGGGAAACTAGAGGACATGGAGAGGAGGGAGGGAGATAGGGAGAGTAGAAGAGAGAATGAGAGGAAGAGGGAGATGGGAAAGGAGGAGAGGGAGGAGGGGGAGAGGGAGGAAGGGGAGGGAGATGAGGAAGAGGGGAAAGGGGGGATGTAAAGAGGGGAGGAAGGGAAAGTGGGAGGGGGACAATGAGAGAATATTGGAAGAAGGGAGATGAAGGGATAGAGAGGGAGGCTCAAGGGTGAGTGAGTAGAATGGGGGAAGTGAGGGAATATATGTGAGAGGGGATGGGGGTGGAGAAGAGAGGGAGAGTGGAAGGAGGGGGGGAGGGAGGGGGGGGGAGATATGGAGGGAAACAGATAGAGGGGGGAGGGAAAAGAGGAGAGGGAGGAATATTTGAAGCTAGAGAGGAGGGAGAGGGGGAGATATGATGTAGAGAGGGGAGGGAGGAAGGAGAAAGGTTCAAGGGGAGAGAGGGAAGAAAGAAGGGGGGAATGGCAATGAGAGAATATTGGAGGAAGGGAGAGGGAGGGATTGAGAGGGAGGCTCAAGGTTGGGTGAGTAGAATGGAGGGTGAGGGAATGTGTTAGAGGGGACAGGTGGAGAAAGGGAGAGGGGAGAGAAAGAGGTGGAACGAGAGTGGGAGGGAAGGATGTGGGAAGATATGAGAGGGGAAGAGATGGGGAGATAGGATGTAGAGAGATGGAGGGAGGTAGAAAGGGTCAGTGGGAGAGAGGAAGAAATAGGAAGGGAGGGAGGGGGGGAGAGGGGAGAGGTTAGGAGGAAGGGAGATGGGGATAGAAGAGAGGGGTGGGGGAGTTAGAATGGGGGAGGAGGAAAATTAGACGGTGGAGAGAGGGAGAGGGGGAGGAGAAGGAGGGGGGATGGAGGGGAGGGGGAGGGAGGAGGGATATGGAGGGGAAGAGAGGGGAGAGGAGAAGGGGGGGGGGTAGGGAGAGGGGGGAGGAGGGAAGGTAGAGGGAAGAGGGGAGGGAGAGGGAGAGGGATGGAGAGAGGAGGGGGGAAAGAGGGAGATAGGAGAGGGGGATAGGTGGGGGAGGAGGAGTAGGAGGGGTAGATGGGGAGAGAGGGAGGAGAATGGGGGGGGGGAGAGAGAGGGAGGGGGGGAGAGAGGGAAGAAGAAGTGGGACTTGTGGAAGAGGAAGGGAGGGAGGGGAGGGAAGGGGGGATGGATGGAGGGAGTGATGGAAAAAGAAGGGGAGATAGGGAGATAGGGGGAGGATGGATAGGGGGAGGAGGGAGGAGGGCGATACAGGAGGGAAGGGAGAAGAAGGGTAGTGAGGGGAGGAGGAGAGGGGAGAGGAGAGGGGAAAGGGAGGGGAGGAGGGAGGGGGGGAGAGGGGAGAGGGGGGGGGATAGAGGGGAGGAGGGGAGGGAGGGGGGGAGAAATAAAGGAATTGGGACACGAGATGGGGAAAGGGAAGGGGTGGATGGAGATGGAGGGATGGAAAAGAAATGGGATTGATGGAGAGAGAGGGGGAGAGGGGGGAGGAGGAGATATGGACAAAGAATTCCAAAGGAAGGTACACGGAGAGGGGAAGAAGGGTTAGGGAGGGAGCAAGAGAGGGGACAGGTGGAGGGGGCGGGGAAGGGGAGGAGGGAGAGGAGAGGAGAAGGTAGGATAGAAGATAAAAAGGGAAGGAGATAGAGGAAGGAATTGGGACATGAGATAAGGAAAGGAAAGGGATGGATGGAGGGGGAAGGGGGGAGGGGGGGAGAGGAGGGATAGGGGAGAGGGGGGGGAGGGGGAGGGAAGGAGGGATGACGAGAGAGAGGATGGATTGGGAGGGGGGGGAGGGAGGGGGGAGGAGGAAAGGAGAAGAGGGGGGGGAAGGGATGGAGAGGGGAGATGGAAAGGAGGGGAGAGGGAAGGGAGGAGGGGGGGGGGGGGGGGAAAGGGGGAGAGGGAGAGGTAAAGAGGGAGATTGGTGAGGGGAGGGGGGGGAGGAGGACGAGAGATGGAAAATAGAGGAAGCTAGAGGAGGATGGGAGAGGGGAAGGGAGAGGAAGGGGAAGGGGGGAGGGACGAGGAGGAGGGGATGGGAGAGGAATGGTGGGGAGAAAGGAGGAGGGGGGGAAAGGGGAAGAATTAGGGGGGAGGGATCTAGGAGAGATAGGAGGAGAGGCAAAAATTAGAGAGGGGGGAGGGGGGGAGAGAGGGGGGGAAAAGGGGAGGGCAGGATGAGGGGAGGAGGGGAGGGGGGGGAGAGGAGAGGGAGAGAGGGAGAGAGGATGGGGGAGAGGAAGAGAGAGGGGAGTGGGAAGGGATGGTGGGGGAAGAAGGGGGAGAGGGAGGGGGGATAGAAAAGGGAGGGGGGGGGAGAGGGAGGAGAGAGGAGGGGAACATAACCACAAGATGAGGGAGGGAGGGGAGGAAGTGAGAGGGAAGGAGGTGGGAGAGGGGGAGGGGGAGAAAAGGGGGGGGGGATATGGAGAGAGGAGAGGGAAGAGAGGGAGGGGTGGGGGAGTAACAGGAGGGGGGGGGATATTGATAAAGGGAGAGAGGGGAGAGTCTCAAAGGGTGGGAGAGGATTAGAGGAGAGGGGGAGGGAAAGTTGTGGAGGGAGGGGAGGGGGAGGGATGGGAAGGATAGGGTGGAGAAGAGATAGGGGGAGGATGACGAGAGAGGGAGGGAGTGAGAGGGAGGAGGGAAGGGGAGGGGAAGGGAGGAAGGGGGAGAGAGAGGGTAGAGAGGGAGGGAGTGTTGAGCAAGAGAGATAGGAACATGGACACAATATGGGGGGAGAGAGATGGATGAAAGGGGGGAAGGGAAGGGATAGATGAAGTGAGAGAGGAATAATGGGAGATTTGGAGAGAGAATACCAAAGAGGGGGAGGGAGATGGAGGGTGAGAGAGAGATCTAGAAGAGATGAGGAGGAGGTGGGTAGGGGAGAGTAAGGGTAGGGAGGATAAGAGAGAGAGAGGGGGAGAGAGGGAAGGGAGTGGGAAAGGAAGGGGGGGAGGGAAGGAGGGAGAAGGAGGGGGGGAGGAAGGAGAGAGGGGTGAGAAGGGGAGGGAGTGTGAGAGGATAAATGAGGAAGGAGGGATTTAGGGAACAAGAGTGAGGGTGAGAGGGATAGGAGTGAAAAGGAGGGAGGGGGGGGGGAGAGGGGGAGAGAGGAAGAGGAGGGGAGGGGGGGATCTGGGGGGGTTTTGGAAGGAGGGAGAAAGGGATGAGGGGAGGGGGGGGGAAAAGGAGGAGATGAATAAAGGGAGAAGGAGAGAGAGGAGGCAGAAGGGAATGGGGGGAGGTGGGAGGGGAAGGGTTTAGAGGAGGTGGGGAGAGGGAGGGAGGAAAGGAGGGAAAAGAGAGAAGTGGTCATTGGGAAAGAGGGGGGGATATGGGGGGGGAAGGGAGGAAAAAGGGAGGGGGAGTGGAGGGAGTGATGAGGAAGAGGGAGGGATTTGGAGGGAGTATCAGGGAGAGGGGAGGGTGGAGGGGAGGGGGGGAGAAGGAGATGAATTAGGGAGGGAAGGGCTTGGGGAGGGGGGGAGAGGGCTAGGGAGAGCATCAAGCAGGGAAAAGGTAAAGAGTGATTGAGGGAGAAATAGATGGGGAGGGGACAAGTGGTAGAGGGAGGGGATGGAGAGGGGAGGGATAGAGGGATGTTTGGAGAGAGAGGAGGAGGGGGGAGGGTATGTGAGGGTGATAGCGGAGGGAGGAGGGAGAGGAGGAGGAAGGGGGAGGGGGAGAGGGAGGGGGGGGGGAGAGGGGGGGAGGAAGGGTAGGGGGAGGGGAGGGGGGGGAGGGGATTGGGTGAGGTGAAAGCGAGGGGAGATATAGGGAGGGAGATGGGTGAGGAGGGGAGGGAAGGGAGGGGAGGAGAGGGGAAGGGGATAATTGAGAGGAGGGGAGGGAGGAGAGGGAAAGGGGGGGGGAGGGAGGGGAAGGGAGAGGTAGGGAGGAGGGTATAAGGAATGGTAATAGAGGGAGAAAGGGATGGTGGATAGGAGTTATAGGGGGGAGGGGGAGAGTGGGGGGGTGGGAATTAGGGGGGGGAGGGAGTGAGTAGGAAGGATGAGGGAAAGGGGGGAGGTACAAGGAGGTGGGGGAGAATACAACACAGGGAGGAGGGGAGGGGAGGGGGGAGATGGGAAAGGGGAGAGGGGAGGGGATGGGGAGGGGAGAAAGGGGGAGATGGATAAAGATATGGAAGGGAAGTGGGAGGGATGGTGAAGATAGGAGAGTGGACAATATGGGCATGGGGAGAGAGGGAAGAGGGGAGGTAAACGGATGTGGAGAGAGGAGAGGGGGGGAGGGAGGAATAGGGGGTTGAGGGGGGGGAGGAGGGAGGGGAGATATGGTGACTTGGAGTGGAGGAGAGGGGGAGAGGAGGGAGGGTGAGGAGTGGGAGAGGATAAGAGGAGAGGAAGAAGGAAGGGATCCTGGGATAGGGATTGGATAAGAGGAGGGGGAAACTAGAGGCAAGGAGGGATGTAAGAATGGAGAGGGAAGGGAGGGAGGTAGGAGAGGAGAGAGAGGAGAGGGTAGGAAGCTGGGAATGGGGTAAAATTGGAGGGAGGGAGGGGGAGATAGGAGATGAGAGATATGGGGGGGGAGGGGGGGAGCAAGCAAGGGAGTAGGACGAAGGGGAGACTGTGGATGGAGAAGGGAGGGGGAGAAAGTTGAGGGGTAGGGGAGATATGGAGGGATTTAGGGGGTGTGGGAAAATGGAGGAGAGGAGGGGGAGAAATAGGGGGGGGGAAGGGGGGGAGAGGGGATGGGAGGGGAGGGGTGATTAGGAGAGTGTGAGGTTAAAAGGGAGAAGGCAAGGGATAGTAGAGGAGGGAGTTAGGGGAAAGAGAGAGAGGGAGAGATGGAAGAATAGTGGTACATGATGAGAAAAGGGGAAGGGAGTGATGAAAAGAGAGGGGATGAAGGGGACAGATGAGGGGGGGGGAGAGGGGTTTGGGATTGGGGGGAGGGAGGACTACAGAGGGAGGGAGGATTGGAGAGATATCGATGGAGAGGAGTTAGAAAAGGGAGTGGAGAAGGGACAAGTGGAGAGAAAGGGGAGAGGGAAAAGGTGGGGAGGTGAGAGGAGTGGGTTGGAGGGTTGGGGGGGGGGAGATAGGGAGGGGGAGGAGATGGGGAGGGTGAGAGATGTGGAGAGAGGATAGGGGAAATATCATAATATACATAAGAAGGGAGTGGGAGAGAGGATTTGGAGAGAGTGAGGGAGAAAGGGGGGGGGTAAGTGGGGGAGGGGAGAGGGAGGGAGGTACAATGGTGGAGAAGAGGGGAGGAAAAAGGGGAGGGAGGGTTATTAGGAGATAGGAGATGAGAATAGATGGGGATGTCTAGAGACAAAGGGGGGTAAAGATGGATGTGGAGAGATGAGGTAAATGGGAAGGGAGATGGGAATCTAGAGAAGAAGGGAGGGGGAGATATGTTGAGAGAGGAGAGGGGGAGGGGAGGGATGTGGAGAAAGGAGATGAGAGGAAGGAATATGGGAGTATATACTGGAATGGAGGGGGAGAGAGGGCTGGGGGGAGGGGGATTAGAAGCTTTAGAGGAGGGGGGAATGGGGGAGAGGGTGAACGGGATATGGTAAGGGATAATAGTAGGAGGGGAGGAGGTCTTAACCTGGGGGAGGGGAGAGAGAGGGGGGGGGAGGAGGGGGAATAGTGGTATAAGATGATGAAAGGGTAAGGGAGGGATGGAAAGAGGGGGATGTGGAGAGAAGAGGGAAATGGGAAGGAGGCAAGTGCCCAAGTTAGGAGGGCAAATGGGGAGGAGGGAGAGGGAGGGGAGATTTAAGAGAGGGAGGGAGGAGGATTGATTCAGGAGAGGAGGAGGGTAGGGGGGAGGAATATGAGGAATAAGGATTCCAAGAAGGGAGTGGGAGAGATGGGAGTGGGAAAGAGGTGGGAGGGTTGGATTGGGTATGAGGAGGAGAGGGGTGAGGATGAAGGGGAGATTGTAAGCGATTAATAGGAGGGATGGGGAGAGGGAAAAGGGGTGTGGGGGTAAAGGGGAGGGAAGGGAGGGGCAGGAGATAAATAGGGTACAATATGAGGAAAGGGGAAGGGAGGGATGAAAAGTGAGGTGATGAAGGAACAAAGTGATTGGGAGAGAGAGAGCTAGGGATATGGAGAGAGAATACCATAGGGAGGGATGGACAGGAGTTAGAAAAGGGAGTGAAGAGGGGAAAAGTGGAGAGGAAGGGTACATGTAGGGATGGAGAGAGAGGGGTAGGGGGGAAAGAGGTGGAAGGAGAGTGAAAGGGATGTATGGGGGAGATAAGATAGGAGAAGAGATGGAGGAATAGTGGTACAAGATGAAGAAAGGGAAAGGGAGGGATGGAAAGAGAGGGGATGAAGGGATGAAGTGAGGGGGAGAGAGAGAGGTGGGGATATGGAGAGGAGTTATAAAAGGGAGTGGAGAGGGGATAAGTGGAGAGGGAGGGTGGAAGTAGGCATGGAGAGAAAGGGGGAGGGACAAAAGAGATGGAAGGAGAGTGAGAGGGTAGGATGGGGGAGATGGGATAGGGGAAGAGATGGGGAGGGGAGGGTTGTGGAGAGAGGATAGGGGGAATATGGTAATATACAAAGGGATTGGGAGAGAGGATGTGGAGAGAGGGAGAAAGAGGTATAGTGTGAGAGAGAAGGATAATATGAGAGAAGGATATAGAAGTAGGGAGAGAGGGAGGAACCATGCCATAAGATGAGGAAAGTGAAGGGAGGGTTTGAGATGAAGGGATGGAGTGATGGAGAGAAAGAGAGGGTGAGTTAGGGAGAGAAGGATGAAGGGAGGGAGGGCAATAAAGAGATGAAGAGGGAGGGGTAAAAGGGTAGTGAGGGATCAAGAGGTGAGAGAGGGATAGGTGGAAAGAAAGGGTGGGGGTTAGAGAGAGAGGGTGGAGGGAGGTAGTGGGAGAAATAGATGGAAGGAGAGTGGGAGAGTGGGATGGAGGGATATAGAAGATGATAGGAGATTGGGAGGGGGAGATACAATAGAGAATATGGTGAGGGATGTAGAGAGAGGAGGGAGAGGGGGAGAGAGAAGAAGCTAGAGAAAAGGATGGGAGAGAAGACATGGAGAGAGGGAGGGAGCAAAATAGGGGTAGGGGATCCAGGAAGATATGGAGAGAGAGGAGTGAGAGGCTAAAATGGGGAGAGAGTAGGTAAATTTTGATAACATGCATCAAATTCTTGAATCCCGATCAAGTTGATTGATTCAATGCCCAAAATCAGTGTTTTTGGGGCCCCTTTGGCTTCTCTCTAACTCTCCCAGCTAAGGAAAAAATCCCAACAAGTTAGAAAAACTTGAAAAAATGCAAAAAAATGAAGTCGCTGGTTTATTTTAATGCATTGCGGATCTCGAAGGCTGTGGGTTGTACTAGTGCAGATCATACCAAGGTTTTTCATACTAAGTTTGCAGCAGAAATACAAAGGAATTGACAAAGTCAGAACTTTTTGTCCTATGCAGTCCACGAGATAGTTGGGATGCAGGTACGCACGGGACGCGGAAATCGGTCGAAAATTTCCGCAAGTCATTGCATTGCAGGTGGTGTGGAAAAAATTGTCTGGGACATATTGTCACGACAAAAGTACGTGCGGGACGCGCAATCGGCTGAAATTCCACAATTCCCAATTGTCGAGTGGTGCGGAGATTTTGGTCTGGGACAGATGGGAAGTCAAAGTAGGTGCGCACGGAACGCGATCAACAGTGAAATCACCGCACAAGGAGCCAAGCTAAGCCTGAATTGGCCGATGTGGAAGAATGTTTCTAGGACATCCAAAACACGTGGACCCGATTTTGCCGCAGTACCCGCAATTCAAAGAGAAAAGTCAAAGTTTGACCTCCAGAACTTCAAATGGCCATAACTTTTGACTCCGAGCTCCAATTTTCATAAAATTGGACTTTCTGGAATGAGCACGACATCCTCTACATCAAAAAAAATGGATTTTTTAATTTTAATGAGGGTAGATATATTTAAATAAAAGAAACATATTCGGCTCTAGTCAATTAATGCTCATTCCCGTCAAATGACAGAAAATGCCTGATAGACCCAAAATAGCTGCTTGCACTCAGAAGGCCATAACTTTTGCATTTCTCAACAAAATCACACAAAATTGGTACCGTTGGAATCATGGGCTTCGATCCTGATGCACAAAAATCAAGAATTTTTGGATTTGATGATAAATCAATGGATATTTTCATAAAATGTGGCGGGTTCATGACAGTGTTTTATTTGGTAGTTGGGAGTGCAATTAAGAGGCATGGTCATCATTCTTTCTCTGTTGCAGCACCTAGGATAGTATGGGGAGCCTTTTGCAAGTAACATACAATCATTTCACTCCATTTAATGCCTCTTACAAGTGGTTGAAGGACATATTTCGGGATTTTCATTTTTCCCTTTCTCTCTCACTTCTCTTTTTCTATAAATTGGAGTGTTGGGCTCATTGTAAAAGAGAGGTAGTTTTTGTAGCAAAGCTCTATCAAAATTGCTTTGTGAAGCCAATGTGTTGTAGGCCCTTGTAGTGGACTCCTTGCATGGTGATCCAGGCCCTTATCTTGTAACAGATTGAATTGTGCATATCATGAAGCAATAAAATATAAGTTTGTGGATGCATCTTCCCCTGCTGTGTTTTCTTGCATTCTTCTTGCCCCTTCAACCTTGATTACAAGTGTATTATGTCTATATTTATGCTCTTGCAGGGATCCATTATTATTGTGCATGTATGAAATGTTGTTGTGAATGCATTTTTCTAGATTGTGGAGAACTATCATCACCCCTTCTAGTGTGCACTTTGCTTCTGTATCTCACACATTGAAAGAATACTCTCACACTCCCTCCTTTTTTGGTGTATCACCGCTTTAGTGTAGGCTTTCATTTTTATGCATTCTCTCTCCTTGGTCCCTTGGAAAGTTAGATTAGAATAGTTATTTTACCCTGCATTAGAGTAGATTGTGGCAGGTAGTTTAGGAGCAAGAACCAACTTTCTCTAGAGGTCTATCTCAAGTAGCAAGTCCCACAACTTGGAGATAGTACCCATGTTATCCAATCACACAGTGAGTTCAAGTATATGCACTTGTGTAAACATAAGGGTGATGTGATTCGTTGATAATAGTTCTGGCATGCCTGGTGGGAGCTTAGAGGTCTTCACTTAATTACAACAAGATTGATGTGCACCTGTTGTTAGCTTCCATATTTGAAGGAGCTTTGAAATTACACATCTGGTGACTCCAAAAGAGGTAGAATTCACTGGTTTTAGTAGTCCAAGCCTGGCATATTTATGAGAAGAATTCAGACCAGATCAAGAACTAGGGAAGAAGGACTATTTGTCAATCTACACCTATCTCCAGGTAGAGAAAGAAGGGGAAGAAGAGCTCAAAGGTCTCCATCTCCACCGAATAGGACCTTGTCAACACCTCCACCTGGAAGGCCTTTTGTCCAATCAACTAAGAGTTCTTCGACCAATCAGGATGGCACAACCAAATCCATATGTCAACTTCACTGGCAGCAAGTCCACTCGCCTTGAATGCACAAAATCTAGTTCTGATTGCAGCATTAAAGAGCATCTCATATTTCACTAGGGAAAACCAAACTTCCCCTGGTGATCATGTCCAAGATATTGTGAATGTCTGTACAATCCATGAAATCCATGAGATGGACATTGCAGTCAAGTTTCTTGCCTCTTCATTCAAAGGGAAAGCTTCACAATGGTTCAGGAGTCTCCCAACAAGCTCTATCTAGAATTGGAATCAGCTATGCATAGCTCTTCACAACCAGTTTGGGGAGAAAGGTGATAACTTGTCCTTGTTGGAGCAACTAACAATGATCAAGAGAGCCCCAAATGAGTAGTTAACAGACTTCAACCTCATATTCCAATGGACCTGGGATAGGATTCCAATAGCAGTAAAGCCCACTGATGAAGGTGCCTTCTTATACTTTCTTAGGGCTTTAAATTCTGATATTTCTTTGATGATTCAATCAATGGGGGGCACAACCTTTCCTGCAGCCTATAGCCTTTCCATAGGGGCTGAGAACCATTTGATTCAGGCTAGAAAAATCACACCTAGGCCACCCATGCCTCTGTATCCAGAATTAGAAAGTCCAAACACTAGTCAAGCACCTACATTAGCTCCCATCCCTACTCCAAGAAATCAGAGTTCAACTGAAGCCTCTACCTCATCATCTAACAACTCCAAGGAACTCCAAGAGGTCATGAAGCAATTGTAAAACTTGGGTAATGAGTTGGTGACAATAAAGAGGTAGCAAGCTCAAAATGTTAGATCATACCAGCCTCAAACTCAACCCAATAGACCTCCATATCAGCCCAATAGGCCACCCATTCAAACTACAAATCAGAATCAAGTCAAAAATTTTGCTAATAGGCCATTCCAGCCTTACAATCCCAATGTTGCATCCACATCTAGAGCTTTGGTACCGGTGTAAAATAACATGGCCCAGGAATATGATTGGTGTTTCCCATGTAGTCAACCACATAACCAATCAATGTGCTTTAATGGTGCATTAAATCAGGCTCTGATGGTGCAAACCATTGGTGGGTCGCAAGAATCTAGCCATGAAGAAGATCAGTAGTAGGAAGCACCTCAGCAAGGGACATCTCTGAATGAAACTACACTTGTCAATTGGCAGGCTGAAGATTTCTGTGGTATAAATCAAATACCTTCTCAAAGTGTAGCAGCCAATACATGCTCCAAGAAGAGAAACATTGGAGAAGGACAGTCATCCAACTCAAATGGTCCATAGCCCTCTATTACTCCACAAGGTGTTGGCAATCAAAGTGCAGTTCCAAATGTGCAGGGTCAGCCCAAACCACCTTCTAAACCATCTCAAGCGTCGGTTACAACAACTCAGGTGCTAGAGAATAATGTGCAAGGTAAGGGGCAGCAGAGAGATAGCTCATTCAACATCATTGAGCAGATGAAGAAAATGAATGTAAACATCTCAATGTGGGAGTCATTGGCTATCCCAGGACAAAGAGACCTATTGTAGGCTGCTATGGCAAATTGGTCAGCATCAAATCAGCCACCCAATCAACAAGAAAAAGTTCTTACCAATGCAACTCAGCCTGAAGGAAATCATGGAGGAAAACAAGGTAAAAATTTGAAGCCCCCTCCATTCTATGTCTCATTGATCATATGAGATAAGTTGGTACATAATTGCATGATTGACTCGGGAGCAAGTAGCTCAGTCATGCCAAAACAAATAGCTGATCAGTTAGGTCTTCAATATGAAGTCATCTCTAAGGGTGTAGTGCAATTGGATGGGACAGTAGTGACAATGGTTGGAGTAATCAAATATTTGAGCCTCACATTGCATGTGTGTCCCAATGTAATGGTGTTACAAGATGTGTCAGTCATAGACTTGCCACCACTTTTTGCATTGTGTTTGTCAAGAGACTTCACTGCTAAAATTGGAGGCTATCTTTTGGCTGATTGGTCACACATGTTATTTAGAACAAGGTATGGAACTAAGGCTACAATCAGATCTGAGCCCATTGCATATTTTCACATAGAACCCCATACGCCAAGTCCAATCAATGCAAATTATTCAGCATTCGATCAAGAGGATTATCCAAGCACTCATGAAGCTGACACCAAGGTTGGATGCATTCCAGACTTGACTCTTGATGAATGGGAAAAAAAAGACATGCATTTGATCCATACAAAGAAATGGAGGAATCTGAGCTAGGAGTTTATTGTTTGCATGAAGAGAATCAACCTCTCCCCAGCATCACCAAGCTAGATCACAAGGATGAAAATGAAGTATGGCAATTGTTCTTTGATGGATCAAGAAGTAGACAAGGTGCAGGAGGAGGGGCTATGCTCATTTCACCACAAGGTACAAAGTATTACTCGGCCTTCAGATTCCAGTTCACTTGCTCAAATAACATGGCTGAGTATGAAGCCTTAATTCACAGATTGCACTGGGCAAGGAAGAAAGGCATTAAGAATTTACAGGTATTTGGTGATAGTGAGCTAATTGTGAACCAAGTCAGAAGAAAAAATGCTGCCAAGAATGATCTGTTGAAGAACTACAAAAATCAGGTATGGGATCTCATTGAATATTTTGAAGCCTTTAACATCAATTCCATCCCAAGGAAAAAGAATGAAGCAACAGACCGACTGACAACAATTGGGATTGCATTTGATGTCGTAGAAAATATAAAAAGTGAGAATTCTCAGCCTCATATTAAAGTGGTTGTGAGACCAGTTGTTCCGGATAACAATACAAGTTGGCAAGTCTTCGAGAATGATCAGCAAATTGTCAATTTCCTACAAGAAGAAGCTGAGTTCTCCGCCAGAAATCAAGACAAGCTGGAGCAACAGTATGGTGACCAAGTGGTGCAGCTGAGAACTAACAAATTACCAAAGGGCCTTATAACCTTGGAGTCAATCTTCAACCCAAATGATCAGTTCTGGAAGGAGAAAGCAAACATTCAGGTAAAGGGTGAAGATTCAGAGCCTATTTTAGTAAATGAAGGCAAGACATTGCAAATTGGCAAAGTAAGTACCCCACAAGAGAAATCTGATTTTGTTCAGCTTTGTCAAGAGTTCCCAGATGTCTTTTCTTGGACTTACAAGGATTTAAGAGGTTTCAACCCAAAGTTGGCACAACATACTATTGAGCTGGATCCAGAATCCAAGCCTATCAGGTAGAAGCAAAGGCCAGTGAATCCCCATATTGAACCTCTCATGAGAAAAGAGTTGAACAAGCTTATTGAGGCTAGTATCATCTTCCCTATCAAACACTCAAGTTGGGTTGCAAACTTGGTGCCAGTGAGAAAGAGAAATGGAGAAATAAGATTGTGTGTGGACTTCCGTGATCTAAATAGAGCATCACTCAAGGATCATTATCCACTTCCATCAATGGAACAAATCTTACAGGTTGTAGCTGGTTCAGAAAGGTTTTCATTGCTAGATGGATACTCAGGCTATAATCAGATAATGGTGAAGGAAGAAGATCAATTCAAGACAACCTTCACTACAAAATGGGGCACTTATGCTTACAAGAAGATGCCATTTGGACTATCAAACACCAAAGCAACATTTCAGCGAGCTATGGATATGGCGTTCAAAGGCTTAATCAACAAGATAGTGCTGGTATACCTAGATGATATCACTGTCTTCTCAAAGAATGCAGCAGACCATCTCTTTCACCTTAGGCAAGTGTTTCAGAGGTGTAGAAGGTTCGGAGTGTCGTTGAATCCGAAGAAGTGTGTATTCTTGGCACACGAGGGAAAATTGTTGGGCCACATTGTCTCAAGGGAAGGGTTAACAATTGATCCTGAAAGGGTTGAAGCCATCCGAACACTTCCATTGCCACACCACAAGAAATCTCTCCAAAGCTTCTTGGGAAGGATAAACTTTGTCCACAGATTTGTGCCTAATTTTTCCACTCTTGTGAAGCCTTTAACAATGATGTTGAAGAAGAGTCTTGCATTCAAATGGACAACAGAAGGCAAAGAGAGTTTTGAGAACATCAAGCATGCAATATCACAAGCTCCAACTCTTATCAACCCAGAATTTTCAAAGGACTTCATGTTGTATGCTTTTGGAGGATCAGATACAATCTCAGCTATCTTGACACAGCTGAATAGAGAAGGTTCAGAACAGCCCATAGCATTCTTCAGTCAAATCCTGGAAGATTACGAAGTAAAATATTCTTTCATTGAAAAGCATGTCCTTGCTGTCATCAGGAGTTTGAAGAAGTTCAAACACTTGGTCTCGAACAATAAGATTCAACTGCTGGTGTCTCATGTTGGTGTTAAGGACTTTCTCCTAAACAAGGATTTGAATGAGAAGAGAGTAGGTTGGATCACTCGAGTAATGGAATACGACATTGAAATCAAAGTGACCAAACTGGTTCGTGGCAAGGGTTTGTGTGAGCAACTTGCTTCCAAACAACCTGACGGGTCAAAAGGTGAAGAAGATGTTGTCTTGTTACTACATAATGATCAAGAACAGCCAACTGATGATGCACCCATTCCATGTTGGACTCAAGACTTGGTGCATTACCTCCAAACAGGTTTGTGCCCTCTAGAATGGAGCAAAGCTAAGAGGAGATACTTTAGATTACAAGCCATCCCGTATGTACTCATTAATGGCATCTTGTTCAAGAAGGACATCAATGGTGTTCTATTGAGATGCATTGGAACAGGTCAAGTTGAGAAGATATTACATGAGTTCCATGATGGAGAAGCAGGAGGCCACTTTGCTCCACGAGTAACAACTCTCAAAATCATGAAAGCTGGTTACTATTGGCCTACGGTGTTCAATGATTGCTACTCATGGGTCAAGAAATGCAAGAGATGTGCATTCTTCACAGGGAAAGAAAGGTTAGCAGTGCTGCCCCTTCATCCAATTTCAGTAAATCAGCCATTCATGCAATGGGGATTGGACTTCATTAGGGTTATCAATCCAACTTCAAGTCAAGGCCATAAGTTGATACTTACGACAACAGACTATTTCACCAAGTGGACTAAAGCAGTGGCACTCAAGGAGGAAAATGAATCCAACATCTTGGATTTCTATGAAGGGATAGTCACGAGGTTTGGTGTCCCTGCCACTATCATATCAGACAATGCATTGGCATTCCTTGGCACAAAGATCACTGAATGGGCTGTCAAGAATTGTGTGTATCTCAGCACTTCATCGAATTATTACCCTCAGGGTAATGGTCAAGCCGAGTCTATGAACAAGAACCTACTAAGAATCATAAGGAGAACTCTTGATGAGAATCAGAGGACTTGGCACGCAAAGCTCAAATCAGCCCTATGGGCTGATAGAATCACACCCAAGAGGTCTACAGGAAGCTCTCCATACAAGCTTGTATACGGGAAAGAAGCAGTTCTACCTATATCACTCGAGTTGCCAGCATTGGAACTCATGAAACAGTTGGAACTAGCTGAGTTTGAGCCTATGGAAATCAGGTATGCAGAGCTGATGGAATTAGAAGAAATAAGAGAACATGCAATGCAGACCATGGAGAAAGATCAAACATTGATCAAGAAGAGTTTTGACAAGAAAACTAAGGCCAGGATGTTGCAAACAAGAGATTTGGTACTGAAGTGGGATGTTGATCGTGCAAAGCTAGGAAATCATTCCAAGTTCGATGCCATATGGAAGTGGTCCATATATGATCATTGAATGCAAAGGTAGCAATGCCTTCCGGCTGGCTAAGTTGGATGGTGAAGAGTTGCAGATTCTGGTCAATGGAATCTATCTCAAACGTTGCTACTAGAAGGAGAGTTTCTCACCCTTGTAAATATTAATTTAGAATTTCCATTCCTCCAAGTGCTTATGCACATTGTACTATTATTAGAATAGTTTTCATTTCCCTAAGTGTTGGCACACATGTCCTATTGCTTCTAGGTGTGCATGTTTACAGTTCATCAAGCCCCTGGAAAAAAGAATTTGCGGCCACAGGAGAATATCAACAAATGTTTCAATGGATCAAGGATACAAGTTTTCAAGTTTTAGATCAGGAGAAATATTATCAGAAAGACTCCATGCCCAATGGATTGCTACAGGAAGCTGGCCATCCTTCATCTGGCAAGCAGATAACCCCGCTGAGTCATCCTATTTTTTATCCAAAATTCACCCCTCGAGGTAAATTTTGATAACATGCATCAGATTCTTCAGTCCCAAGTAAGTAGATTGATTCAATGCCCAAAATCATGTTTTTGGGCCCCTTTGGCTTCTCTCTAACTCTCCCATCCAAGAAAAAATCCCAACGAGTTAGAAAAATTTGAAAAAATGCAAAAAATGAAGTCGCAGGCTTGTTTTAATTCATTGCGGGTCTGAAGACTGCGGTTCATACCAGTGCGGATCGTACCAAGGTTCGTCATACCAAGTTTTTGGCTGAAATACAAAGGAATCGACAAAGTCAGAACTTTTTGTCCTAGGCGGTCCGTGAGATAGTTAGGACGTCGGGACGCGCAAAAGCTGAAATGGCCGCAGGCAGTGAAAATAGGAAAAAGTGGAAGTTTTTGTTCCACATGGTTTGGGACAGCCAGGACAAAAGTACGTGCGGGACGCAAATCGGTCGATTTGCCGCAAGTCAGTCTATTGCAGGTGGTGCGGAGATTTTCGTCCGAGACATTCGGGACAAAAGTACGCGCGGGACGTGAAAAGGTGAAATCGCTGCACAAGGAGCCAAGCTAAGCCTGAATTGGCCAATGCAGAAGAATGTGTCTAGGACAGCTGGGACACGTGGACCCGATTTTTCCGCAATAGCCGCAACTCAAAGGAAAAGTCAACATTTGACTCTCGAAACTTCAAACGACCATAACTTCTGACTCCGAGCTCCAATTTTCACAAAATTGGACTTTCTGGAATGAGCACGACGTTCTCTACATCACAAAAAATGGATTTCTTAATTTTAATGAGGGTATATATATTTAAATAAAAGAAACATATTTGGCTCCAGTCAATTAATGCTCATTCCCGTCAAATGACAGAAAACCTGCTAGACCCAAAATAGCTGCTCGCACTCAAAAGGCCATAACTTTTGCATTTCTCAACAAAATCACACAAAATTGGTACCATTGGAATCATGGCTTCAAGACTGAAACACAGGTATCAAGAAATTCTATATTTGATGAGAAATCGATGGGAATTTTTCATAAAACGTGGCCGGGTTCATGACAGTGTTTTATTTGGTAGTTGGGAGTGCAATTAAGAGGCATGGTCATCATTCTTTCTCTACTGCAGCACCTGGGATAGTATGGGGAGCCTTTTTCAAGTAACATACAATCATTTCACTCCATTTAGTGCCTCTTACAAGTGGTTGAAGGACAAATTTTGGGATTTCTATTTTTTCCCTTTCTCTCTCTTCTCTTTTTCTATAAATTGGAGTGTTGGGCTCATTGTAAAGGGAGAGTCTTTTGGGTAGCAAAGCTCTGTCAAAATTGTTTTTTGAAGCCAATGTGCTGTAGGCCCTTGTAGTGGACTCCTTGCATGGTGATCCAGGCCCTTATCTTGTAACAGATTGAACTGTGCATATCATGAAGCAATAAAATATAAGTTTGTGGATGCATCTTCCCCTACTGTGTTTTCTTGCATTCTTCTTGCCCCTTCAACCTTGATTACAAGTGTATTTTGTCTATCTTTATGCTCTTGCAAGGATCCATTATTATTTTGCATGTATGAAACATTGTTGTGAATGCATTTTTAGATTGTGGAGAACTGTTATCACCCCTTGTAGTATGCACTTTACTCCTAGTTTTCACACTTTGGAAAACTACTCTCACACCCCTCCTTTTCTAGTGTATCACCGTTGTAGTGTAGGCTTTCATTTTTATGCATTCTCTCTCCTTGGTCCCTTGGAAAGTTAGATTAGGAAAGATAGTTTTACCTGCATTAGAGTAGATTGTGGCAGGTGGTTTAGGAGCAAGAACCTAATTTCTTTGGAGGTCTATCTCAAGTAGCAATTCCCACAACTTGGAGATAGTACCCATGTTATCCAATCGCACCATGAGCTCAAGTATATGCACTTGTACAAACATAAGGGTGTTGTGATTCGATATTAACAAGGATATGGAAGGATGGAATGCGATTAGAAGGAAAACTGTAGTGAGAGAGAGAGAGGTGGATATAGGTAGATAGAAGACCACGAGGGGGGGGGAGATGGATGGAGAGAGAGATAGATGCCAAAGGAGAAGGGAAGAGAGGGAGGGAGATAGAAAAATGTAGTGAGAGAGGGAGAGAGGGGGATATAGGTAGATAGAAGGCTGAAGAGGGGGGAGGAGATGGATTGAGAGAGATAGATGCAAAAGGAGAAGGGAAGAGAGGACAAGGTGAGGGAGAGGGAGAGAGAGTGGGGGGAAGAGATGGAGTATGGATTTTGGGAGAGAAAGTCAGTGGTGAGCGGAATGTGGGGAGTGAGAATTGTAGAGGGGAAAGGGGGAGAGAGGATGTGAGGAGGTATGAAAGGGAGGTAGATATGGAGGGGATGGAGGGACGAAGTGAGGGAGACGAAGATAATGAGAGGGAGAGAGGAAGAAATAGGTAGAAAGGGAAAGAGTAGGAAGAGAGGGAGAGAGGAAAATGGAGGGAGAGGGGGATAGAAAGTGGGAGGGAAATGGGGAGAGAGTTAGAAGGGTAGGAGTGGGAGATGTAGAGGAAAAAGGGAATATGTGGAGGTGGCAGGGCAAGGAAGGAGTGAGATAGTGAGAGTGTCATATAAGGGGAGGGGGAGAGATAGATTAAAATGGGAGATAGAGGAAAAGGGACTAAGAGTGGGAGAAGGAGAAGAAGAGATGAGGAAGAGAGGAAGAGAGGAAGAGAGGGATTAGGGAATTTGGAGAGTGTGAGTAAGGGGGGAAGGAGAGAGCGGGGAGTGAAGTGTAGAGAGGGACGAGGGATTTTGGGGAGTGATATTGAGTGGGGGAATAAGAATGGGAGGGAGAGGGAGTGAAAAAGTGAGATATGGACATGTAGAGAGGGAGGGATGAAGGGAGAAGGATATATGGAAAGGGATGTAGGGATGGAGGTATGAAGTGGGGGGGCAGGGGAGATAGAATAATAGAGGCATATAGGGAGGGACATGAAGATAAGGTGGGAGAGGGGGAGGGATGGTTAAAGGGGATGAGATGAAGAGATTGATATGGAGTGAGAGAGACGAAAGTTGCTTAGGTGAAAGTAGAGAAGGAGAGTTGAAATAGGTGGTGAGGGGGAAAAGAGAGAGAATGATGGAGGGAGATGAGGAGAGAGAGAGAGAGAGAGAGAGATAAAGGTAGAAGGAAAGAGAGAATGGGATATAAAGAGGTATAGAAAAAGGGAAGGGAAGAAGGAAGAATATGGATGATTATAAAGGGGGAGAGGAGGAAAGGGAATGAGTGATGGGGGGTAGGAGAAAGAGGGAGGGGTGAGTGGGAGGGAGATATGAAGGGCGAGGGAAGGGAAGAGAGATAAGGCAGGGGACAAAAAGGGTGGGGGATATATTGAGGGGTAGGGTAAACGAGGGAGGTGGAGTACAAGAGAGGAAAAACATGGGAATTGGTAAGGAGGGTACAGATAAATAGAGTGACATGGGAGGTAGATAGAGGTAGATAGATTGAGTACATCAAATATTGTGACATAATTGAATGCAATATACATAGATGTGTGAGATGATAAGGGTCCATAGTGCATTGGACATGCAAATGGGTAGGTAGGATGAATAAATTTAAATGTGAGTAGGTGAGGATTAGTAAATGAGTGATGATGTTTATTTTATCACGTTTTGTGGAGTTTTATATTTTTTTAGTTACTTTTAAGGGATTATTTGATTTTTGGGATTATTATATTTTATAATGTTTATATTTTCGGATAATATATCTTATATGCAAGGTTCCTTTTTTAGTGTCTACATAAGGGAAGAAGGGGAGGAGAGGAAGAGAGAGTGAGAGGGAAGGAGGAATGAGAAATGGAAAGAGGAAGAAGTGAGGTGGGGAGTGAGAGGAAGAATAATATTGTGTGAGGGAGAGGGGAGAGGGAGACAAAGCTAGGGTGAGTGAGAGATGGAGAGAGTGGAAGTGTGAGAGGGAAAGAGTGGGAAGAGGGAAGAGAGGGAGAGGGAATGAGGGAAATAAAGAGGGGGAGAGAGGTATTGAAAGGGAAAGAGAAGGAAAAAGTGAGAGGGGAAGGAGGAAAAGGAGGGGAGAGGGAGGGGAGTAAAGGAGTAGATTGAGAAAGGAGAGAGAAAATGGGAGGGAGAGATGGAAAGGGATATAGAAAGAGGATATGATGGAGAAAATAAGAGGGGAAGAGAGGGAGGGGAGAAGGAGAGGGGGAGGAAAGGTAATACAAATTGATGCAGAGGGAGGGAGGTAGAGGTAGAGATAGGGGAGATTGGGAATATGATACGGGGAATTGGAGAGGTGTGGTGATAGAGGGAGAGAAGAGAAAGGATAAAGGGAGTGGGAATATGAGAGGGAGAGGAAAAGAGGTATTGGGGAAAAAATGGGGAGGGGGAGAGGGAGAGGGAAGGATTTGGGGAGATGTAGGAAAATGGGGGGTAAGAGAGATAAAGGAAGAGGTGATAGGGGAGAGAGGGAAGGCGATTGTGTAGGGGTGAGGGAAATATAGGTTGAGATGAGAGAGGGAGGAGGAAAGTGAGAGAGGGAGAGAAGAGGAGGTATATGTGGAGAGAGAGGGAGAGGGGGTGTTAAATAGTGCATTGAGGATAGGTAGGGGGACTAAGAGAGGGAGGGAGAGGGGTGATGGATAGGGAGAAAGAAGATCGAGATAAATATTGGGAGATAAGGAGGGGGAATAGAGAAGGAGAGATAAAGAGTGGGGGGGAGAGGGAAAGATAGGGGATATTGAGAGTGTGAGAGAGAGGGAGGAAGGGAGAGGAAAGGGGAGGACGTATATAAATCTTGGGAGATAAGGAGGGTTGTGAGAGGTAAGAGGAGAAAGGAGAGGGACAGGGAATGGATATGGAGAGATAGAGAGTGGGGGAAAGAGAGGGAATAATAAGGGAGTGAGGGAGACAATAGTATGAGAGAGGGAGGGAGAGAGATAGAGAAAGAGATGCAAGAGTGAGAGAGAGGGATGAAGAGGGGTGTAAGGAGGGGAGGGAGGGAGGAAAGGAAATGGTAAAGGGAGAGTGAAGGACATTAAGACAATGGGATAGAGGGTAGGAAGAAGAGGGGGATGGTGTGGGTGAGAGGGTGAGGGGGAGGGGGTAAGGGGGAAGGGGAGTAGGAGAGGGAAGAAGAGGTTGGTCAAGTGGGAAGGGGATGAGTAAGAGAGGGATCAATAGTGGATGGAGATGAGGGGGATATCGAAAGTGAGGGAGGAGGTGGAAGGATGTATGGGGTGGGAGGAAGAGAAATATGGGGTGTCTGAGAGTGGGTTGGGATAGAGAGGGAGGAAGGAAGGAAGGTAGTAGGAGATATGAAGGGGTGAGTGACAAGGAGAATGAGGATGAAGATAAATACAAGGAGAGATGGGAGGGGAAGGGGGACATTTAGAGGAGATAGAGAGTACGGAATAGATGGAGAAGAATAATGTGAGATGGAGTGAGGGAGAAAATGAGAGGGGAGAGGGGTAAAGAGAGGGAATAGGGGGAGAAAGAGAGATAGAGATGGAGGGTAAAAGAGGTGGAGGGAGGAATATGAAGGGGAGAGGGAGAATGAGATAGAGAGTGATGAACATTAAAAAACAAGGAGGAGAGGGTGGGAAGGAGAGGAAGGGATGAGAGGGGGATGGGTAAGGGATATGTTGAAGGGGGGTAAAGGAGAAGGGAAGTAGGAGAGGGCATAAGAGGTTGGGAGAGGGAGAGAGGGAATGAGGGAGTGTGGGGAGGAGAAATATAGGGAGAGGTACATGAAGGGAGGGGAAGGGGATATGGAGAGGTAGGGGAGGGAGGGTAGGGGGATGTGGAGAGGTAAGGGGAGGGATGAAAGGATATAGGAGGATATGTGGAGAGGGAGAAATGGAAATATGGGGAGGGAAATATGTAGAGATGTATGGGGAGTGAGATATTAAAATATGGGGAATGTAAGAGGGAGGGACAAGAAGAGGAAGAGAGGGGGGAAGGGGGTAAAGGGAGATGAAGGGAAGGAGGGAAGGAAAAATAAAATAATTAAAGAGGGAGGGAGGTGGGACATGGGGATTAAGAGGGGGATATGGGTCTTGAAATGGAGAGAGGTATGGGTAAGGAGAGGGAGGGGTAAAAAATAATATTGATTAAAATACAAAGGGAGGGGACTGGGTGAGACAGGGAAGGAGATAATGAGGAGGTGAGTTAGGGAAGGAGAGAGTGGGTAGGGAAGAAAGAAAGAGATATTAAGAAGGGGAGAGGGATAAAGTGAGAGGGGGATGTAGGTGAAGGGGAAGGGGAGAATGATAGGGTGAAATATGGTTGTAAAGGGGGGAGAGGGAATGAGTGAGGGAGGGGAGAAATAATAAAGGTAGAGATATGGGAGGTAGGAGGGAAGAGGGAGATATGGAGGGGAGAGAGTAAATATTGCTAGAGATTTGGAAGGATAGAAGCGGGAGGGAAAGAGAGTGGGGGTGGAGATATGAAGAAAGGGGAAGAGAGAGATAGGAATGGTGAGGGGGAGGGTGAAAATGGGGAGGGGGAGGGGTATATGGATATGGGAGTGAGATAAGAAAAGAGGGGAATGTAAGGAGGGATGAGAAAAGGAAGAGAGAGGGGAAGGAGAGAAATGGAAATGAATGGAATGAAGTAGAGGTAGATGAAGAGAAAGTTAGAGGGAGGTAATGTGGAAGGTGGGGAGTGATAGGTATATAAGTTTCAAGAGAAGGAAAGGGGTGTGGGAAACGATAGGGAAGGATGTAAAGGTAATAAGAGATGGATGTATGGGGAGTGGTTGAGAGAAAGGGAGAGAGTGAGAAGAAGGAGAGAGATAATGAGGAGGTTAGGAAGGGAATGATAGAGAGGGGAGGGAGAGGTGAGAAAAATTAAAAGGTAAATTAAGAGAGTGATACATAAGGGGAGGGGGAGAGAGGGAAGGAAGAACATGGGAGAGGAAAAGTGGGAAAGGAGAGGAGAGGGATATAGAGGAAAAAGGAGAGAAATATCATTAGAGGAAAGTGGACATGAAGATGGTTAGTGAGAGAGGGAGAGGGAGACATGGATAGGGAGAGGGAGATAGGGGGAGGGAGGGGAGAGATATGTAACGAAAGAGTGAGGGAGAGAGGGAGAGAGGGAGATGTATAGAGATGGAGGGAGGGAGGGGAGGGAAGACGGAAGAGGGAGCTAGGGAGAGGGGGAGGGAGAGGGAAATAGTTGGAGTGGGGATAAAGAGAAAGATATGGGGAGAGATGGATGAGGAAGGAGAGATTGAGATAGAGGGAGAGGAAGAGAGAGAGGGGAGAATAGAGAGTGAGAGGGAGGGAGAAAAAACTATGGAGAGAGGGAGACAGAGGAAGGGAGAGGGAATTCATGAGGGATAGATAGGTATAAGGAGAGAGGTAAAGAGAGAGGGATATAGGGACATAGGGAGTGGGAGAGGGAGAGAGAGAGATATGGGGTGTTGTCCTGTTGAAATATTACCTGAGTATCAAAATTTAATATGATGGTGGCGTAAAATTAGAGGGCGTGGGGATAGGCATGGAAGGTTGATAGATTTGCACCCTGAGGATTCATGCCTGGTAAGACAGAGTTCAAGGCTTAGCCATTTTTCATGGCATGGGCTAGGAATAGGAAAAGGCATGAAGACTTCGAGGATAAGCAAGGGCTATTTTTGGGAGAAAGTGGAAGATCAAGAGACATGCAGAGTTTAAGCTAATAATATGACTAGATTAGGTTTTATTTATAGATAATCTATTATTAGTGAAGCTTACATGCTTCATAGTTATCTTTGTATGCACGCATGGAATTTTTGAGCATGCAGCCTATTTTAAGAGTACATGGGTGGTGAAGGTAAAGTCTCCATCCCTATAATTATGTAATGTATTTCACTATTTTGAGATCCCATGTGATAGTTTCAGAAACTGTGTTTTATGTTTTTGAGTTATAATAGAGTTTTGCCACCGGTATGGTTCGCGTGCGTGATTTCTTGATGGTGTTAATGATTTATACAACTACTGTTTATGATGAGGTAATATAATGGATCTTTGTGGATGGATTTTGTTCATTGATGTCTCTACTCATGGTATATGTAGGGTAGTTCTTATCTTAATTGTTAAATGAATATTTATTCTTTCTTTATTATGTGTGTTTCTAAATTAAGCTCACGGATTTGGTTATTATGATGCAATATATGCTTTGAGTATGGTTATTATAAACTTGCATGTTGACACCTTGGCAAGTTAGTAACAAAGAAGGACCTGGTTTACGCTTTTGGTGAATGCTAAGATCTGTCTGAGTGAAGTGCTAGCGCGCCTAGGCATCTGAGTATAAAAATAAAGATTGCATTTTTGTTCCATTTTCAAGACCTCTTTTCAAATTATTTGTAAGGATGTTGCATGTTTATGGCATATCAATTGACTCTTGCAGCTATTGAAGAATGGGTATATGACATGGAAGATCAATTTGCGCGAAGATATGGTTTTGGGCTCGATTTCAATGTGTGCAAGTCAATGAAAGATAATCTATATCATAAACTCTATGAGACGTTTGTTTTCTATTTTCCAATAGAGTTGTACGAGTGGTTTTCATCCTATGCATCAAACAAAATTTAGAGTTACAGATCAAGGGTTCAGATGAAGGAAGAATACCAGGATTTGTTTGATGCAGATTAACCATAGACGCGTGTTGTAGATCATTGGTGGGCTGGTGTTGTACATAGTTATACTTTGCAGTACGTTATGTCTACGTATTTTTGTCCAGAAGTTGTTGAGTTTAGAGCACCTACATATGTATAGTTAAACATACCACTGCATGTAGAGGTAAGAGAAGGTGTGGTGAAAAATGGTGGTCCTTATGGCAGAAAGGAAGAGAGAAGAAAGACAACTTGAGTACAATGAAGCGTGGGAGAGGGAATTGGTGAAGCAACATGATATTGAGGATTATGTGGAGTTGCGAAGGATGATGTCTCATGAAGGATTTGAGGCTCACGTGGAAAACGTGGAGCCAGAGCATCAGGCTCTCCCCCACTTAGGCAAGCATAGTCGAGATTCCCCTTCGGTTTTTGATGAGAGCGCATCAAAGAAGAAAAGAGTAAGGAATATAGGTGCACATCTGATCCCACCTAGTGACCTAGGCCTTACGCATGGTGTTCTAATTCCATAAGTAATCATTAATCAGTAGGAGAGTGTAGGTAACCTAGTAGCTTCAAGTAGATATCAGGTTACTTTGAATACAAAATTACATCAAAAAACACATTTATCTCTGGTAGCACATACATCATCTTTGTTGTTTAGAGGCCCAATTGGAGGAATATTTGTTGGCGCGTCATCAGGATAGAGTGTGGGTGCACAAAAATTTGGGAACATGTCTGGAAGTACTACAACTTCATATACTGTGGGAGTTTAGTTTAGTACTATTGTTTGAACGCAAGGAATTACATCCAATGGTCTAGTGTGTGCTACTGGAGGATCAAGTGGATTAGGAGGGTTGGGATCAAGTGGACCAGGTGGTTCTAGTGGTGGAGGAAATATTGGTGGCGGTTCTAGTTCTGCATCTAGAGGACAAGTCCCACATCCCCAAAAAACCCCCACATCAACCTCAGAAAAATTATTACAAGATGTCCCTCCACTTTCTGGAATATAGAGGTATTGTGGTGAGTGCAACAAGTTGGTGGACAATTAAGTGGACATAAAAACCCAAAATTTAGGTATCGTGATCGCGGTTTCTAAACCATGCTCACGCAATTTTTTATAGGTTTGGTGATTTTTAAACCTAAAACCGTGATCGCGGTCCTCTGAGACAAAAAAAGACCCGCGACTCCTCATTTTTCCCCATTTTTCCTTTCCAACCGTGATTTCTCCTAGACTTTTGGCACTCACGCTTTTAATGTCCCCTAAAAATTTCTCTTCAGACTTCTGGATCGTGATAGTTTCAACCATGCCGCCAAGACAAAGAGGTAAGCCCTCGATTTTGATCAATTTTTTTGCATTTTAGGTTATTTTTTGTGATTTTCATGGGTTTTTCAATTTTTTGTTTATGTATACAATTTTTTTGTTTTGTCAGTTGCTCAGCAAGCTCGTAATCCTGCAAACTATCAAAATATTCCTCAAAACCCTCCAAACATTCCTCAAAACCCTCTAAACAATCCTCAAAACCCTCCAAACATTCCTCAAAACCCTCCTCCAAACATAGATCCACCTCTTGTGGCTCCTTCTGTCCCCACAGAACCAGTAGGAACATAAGCTGATATCATTGGAAGAATCCAACAAAATAAATTTTTCATTAAGAACCTTATTCAGACTATAAAACAAAATCATGCCACAAATCTGTCTCGCATGACTTTAGCCAACACATTTCAAACATTGATTAGAAAATTTGACTCCGCAACCAATCAAATAAATAGATAGAATACCTTTAGAGGTGATTGTAGATGGTGATATGCAGATAAATTATCTCATGTAGTCGTAAAAGAAAAAGAAAATGGAAAAGACCGCATTTGTGCATTATTTACTGACCCAAGAACCAATGCCCCCCACAGCTACTTACAAATGGTTCCCAATCCATTGGTGCCACGATGACCAAATCAAGAACAATTTTTGGGACCGATGGTGGATGGTTTTTTATTATCCACCATGCAACAACAATGAGGTTCCTCTCTATTTTTTAAAGAAATTATATTGCAAGTTCATGCTTAATGAGGTCCCAAATTATTTTGACTTTTCTGAGTTTTATGGGTGAGGAGGTGGCTCTGCACAGAATAGACCTGGTGCACACGTAGGTCAACCAAGGATCCCCACGCCCCAAAACTCCCATTGCCTTCAGTTATCCCTCCTACAGTGAAGGAGGTTGTGGAGATTGACACACTACATGCATTGAGGGAGCTCACTGACACTCTGACCCAACATAGTGACCAGATTGCATCTGGTGATGTTGGTGGAGGCACCAGTTCTAGCGCACCACACCACTGTGGATCATGTGGTGCCGTATGCACTGTGGGCGAGACATCATTTGTTGGATCACATGATTTATTTTCTCTAGATGAGATGATGGCGGATGTTTTTGGAACTGGTGCAAAGGATCTTGGTCTTTCACAGGTAAATGTCAAATAAATATTAATATATATATATATATATATATATATATATATATATATATATAATAGTTTAATTCATGTTTGATATTTTAATATATATGTATTTGATTGTACGTCATGTACATACATGTAAAAACTATTTTTTTTATTTTATTTAAATAGCAAGAGAGCATGAAGGAAACATCCGGTGTTGACATGCTAGCTACTGCAACTGGGCATGTTACAAATGTAAGTTTCAAGTTGTACTTAAATTTCAAATTTCATTTGATTGTGCACTTTTATTATTATAATGTTTCACGTGTACATGTACATATTAATATATGTTTGTCTTTTATACGCATGAGCCTGGCAGGTCATCATCTGCTTTGGGAACTGAGGCTACTGGGATGTCTCACATGACTTTTACGTAGGTTAGTTTCTCTTTACACTTTGTTTCTAATTGTGGAAGTTCACGTGGATTATGCTTTGGGTCTGTTATGTGGCAGTCATGTAGATTAATATTGATTTGTACATGTTTTTTGTATAGCTTATGACTACCAGAGAGACTCCTCCATATATGCAGACTGTGGAGGCTGCTGTAGATACTGCCATAACATCTGCAGATCCACTAACTGAGGTACAATTTTTCAAATTTGTTAAATTTTAGAGGAATTATTTCTTATTACTTAAATCTACAATATCAAATTTTGTACATGAAATATTTAATTTGAAATTTAATTATTTGTATGTAGCTTACCCCTCGTGAGTCTATTGTTGTCCCTACGAAGCGTCAACGAAAAATTGATAGGGATCATGACATTGCGGTAAGATTTCACATGCATTTTAACTAAATTCTAAGTTTCTAAATTTTGAATGTATTTTAAAAATTTGGGTGTTAAAAACTTGTTGTTTATGAATGTGCAGGTTAGGTTGCAGGCCTACTTAGAGATGCCTAGGACCACACAGATGAAATCTGTAGTGGCATCTCCCTCCACTACATCCCCAGGTCATGGACATGCTACTTCTAGCAGGGAAAAGAGAGGGAAGATGTTTCATGATTAGATTCATAGGACCTAGATGTACATAGATATATATTATATATATATGGGCCATCTAGTCCTAGTTCATGATTCTTCATATAGTCCATTGTATATATAGCCTTATGCGACCGCATGTGGTCCTATATGTATGACACACTTAGTTCGAGATGTACACATGTTATGAACTTATATTTTTAGAGACGTGCGTCTAGCACACTTAGTTCGAGATGTACACATGTTATGAACTTTTATTTTCATAGACGTGCATCTAGCACACTTAATTTGATACATTGCATATCCATGTGTTGGTTTTCATAACGATATTACTTTTATGTTTGATTCGATTTCATTGCACATGATATCCTTCTATGTATGTATGTTTTATGTATATTAGTTCTATATGTATGTTTGATTTAAAATTAAAAAACCATGTCCCAGAGCACTACATGGTACAATTGTTAAGCAAACCTATTCCATTAAGAAAACCCTATGATAACCATACTAGGTGAACTACAAAAGGGAAATACATAATTGCTTTTTTCAAAGTAATTACGTAGGGTGTATGTGCAACTCTAATTATTTTCCCACCTCCTAACAATGTGCACATCTTTGAAAGAATGGTTGTGAGGGAATTTGTATAACTAACATTTTTTCTTTTAAAGCTAACACTCATCTGTTGCATATCAACTAATACAAACATTGTTAGAAATAAGTGAGGTAGAGTTCATCTTGAACTATATGAGTATAATGTTACTATGGTGCAACATTGCATGGTACAATTGTTAAGAAATTAAGGGAATAATTTATGTATTAGAGATTATCTTATTAATAGGGATTATCCCATTGATCAATAGATACACCTTAATATCTCTTTATAATTTGGTGTTATGCCAATCAACTAAGAAGTTACACATGATTTGATTATCGTAAGTAGATTCACTTCCCTAATAAGTCCTATATGTTTTTGTATTTAAGCACACACTTTAAAAACCCCATTTTTTGTATACCCTACAATCCTTCTAGTCCAAAATACACATTTTTGTGAGGGGGTTTGTCAAATAATTCACATCCTTACCATTCCAAGGTATTTGAAAAAAATTCAAGGTTCTTCAATGAATTTTAAAATGATATATCAAGGAATTTGTGAACATTCTTTACATATTTATTTAGGATGTTTGTACATATGTTACAACATATCAATCTAGATAAGAACACATAAATATGTATGTAATGTATATTGTCAAATAATTCACATCCTTGCATTTTAAAGATGATACACTAACAATTTTTTAGGCATTTCAAATGCTAGCAGATATCCTTGTCATATTTATTTGAAACCCTAACATATAATAAAAATCTATTTGTTTAACATTTAATTTTGAAACTAAGATATAACAATTGACACATATCATATATGATGTTATATGTTATATAATGGTAAATTGAAGGTTCTTAACTTAGTTGGAAAAAGATATGAAAACAATATTCTTAACAATTTCTCTTGTGTATTAACATGCTTCAAAGAGATCATTTAACAATCATTAGATTATTTACATGGTAATGTGTTAACCTTGTTGCAATCTCATTGATGTTAGTCGAGTAGCATGAGAATTCATGCCCTGGGACGTCGTGGTCCAGCAAGCTATCACCACCAACACGTTCGATTAGAGGGAAATATGTCTTCAAGTGCTAGGGAGGGCTCTAGGGAGGCCCAAATTGGTGTTAGACCACCTGATGGAGCCTTCCAATTCCTTGAGCCTTCGTGGCATAAATATTTACAAACTACCTTTTCTAAGCAGTCTTAGGAAATGAACGAAGGTAGTAGTGAGGTCATGCATTTTTGTGTCATGGCACAAACCAACTGCATTGGCACATCTGGGTGGCTAGGTGAATGCTATTTTGCGTGCAAAACGTCGTTGCTTCCATTCTACTTCGTTCGGGCGTAGTCCCTTAAGAGCCCTGAGACCAAAAAATTGTTCAACTTTGACGGGTGACTATGGACTCTATGGCACCTAAGGATGTCTCGTCTAATCCTACACCTTGGTGTAGGGACCCTCTACAATAGCCTATCTCATTTTTTTCCTTCTCGAATCGAGTGCTCTCGCTGCCCCATTGTTTGCAAAACGCAGTAAAATAGTGCAGTTTAAGATAGTGTAAGGCTGTCAAACGCTATATTTTGCAAACGGTGGGTCATGGCACCAAACAAATACTGTGCCAACACATCTGAGTGGCTAGGTGAACACTAGAGGAGGCATCATTTTAGGTGCTCAACAACGTCAATTTTGCTTCCGGGATACTTCATTCGGGCATAGTCCCTTAAGAGCCTTGAGACCAAAAAATTATTCAACTTTGATGGGTCACTGTGCGCACTCCATGGCACCTAGAGATGTCTCATCTAATCCTAAACCTAGGCGTAGGGACCCTCTACAATATCCTGTCTCAGTTTTTTCCTTCTCGAATCGGTGCTCTTGCTACCCTATTGTTTACAAACACGCGAAATAGTGTAGTTTGAGCCAATGTAAGGCTGTCAAACAATATATTTTGTAAACGGTGGGTCATGGCACCAAACCGACTACGCTATTGAAACATTTGAGGTGGCCAAGTTAATGCTAGAAGAGGTGTTGTTTCGGTGTGTGACAACGTCGTTTCTTCCAGGCTACTTCGTTCGGGCATAGTCCCTTAAGAGCCCTGAGACCAAAAAATCGTTCAACTTCGACGAGTGACTACGTGCACTCCGTGGCACCTAGAGATGTCTCGTATGATCCTACACCTTGGTGTAGGGACCCTCTACAATATCCTGTCTCAGTTTTTTCCTTCTCTAATTGGTGCTCTCACTGCCCTATTGTTTGCAAACACACGAAATAGTGCAGTTTGAGCCAGTGTAAGGCTGTCAAATGGTATATTTTACAAATGGTGGGTCATGGCACCAAACCGACTACACTAAAAATCTGGGTGGCTAGGTGAACGCTATAGGAGGCATCATTTTGGTGCGAACAATGTCGTTGCTTCTAGGCTACTTCATTCAGGCGTAGTCCCTTAAGAGCCTTAAGACCAAAAAATGTTCAACTTTGGACGGGTGACTACGCAAACTCCGTGGCACCTAGAGATGTCTCGTCTGACCCTACACCTCAATGTAGGGACCCTCTACAATATATTGTATCATTTTTTTCATTCTCTAATTGGTGCTCTCACTGCCCTATTGTTTGTAAATGCATGAAATAGTGTAATTTGAGCTAATGTAAGGGTGTCAAACGCTATATTTTGTAAATGGTGGGTCGTGACACTAAACCAACTATGCACACGCATAGGAATGGTATTTTAAACACTTGGGGAGGTTTTTTCAGTGTTTCGTGCATGACAATGGTTCATTGCTTCTAGTCCCTTAAGAGCCCTGAGACCAAAAAATCACAACTTTGACGGGTGACTACGCGGACTCCGTGGCATGTAGAGATGTCTCGTTTGATCCTACACCTCAGCGTAGGGATCCTCTATAATATCCTATCTCTATTTTTTCCTTCTCCAATCAGTGCTCTCACTGCCCTATTTTTTGCAAACACACGAAATAGTGTCAGTTTGAGCCAGTGTAAGGCTGTCAAATGGTATATTTTACAAATGGTGGGTCATGGCACCCAACCAACTGTGCACACACATAGGGATGGTCTTGTAAAACTTGGGGAGGCATCATTTTGAGTTCTCTAAGCTCTAGGTGCTTCTAGGCTACCTCCTTTAGAGCTAAGAACCCCCTCCACAGGTACATAAATCATTGTTAATTGCTTCTCTTTTCTTGTAAAACAATGAAATCTTCTCTTAGCTTTGAGAATTTACAATTATCTACTAACAGTGCTAACCACGTGAAGGTGGAAGCTTTTCTAGCACCACTAACCTGCACATAAAAGTGTTAGTCAAAGAAATTTAAGTTTCAAATCAAAACCATACTAGATATATACAAAATACACAAATTTAATAAAATATATGAACTTAAATCTATCTAACTAAAAATTTTATATATACCAAAGAAATTATATATACCAGACATGAGCATTGTAAATTCATTCCAATGAACCATCAGGATCGGATCTACTCTGAATAGCAGACATGATTGCTTCATGATCTGACTCTCAAACCTTCCAAAGAATCTTGTTATTAGGCCTTCCTCGATATCTATACAGCTGAATATTTTTCGCTAGAACTAGATGCGAATATAAGAGTATTTTCCTGTGTGTCTCAAAGTCTTCAAACACCCAAACAAAGGAGTTTTTTAATGGATACCATTGAAGCCAAGTTCTAGTAACTACCACTGACCCTATAGGGTACTCAATATCTTCACCATCTATAATAGGAGAAGTCAACTTCTTTCTTTCCTCGATGCAATGACATAAGAAATAGTCTGTTCCTTCTTCATTGTCTTCTGTCACAATAACTGCAAACACATGTCCTACAAAAAAATAAAGGTTTCAACTCAAATTTAAATTACATATTAAAATTTCAATGGACATAACTCAATACAAAAATTGTAAATAACCATAAATACCTTGTCACACCAAAATAAAAATTTCGTCAAAGTCCTTGGATGTTGCAACTTCATCTACAGAAACAAGTCATAATGCTTGTGGAGGTTGATAACTAGGAAGTAGAGTTAGAGGCCTACAAATCCATCCATCCACCCATTCTTGTGAATCACACTCAATAGTGACAAATTCGATACAAGATGCACAAAAACATGTCAAATTTCTTGTCCATGTGGCCCATGAAGTAGCATCTGAGCCACAAAATGAGTGCATATCACTGGACCCAGTGAGTGTCATACAATCCTTGTAGTTAGCAATTTTTTGTTCCTCTATCAACCAAAAATATCTGCGAACTGTGGAATTTTCTTGAGAACCTTGGGCCATGTTGTCAATACACCATTCCACTATGCTCTTTGCATCTTTCAATTTAGCACCATCTTTGTACTTCAACTCTTCTCTTGCAAGAGCTCTTTTCACACATGCCCCTGCACCATCATGCTCTCCTTTTCCATGTCCAACCTCAGTGAAACTCCAAATATGTTACACACCCATCTTGACATGCATCTTTCTCATCCAATAAAACATTCATGCATTCTTAAACTGAGATGTGCAATTATCTGACCATATATAATGTTGTTTGAAGTGGATGTCCCTATCAGACAAGTTTCCATAAAATAACTGGAAACACCCTTGCACAAATTTAGTAGAATGAGTACGATCATCACTGATATAAAAGTGGTACTCTCTTAAAAAATTTCATCATTCTCTGTACTGTCAGGAGAATGTATAAATGTTATATGCACAAAAATGGCAACTTGTACTAAGTTGTAATATTGTGATTGAACCTCCATTTGTGGTTGCAATGTGTAATTCTCTACAAAATTGACCACTGAAACAATAGTACCAATAGGAAATGTGTCCTTTCATATCTTGAACTGTTCATCCAACCATCGAGCTCTATGTGTATGCCTAGCATACTCATAAACAATTTCATCCTTAAATTTTCTCATAAATTAAAAAATAGGCATATGTTCTGTAACTAGCTCACACCGTTTAGACTCTTTTCCATCTTTCAACTAGTATGCAACTGATTTATATTTATCAAACTCAACTAAATTATGTCCTATTGCACCTTCAATTTTCTCATGGATGCAACTTTCCAATTTAGGTAATCCGCCGCATGTACCACAACTTCCATCTAAACAATCCTGACTATAAAAAAATTGTCCAACTTCTTTTTCACAAAATATCGTAGGAATGAAATCCCTAGAAGATATTAGTGGAACTTGAACACCACATTCCGATAACATAGTTTCAGAATGAAAATTAAAATGAATACGTAAAAATTTAGCATAATGCATCGTGAATTCAACATGTTGCCTACAACAAGAAGTTGTGCGAGCGTGGTTGATTTTCACATAAAATGGTTTCAACATTTCAAAAAATGTTGACTAATTTTAATTTGCTAGATGCTCTTGTTCAAACTTACAAAAAAATTGAGTTTGAGTCATATCTAAGAAATACTTTGGATGTGGTTCACGATTAGTAGAACCAACTCTCCTTTTTACAACATCTCTTGTATTAGGTGAAACTCTAGTGTTATCATGCCAAAATTGAATAACAACTTCTCTTATAGCATCAGAATTATCTTTGTCCTTACGCAGTGCTCTAGCAGAAAATGCCCAAAAATCGGTGTTATTGAGTGATTGAAGGATATTACGTCTTTCAATTTATTTCATTAGAGTTTTTTGATTAACTTGCAACATTCGACTTGTTTGCGTAATCAAACATTATTTTTTTATTGATTCACTTACAACACTAGTAGCAAGTACACGATGCACAATATTACTATCCCTAGTGCATCTCTTGACACCAACAATGTGATATGCATCATGAAGGTTTTCAACAATTGTAGAGGTTTGACCACGTATATTAGATGTTGTCAATCCTAAGGTGTTTAATATAGTTCTCATTTTAATCAATTTCATCAAACTAACCAACAATTGACATCTTTGGGAATCATTTAAAATTTCAAAATGATTATCCCAAATTTCAGTGGATTTTCTTCTGATTTTCCGTTCAGAAAGTTTGTCAGACATTGGTTTCAAAAAAAATTCATCAATTTCAATAAAATAATTAGGTTTCTTACGGAAAATCCTAGGAGGTGTTTTTGTCAAATTTTTCTTGTCTACAGTTTCAAATTGAATTTCCTTATTCACATTTTCATTGTCTCCTTCATTTCAACATTTTCAACATTTGACAGTACATCATCACGAGTATTTAATTCTTCTTCAACATTGACAGTAAAAACATCTTCATCACAAGTATTTAATTCAACTTCAACATTGATAGTAAAAACATTACCTGGTTCTTCATTGCTTATAATAGTAGGGGTTGAAGATGAATCTCTTCTTGATTCACGAAGATTCCACATTCACTCAACATTTTGAAATATGTTTGCCTCTAATTCGTTTGGTATTTTTTTACTTAATGACTTCCTTTTTTGACTTCGTTTCTTATCTCCCATGATGTTTTGTTTCCGATGATAAGAAAAACGTGTAGAAAATGACAAAATTTCATAGTAATTCATACGGTAAAGTCAAACAGTAAAAATCACATGGTAATTAGAACATTGGGATGTGTGTAAATATGATTTAAGAACCGCGATCACGCTTTACAAACTGCGCTCGCGGTTTATAAAGCACAATCAAAGTTCTTGTTATAAAACCCATGATCGGTTTATAAACTGTATCATCTATTTGTATCATCAAATCTAACCCTAAGGCTTGGGAAATCTTTGTTTTACCCCAACCAAAGCTATGGAAGGTCATTATGAAGTGTAAAAGGTCAAAAAATTTCAAATTTACTCTTCCACATACTTGAACCATGCTGAAAAACTGAAAACATTTCACAAAAATGGTGCCATCGCGTAGGGGAGACTGTTAGCTTCATAGAAATATTGATTTTAAAGTGAATAGAATAAGATAAATATCATTTTATAATTTTTTACTAACAATAGGTCTTTAAGACATTTTTCTCGTGAATGTTCATGTCTACGTTTAAAACTGCAACTTTTGTTTCTCTTATCAAAATGTGATAAAACTTATACCATCCCAAGCGTGGAGAAATTATATACACGTTAAAATATATATATATATTATTTATATATATATATATCGATATTTTTTGATATAGTTATGGTAGGCAAATAGAAAGCGCTCCGTTTTCTAAATCTTTTCAGACCACTTTCACAAAAAAAATCATACAAAAAAAAAATTGCTAGAAAAAATACAAAATAAAATCCATCCCAAGATAGATAACTACATCTAACTTTTCACCAAATGAAAAAAAACTAACAAGATTTGGTCATCCAAATCACAGGCAAACGGACTACAATTTTATAAGTTTTTTCAAAAAAAAACCAAGTCATATAATTTTAAGTGTTTAATATAGCTAAACTTGTCCCTTTTTTAAAAAAATTAGTAGTTTAGAAACTAGATTCTTAATGCTACGATTCATATTTATATAAATTTTCCTAATTTTGAGTGCGCGTATTAGCTAATAATCCCTACAAGTTGAGATTTCATGTGTGTTTTTTACAATATGACATCCACGGATGACCCATATATTTGTCCATCAACTTCCTACACTTACCCAATGAGGATGTTGTAGAGCATGTGCACAAGTGCGAGATGATATGGCACACTAACGGAATAACTACTTCAGATATGAAGGCGAGTCAGTTTGTTACTAATCTTCAAGGGCACACACATAGCTGGTACAAAAAGTATGACCCGCATCAAGCTGTGGTGGATTATGATGTTTTGTGCTCTACATTTTTGGTTGAGTTCCATATTCCATAATTTGAACAGAAAAGTATCAATGCGCTTAAGGATATTAAGTAGAGCTTATCAGAAAGCATTCAGGAATATCACACGCATTTTAATTATTTTGTCAAAACTATTTAATGACATAATTCCGAGTCAGCATACACAACAGTTTATTGGTGGATTGTTGACTCCATTTCAAAGGGCACAATCTCATAAGAATTTTATGGATTTAGGAGACACTTTGTAGGAAGCTCTGAATGCTAAGGAAGTTGGGAAATTGGACACTGGGGTAAGCCCATTTTTAGAGGAGCAGATTGCAGCTATGGTGAAAAAGTTAGAAAATCTCTCTGCTAATTCAGCTTATGAGACCTGTAGTGGAATATGGTGTAAAGAATGTGAGGTTGAAGGACATACCAAGGATATATTTCCTCATAAGTCAGTGCGTGTTATGTTGTTGGATTGCAAGATTTGTCATCTAGACCATGATTCAAGTAGATATCCCCTCTTACAACGCGCGATCCAGAAGAATTTATCTATATCTTGTAAAATTTGCAAAACTCATACTCATGATAATGTTAACTACATATTTTTTTATTATATTCATGAAGCTATAGAGGAATATGTGTGCCAAACTAGTATGGCTAGTGTATCTAAGGAGCAGTGTGAAGGCAACATAAACATGAAGGGAATGAAAATGGGGATCAACCGGAATGGTGGCTTGTGATGGAGGATATAGAGGTCGATGCCACAGTGGTGGTACGAGAAATATTTCTTACGAGGAACTTATTATACTTTTGGATCTCCTGATCATTATAAACGTGAGTTCCCTCAAAATATGGTACTTGCTCATGGTGTGGGAAGTAGCACATAAGTTAAAATAATGGCCTAGACCTATATGAGCATATGAGTAAGAAGCATAAGAAGCAGGAAAAGGTCACAACTAATGATTAAGGTACAACATGCATTGTTACTAGATCAGTGGATGCCAACGATTAGACCTAGTCTCTTGAGTTACAAACCATGTAATGGTTACTATACGTGCTGAGGCTTTGCCCAGCACTCATGTAATCCTCTAAAGACAAAACCTCTCACTTTAACAAACAGAGAAGTGATACATGTTAATTATCCAAATGTTGATGCACATTATAAGGAGGTCTATGAAGATACCATGACATGTTTTAAGGGCATCTGTAGAGAGAAATATTCATGAACTTAAAGGAGACAGGCACATGACAGTGGATCATGCAAGGAATGGTTAAACTCCCACAGGAATGATGTTGATGACTTGAAATAGGTATGTTCAATATGTTGTGCTAGGAGTGCATCATTCCTCTTGCTATGGAAAGTGCCTATGAGAGAAAACATACCGTGTTTTGGGACTAAGCGTGAGAAGATAAATACTTCATGCAAATATACCACCCCAGAATAATTAGTTTTATAAAGAGATTACACTTGAATGTAGTAATTGATGGGTGGCTTATTAGCACAACATTATTGATATAATACCAGTATGGAAGTGAATGCATTAACTGTTGGATGCTTGGAATCAAATGGGTAGGCCAACCATTGTAGCCATTGACTTCGAATGTGTTGTATATGGAAAATAATAACTAGGGCCAATGCCGATTGGGGTACTAAAGGATTACAACTATTACAACTCATGGGAATTAATTTTACTAGGGATTTTGAATTATTAGAGCTTACTAAAGTACATACTTTCCTAACATTACTTGGATGACCATGGTGCTATGCGAATAAGGAATATTTGTTCGGTTAATACAAGGTGTACATCAGCTTTGAGCATAAATTAGAGCAGGAGTAATGTGATTACACCCTTGCTAAATTCAGAAGGCAGATCCGTATGTTGATCCCTTGAGTGAATAAGACCTGATTACTAAAATTTATGTTTAGCACAGTACATGATACCCTGAGGTAATTTAGAACCATCCAAGGATGGACGTGCTTCATTGGGAAGACACGCAGTCTATGAGTGACACTACAATTAGTTTCAATTGTGATAAATTGGGGTCATGGAATGTATGAATTTGGTCTGGAATGTGAGAGATCAAAGAATATTAGTACATCGGAATGGTTAGGATCGTGCATGGTTCGAGGTGGTTGAGTCATATGCCCATGTACCTAAGGTATATTGGTGAAGGGAACCCCGATGCATTCTTGCATGCCATGGAGACTCAGTGGTAAGAATGAGGGGGATATAAAGAAATATGTTGGTCTATACTCGGCATGGGATAACAATGCATTGGTTGGACTATACACAGAGATGTCCTCTTAGAGTGGTGAGAAGTGAGAATCACTATGTCCACTAGGTTTAGTCAAGGAGCAATATACCTACACAGACATGTGAATTTCATGGGAAGACTCCTGCCTCTCATCACGTACGGATAGTGAGAGAGATCTTAGTCACAAGGAAAGGAGTAGGAATTATTGACACCATCACTCTGGGTGCATAAGTTCTAGTCCATCCTCACGACGGATGCACACACGTTCATGGTATGTCCATGTTGAATTGAAGAAGGGAAACAACTAATTGGAAAGAGATGACCTTAGGTATGATTCATACTTTTGATTATTTTTCTACTAATCCTCCGGTTAATGAAGCAATTATAGATTATGAAGTGCATCTTACTTTTTGGGATAACATAAAGGCTGAGAGAGATTCATGTTAGAAATATTTAGAGAGACCTGGATCTTAGAGGAATGCCTTGATCTTGAGGAAACTGAATGAAGAAGAGATGTTCAACACCTGGGAAGGAAAAAGAAACAGGGTAAAATTGACATGCCTAATATGATAGATGATGATGAGGAGTTGGCTAACAACCTGGATGTTAACCAAATTGAAGGTACACATGAGGTAATGGAAACTGTAGATGAGAGGGTGTGTATGTATCATAAGACCTATGAAAACAAGGAATAGGTTAACATCAGTACAAAGATGTAGAACCTAAGGAGGCCATTATTGGTGATTACTGGTCAGAGACTAGGAAGTGGCTAATATTATTGAACTCTAGCGTGGCTTTTAGGACTTAAACTTCCAAGGGACTATCATGAGTTGAAAGGGAGTACACCCTTCTTTAGGTGAGATGAGAAATCAAGCTAAAAGATGGCGTGCATCCCGAGTTAGGAAGAGACCTTATACCATGAATCCTAATCTGTGCATGTGAAGGTAAAGGAGGAAATTGGAAAGATGCTCAAGTTTGGAATCATTGAGCCTATTAAAGAATCTAAATGGGCTAAGTCCTCATATGGTCATAAGCATTAAGAAGAATGTGAGGATCAATATTTGTGTGGACTTTAGAGAATTGAATGCTTCATGTGTTATTGATCCTTTTCCCACACCATTAAAACAATAGATTCTTGAAGGAGTTACTGGGTACGAGATATATTATTTTATAAATGGGTTTTCAGGTTATCACAAGGTTCACATAGCGTGAAGGAGGATCATGGGAAAAGACAAACTTTCACCATTGAGTGGGGAAGTTTTTCATATACAATTGATTCCCTTTTGGACTGAAGAATGCACCAACAATATTATCACACATTGTTGTACAGGCTATTTTGGGGCTTCATTTCATAAATCTTTGCAAGTGTATCTTAGATGATTGGACAGTCCATGCTTTAGTCAAGAATCACTATGATAATTTGAGGCTTATGTTTGAGAGGTGCAAATAGTTAAGCATCTCTCTTAACATTAAGAAGTGCATATTTGCGGCACCATTTAAAACTTTACTTGAACATATTATCTGTGCAAGGAAAGGATTGTTGGTAGATCCAAGGTCAAGATAGTTGTAATCTTGGGTTTAGAAGAACCTACCAATTAGAGTGAAGTGCATAGATTCTTGGGACATAAATGTTACTACAGGAAGTTCATTAAAGGCTCTATGAAAAGATTTTCGCACCCCTTAGAATAATTGTTGAAAGCTAGAGGAAAGATTCTATTGGGGTGAGGTGCACACACTAACATGTGTTTAAAACCCCGAAGGAAAAACTGATCACTGCACCCTATTTTGTCACTTTCCTTCATGGGAAAAACCATTTCATGTTCATGTTCATACTTCTGAGCATGAAAATTGGTGCAGTGTTCATATAACTAGTAGAAGGAATTGTAGATCATCCCTATTTTCTTCATGCAAGCAAGAAATTGAACCCCAGCTGAACAAAATTATACAACTCAATGAGTGCGAGGCTTTGTCCCATGATCTATGAATTTCACAAATTTCAAACTAGTTCTTTTTGGCGATCACCATTTATTTTCTATCATAGATCATACGATGCTCAAGTATTTAGTCAAGAATTCTATTTTGCAAGGGCAAATTTGTAGGTGGATACTTCTATTTTAGGAGTTTAATTTTATATTTATGAAACCAGGAAAGATTAATTAAGGCTTGATCATTTGTTAAGGATCAATCATGGAAAGGACCCACAAATAAATGAGGACATAATGCTAGATGCAAAGCTCTTTAGATTGAACTGTGCACCTGCTGAACTAGATGAAATTTTTGTATTCTTACGCACTGGACATGCACCTAAGGGAATGAAGACCTTAGAGACGAAAAAACTTGCAATACGCGCGACACCTTATCAGTTGATAGGAAGATATTTATAAAAGCTAGGTTGTGATAAAGTTTTGCACGGATGGGTACTGGAGCATGAGCATGAGGCAATAATGGAAGAATTTCATTAAGGAATTGCAAGAGCCTATTATATAGGAGATGCCACCATGCACAAGATTTTGTTGGTTGCACTTTGGTGGGAAACTGTATATAAGGATACTAACTAATATGTCAAGGCATGTGATCATTGTCAGTGCCTAAGGAAGTCTGGATCTAGGGATGAGATTTCGTTGAGGCCAATTGAAAGTGTTAAACCTTTTGAGAAATGGGATATTGAATTTGTAGGTCACATTTCCCCACCCATGCATAGGACTAGTGTGCGCTATATTATAACTTATACAAACTATTTGAAAAGGTGGGCAGAAGTAGCGGCTATAGAGGATTACATAACAACTACATCAACAAGGTTATTATGGGAGAACATTATTAGTGGTATTGATGTCCTCTGATTCTAACAAGTGATAAGGGCATACATGTTCTGAATGAGACTATCCAAATATTATTGATAGATTTTATGGTGGCACACCATAAGACAACACCCTATCATACACAAGCCAATGGTATTGTTGAAGCTTTCAATAATATTCTAGGACAAACATTAACAAAAACCTGTGATGGTTGATGGAAATATTGGGATGATAAAAAAAAATTTGTACTTTGGGCATAGAGGACCACCTACAAAATTTTTAATAAGGCCATGTCCTTTCAGTTGGTGTTTGGCATGAAGTTGTATTTCCTATGGAATTTATGTTGTCACCCAGCGTATTGAGCACGAAGGAGGACTTGATGATGAGCAATCCATTGAGGATCATATAGACAAACTGGTGTATTTGAATGAGCAGCACAATATTGCTCGATGGAGTGAGAAGACAAAAAATTCCAGACATAAGGCATGGCATTATATGTATATCAAGAATAAAGCATTTAAGGTGGGCTAGATGGTTCTTCTATATGATTCAAAGTTTTTGTGCCACCCTAGGAAGTTGAAAGTTCATTTATTTGAGAGCTTTTCGGCTATATGCATTAGATGGCACTCTATTTCCTGATTACTTCAATGGGATTAGGCGGAACCCCTGCTATAAATAAGTCTTCTTGGTGTTTTTTAATAAGGCAGTATTACCACTTAGATTAGATTTCCCTTTCATGCATTTTATTTTCATGTGTTTCCTTTCATCGTTGTTATGCTTTGTTAATTTAGTTCAGTTTTTTGTTGTAATAAGCGCACTTATGCGCCAAGAGCTTATTACTATCTATTGGATTCATGTGCAAAGCACCACACATACTTTTAGTGTGGGGTGGAGTAGATACAAGTGGTATGCAAGTACATGTATGGGTTAAAACTTGAATCTCCTTTGAAAGATTGGTGCACATACAATAAAGATGTTACAGGTGTTTGGATCGAAAGTGATTTTAAGGAAAAAATTTCAAATTTAAGACCACAAGTAGATGGAAAGATTTGTAGTGTAACACAAGGTAGATAGCAGCATGGGAAGCCACTTTGTATGAGGTGCAATTGATAGGACTTCATCGCAGGGAAGCACAAGAAAGGAGGTCTGTGGCTAAGAAGTAGTGGGCATGCCAAAAGGTTATGACTGAGGCACGAAAGAATATAGTGCAAAGTGCAGAAGAGAAAAAGAGTGGAGTTAATGCCACGTACGGTGGTAGTTGAGGAGAAATTAATGTGGAAACTTTTAAAATTTCTATAAATGGAGCACATGCGACCCTATTCCTTACCTTGCATGTTTTTAGTTCTTGAGTTGTAGAGTGTGAATGAAGGTGTGACAAAGTGCGAAGAGAAATTGACCGAGCAGCGAACCAGGTGATTTTAGGACACTTCATTACCAGAGCTTCCTGTGGAAATGTGTTTTACCTAGTTGGGCGTGTGTGGAAGGAAAATTTCGTGAGGTTAGGGTTTCAAAGAGATGGATTTGCAGTTAGGGCACACTAGGGCATGGGATCGTTTAAAGAAATATATGAGATCAAAGCATATAAGGGTAAGGAGTTAAAACATTTTCAATTTTTAGAGCACATTGTTAGTTAAGTAGAACAATGACACCAAGGAGAGCCATGGTTAAGGAACTCGTGACAGAGGAAGTACCACAGAAGTGGTTCGCAGAGATGTAATACCCTGAGGAGGTGATTGAAGGAAGTTCATGGACGTCCCGGTTTGCAAAATGTTATATAAGTGACATCAACACTACACTTAGTAAACCTAAATAACATAAAAGATAGATACTTCAGGATGTGAGAAGAGGCTGAAGTTACTAGCAGAGAATCATGATGTTCTTAAGGCATCCTAGGACCCTCATGATGACAGAATAAAGGAGTTAGGAAAGTTGATAGCGTGGAAAATGGACATAATAGATGGCATGGTGTCAGGATTAGAAAATTTAGTACAGGAATTGAAGCACAAGGGTGAAAATATGACTCTAGAAGAAATGGATGTGGTACTTGGATATATTCTCGCGAAGGCAAAGAAGTGACTCAGCACCTGGAATGAGTTGGAAGAAAACATCAAGAACAAGTACCCTAATTTATTGTTACCTACAAAATAATAGCACGTTAATTGTTGATCCATTCTTATATTATTTCATTCTTTCTGTAAATTCATTCTTTATTCTTTATTCCATGGAGATATAAGGTGGGAATAATCATTACCGAGGGTGAAAATAACATTAGTGTGGGGTAATATTGTCCTGGTGAAATATTGCATAAGTATCAAAAGTGCATATGATGGTGTAAAAAAAGTAGGGGGTGTGTAGATAGGTGTGAAAGGCTGACAGATTTGTGCCTTGAAGATTCACGCCTGGTAAGAAAAAGTTTGAGGCTTAGTCATTTTGCACGGCACGGGCTAGGAATAAGAAAAGGAAAGAAAACTTCAAGGATAAGCAAGGGCTATTTTTGGGAGCAAGTGGAAGATCAAGAGACATACATAGTTTGAGCTAATAATAGGATTAGATCAGGGTTTATTTATAGATAATATATTAGTAGTGAAGATGGCATGCTTCGTAGTTATCTTTGTATGCACACATGGCTACTTTGAGCATGCAGCCTATTTCTAGATTGCATGGGGGGTGAAGGGAAAGTACCCACCCCAATAAGTATGTAATATATTTCACTATTTTGAGACCTCGTGTGATAGTTTCAAAGACAGTGTGTTGTGTTTATGAGTTGTAACAGAGTTATGTTGCTGGTATGATTCACGCACATGATTTATTGATGATGTTAATGATGTATATAGTTACTGTTTATGATAAGATAACATAATGGATCTTTGTGGATGTATTTTGATCATTGATGTCTCTACTCATGGTACATGTAGGGTAGATCTGATCTTAATTGTTATATGAACATTTATGTTTTATTTATTATGTGTGTTTCCAAACTAAGCTCATGGATTTGGTTATTATGATGGAATGTATGCTTTGAGTATGGTTATTATAAACATTCATGCTAACATCTTGTAAATTCAATAACAAAGAGGGACCTGGTAGGCTTTGCATACTTCAGGTGGCACTCAGATCTGTTTAAGTGAAGTGTCAGCATGCCTAGGCATATGAGTATAAAAATAAAGACTACAGAGAGGGAGTGATAGATATAAAGAGAGGGAGAGGTAGGGGAGGGGAATAGGGAGATATGGAGGGAGGTAGGGAGAGAGAGAGGTAATGGGGAGGGATGGAGGAATAGAGAAGGAGGGATAGTGGAGAGGGATCGAGGGAGTTAGGGATGAGAATGAGAGGGGGAGAGAGGATGAGGGTGGAGAGGGATGCAGAGGGAAGGAGAGTGAGTGAGAGAGGGATTTTTGGTATGTGAGGGGGAGATGGAGAGAGTGAGAGAGGGAAAGTTATAGAGAGAGAGGGAGAGGGATAAGGAGGGAGGGAGGAAGAGGGAGAGGGAAAGATAAAACTATAGAGAAATAGGGAGAGATAGGTGGGGGAGAGAGGTTCATAGAGGGGGAGATGCAGAAAGAGAGGGATATGAAAAGATGGATTTATTGAAAGAGTGGGATAGGGAGAGTAGGGGAGACAAGATTAGAGAAGGGGAGGGGGGAGATAAAAATTAGGGGATGTGAGAGCGAAATTTCAGGAATGAAAGAGAGTGGGCAAGGGAGAGGGATATGAGGAGATATAAATGAGTGGAGGGGAGAGTGAAAGATAGGGAAGGGTAAGAGATAGTGGGGGAGGGAGGGGAGAAAAATGTGTTGGAGGGAGAAAAATGGGGGGAAAGTGGGTGAGAGGTAGAGAGGGATGGGGAGGGAGTGGGGGAAGGATAGGTTGGTACAATGCGAGGAGGGGGGAGAAAGGGAGAGGGAAGAGTAAGAGGGAGAGAGGGAGTGGGAGAGGTTGAGAGGGGTGAGAAAAGAGGTGGGGAGAGTGGGAGAGGGGGTGAGAGAGAGGTAGAGGGTAGATAGATAATGGGATAGAAGTGGAGAGGGGGAGGGGTGGAAAATTATGTTTGGGGGAGAGAGGGAGAGAGAGGGAGATATTTATGGGGAGAGAGGGAGAGAGGAGTAGGGAGGAAGAGGGAGAGGGAGTGAGACACGTATAGAGAGATGAGAATATATTTGGAGAGAGATGGGGGACAAGGGAGAGATGGTTTGAGAGGGGTAGAGGGTAGAGACAAATGGAGGGAAAAAATAGGTACATGTAGATAGAGATAGAGGGAGGAAGGGAGGAGGAGGGAGAGATATGGAGATTGAAGGAGGAAGGGAGGGGAAGAGAGAGATAGAGAGCGTGTAGGAGATAAAGAGTGGTAGATAGAGGGGGAGAAAGGGGAAGAAATTGGTGGGAGAGAGAGTTAGGGATAGAGGGATAGTGAGGGGACAGAGGGTGAGAGAGAGATGTAAAATACCAAACTTGTCCAATCACATAAAATCACAACAAATTTCCTTCAACTCATAGACAAGAAAATATACGGTTTTCCTCCAAGAGTATAGTGTTACATCTCATCACCCCCCAAATTTACGCTTTCATACCACATGATGGGTGTAATGAAAGATCACAAAACTCAAATGACATATGAAACAAAAGGATTTGTTTGAAGAGAATGTAAAAATAACTCAAATAAATGCAAGATTAAAGAGAAAATTCGATAATTCATTTTTTAGAGATAAAGGGAGAAATAATTTTAAATGTATAATCAATAAAATTTGGAGGATTACCTCTCTTTCCTCAAATTTCAAGTCTCAAATGTAATTTTCCACTCTAAAACAAAAATATCCAAACAAATAATCCAATTTTCACAAAAAAACCTCGAATTACCCAAAATTGAATAGCTCTCAAATTTTCTTAATAATCAATCAAACCCCCTCAATAACCTCAACCAAACTTAAACATATATCTTAGTGGCAAGCTCCAGTCCAATATGATATATCTTAGTGGCAAGCTCCACTCAAAAAAATAATAAAAACCCCAACAACAAAAATTAAGTAACTTATAAACCACATGCACAAAGCATTAATTCAATTACAAATATCATGGTCAACATCAACTTGAAAATCAAGCAACCCCTAAAGTTGATGCACAAAATTCAAGGTAGTTAATTGCATGCATTTTATTGCAAACTAATCCACTTACTTTCACATATGTGACATTGCTTTTTGAAAACATTCTAAGGGAATTTATGAGGTGTTTTGAGTCCCAAGTGGAAATGGAAGCTCAAAAATCCCACCTACATTGTGGGTAAGTGCAAGGACTAGTTTTGATAGTGCGGGAAAATTTATACTTGTATCACACACATCCCAAAATTGGGGCTAGAGAAAAAATTCATTTTTCCCAAAAATTGAAAGTTTCAACCACTTCAAAAGTCATATACATAACCAAAGATGGAAAGAAATCAAACTAAAAAAATCGATTACTAAAATAAATATACAACATGATCAATTTAACTTAATTAGAAAATGCAACGGTCCCAAATGAAAGGGGGTAACTCCATAAAATTTGAAATTAAAAATAAACAAGTAAACATACTAAATGAATGGTTACTTTACAATCTTAAGGTTGAAGATGTGTTCGGTGACCCCATATTTTTCAGTGAGAGGTAGATGTGTTGGTTCCATTAATCTTCATTTGGGTATGGTTTATATAATTTTTAAATATGTTTTCCATCTACAAGCTCAAAAAACATGTCATATCTAGCCAAAACAATTAGGCTAAAAAATTCATTATTAGTATATCACAATAGGAACACATACATCCAATGACTAACTTAGTAAAATTTTCATAAACATAATTCATCAAAATTCAAGATCACACTTAAATATCCAATAAATCACCATAAATCCATTAAATTCACCAAAGGTTTTTTTGGACTAAATTTTAAAAAACTAATATTATTCTATCAACATTGCCAACTATTATTTTGATTATATACAAATAATAGCTTGCTTAAAATTAGACATTATAATCACACGTGCTACAATATTATCCATACCCAAGGTTCATCAAATTTGGTATTGTATCTTGACAAGATAAATTATAATCATTTCCACTAACTTTTATTGAATTATTATTTTTAATCCATCCAACAATTTCTTTTTATTTTAACATAATCCTCCATTAAATATTCCCTAGTTACCTTATTATATTAAGTTTACTCTATAATACATATGTTATCATCGTGCTTAAATTATTCTCATTACACACAAAGGGTTATAACATCATCTCCAATGTGATTCTAAAACAATCACCAACACACACACGCACACACACACACACGCACGCACGCACGCACGCACGCACGCACGCACGCACGCACGCACGCACGCACGCACACGCACACACACACACACACACACACACACACACACACACACACACACACACACACACACACACACACACACACACACACACACACACACACACACACACACACACACACACACCCACACACGCACCCACGCACCCACGCACGCACGCACGCACGCACGCACGCACGCACACGCACACGCACGCGCACGCGCACGCACGCGCACGCACACGCACACGCACGCACACGCACACGCACACACACGCGCACGCACACACACGCACGCACGCACGCATGCACGCGCACGCACGTGCACCCACACGCACCCACACGCACCCACGCGCACGCACACACACGCACACGCGCACACACACACACACGCGCGCGCGCGCGCGCACACACACACACACAGGCGCGCGCACGCGCACACACACACACGCGCACGCCCGCGCACACGCACGCACACACGCACACGCACACGCACACGCGCACGCACACGCACACACGCACACCCCCACACACGCACACGCGCACACGCACACGCACGCACGCACACGCACACGCACGCACGCGCACACACACACACACACACACACACACACACACACACACACACACACACACACACACACACACACACACACACACACACACACACACACACACACACACACACAACTAATAGTGTATTACATCAAAAAAATTATTGAAATCATGAAAACAAGTAGGCACATTGTACCTAAAAAAATATCACAGCTAGGTTACATTAAAATACCTACTTATGATCTAATCAGAGTCTAAATAGTGTTATGGGAAAATAGGCATTACAAAACGTAGTTTGTTATTAATATTATACCCTAATTACCTTATTATATTAATTTTACTCTGTAATACATATGTTATCATTGTGTTTAATTTTTTCTCATTACACACAAAGGGTTCTAATGTTAGCTTCATTGTAATTCTAAAATATCACCCCCACACACACATTACTAATAATGTATTACATCCAAAATGTTTTTCTCAAAATCATGAAAACAACTATGCATCGCATTCCTAAAAAAATATTAAAATGAGTGTACATAAAAAATACCTATTGATGATCTAATCTGTATATAAGTAGTGTTATGGGAAAATGGGCATGATACAAGGCAATTGGCCATGTTATTATTGGATCGATACAAATCCTTGGATATCTTAATTTGTTTAGAATTTGTTGGAGTGTTTCATTTAGGGAAAATATATTTCTAGAAGAGTAAATTATACTATGGTAACCCAATTAAAAAATTTAATTACAATAGACATCATATATGAAGTCCAAAGAGGTGTTTAGTATACAAATCATGAGAGTGACTACCATGTGAAGAATAATTACACATAGAGCAAGGTACGTTTAACAAGTTTGTGATATGAGATGTTTATGAAAGTCTTTGAAGAAAAGAATTTTGAATTATTATGGCTTGCAAAATAAACTAAATCTATATGTTAGTGATTTAACCTAAATTGGAATGATGAAACAGGTTAAAAGGTGTTAGAAATGGGTTTTATATTCATACTTATTGATTAAATAATTAACATGAAAATCAAATTGTATATCCCAGCAATAAATTGTGTAAATGATAGGATGAAATTACTTAAATGATAAGAAAGTAGTGAATTTAGCTGATATAAAGGTACATGAGACAATTTGTAAATGCAGAATGACTTTGGAGACCGAGGAGGATATAAAAATAATTCATTCTGGAGATTAGAATTGGAAGATGACTTGACATAGGGTTTTCAGGTTGGAACTATAGTGGAATATGGTTTACTCACTTGTATGGTTTTGAAGCTCCTTATGCTAGGAATTTGTAAATTTGGTTGCTCATTTGTGGCCTAGAAATGTCCTTTGATGCCACTCATTAGGGTTTTCAAAAATACCAAAATTCTTATAATGAACTGCAACAAGTAGAAAAATCTAGATACATGCAACAAAAATTATGTAATCATTAGATAAAAAAATTAGAAATCTATCTATGATGAATCTAGACTATCCTTTGTAGTTAACCTCTCATGAACGAGTCTAATATCTTCACTACATCTCCATGAGAGAGATAAAGCTTCATGTAGTTATCCTAGCTTAGGTGTAAGTGTGAGTGTAACTTTGAGACAAATTCCTAATGTTCCCTTGGATATCTTGACCAAAAGATATAATGCCTAGCTATAGATAGAATAAAATATACCCTTCACAATTGTGCATGTAGTGCTAGTATATGTAGCATTAAAATAAACACCCTTTAACCTTTAGATGTTTAGTAATGTGAAACCTTGGCTTCAAATTAACTATGGCTTGGTTCATATATGGGGAAGTTATACTCCATGACCTGGTTCAGCCCTTTAGAATTGATGTATGGGTTTCTCCAAAATATTTTATGATGTTTTAGATGAGAAAATGTGAGAGCTTTAGAGATCTCTTTTTGTAAGAGTATTTCCTCAATGTGCCAAAAGAGATTAATTGGTTAATTTTACTTGCTTTTATAGGTTTATGTGATTACTAAATTACATTAAATCTAACCTAGGGAATATGAAAGCACCTGAATAAATATATATAATTGAGAAAATATTCATTCAATGGAAAAGGACATGGTGGTACGTGTTGTCCTAGGTCATAGTATGGCTTGGAACAGAAATGTGTGATTTTGTACATGAATTTTTGAGATTAATCTATATTTTTTTAGAAACATAGGATTTTATTTTAAATTAATTTAATTTAGAATATTAAAAACTTAGAAGAGTGTGTGGTGGAGAAAGTTATGTGATATGAATGAGAATACAACAACGAATCTTAGGATGCATGAAAAAATCATAGTTTAGGGGTGAAGTCAAATTTATTATTTCCAAATGATAAATTTACAAATTATGTGTCTAAATTTCCCTCTTTAAGTTTTAAATTTAAAATTACATACTTAAAGGAAAAGTTACATGAGTGTAGAAACACACTTTTTCTTTACTCGACATCATGTGTGTTTTTACATTGGTGTTACCACACTCCATGAAGAAACGTGAAACACAAAGTGTGGTCAATGTTAGAAATATAAATACAATTTAAATCAATTTAGACACATGTATTTTTAATTTGAATGTTCACAATTTGTAACCTGTGAGAAATTAAAGAAAACATAAAAGGAATATAACTGCTATAATTGATGAAGGATAAGTTCCCAAGTTTTTTATGCTTAGAGATTTATGAATCAGTAGTTCTCTCCAAAGTATTGGGGGTGATCAATTCCAAATGGTTTTAAGTAGATTACATAGACATATGAAGGATTCAATTGTTTATAAACTCAACACCCAAAGAAGGTGGCAAGAACTTAGTCCCCAAGAACCCAAAATATGGAATAATGTCATAAAGCTCTCGAGTCATTATTATTTATTCCATAAACAGAATGAAATCAAAGGTTACTAAAAGATTTCTAGAAATCCAAATTTTCTTTAAATCTCATTTCCATACACCACACAAGTACAAATAAATCTAGGCCCAAACATGAATTAACACGAAGTCAAAAAGGAATCTTTGGCTCATTCCCTTGTTAGGTAATGCCCAATGTGATGATTAAATTTTCATATTTTTATTCCTAATATATGGTAAAATGAAGACACATTCCCTCATACCTTGTAAATGTAGAAGTGCAACTACGTAATTACAAAAGGGAAGTAAAATCTCTCACAATCAATATGAATTGTAGTATTTATACCATGGAATGAGCCTATAAATTCTAAATATGTATAAAAAATCATGTAACTAATATACACATGTATAAGAATTTTTTATTTACTAAAAATTTTCCCTTATGATGGAACCATTCTTTTTTAGGCCATATAGTACCATGTTTTTTTCTTACTATAATATTTATATTTCTCCCTCTCCTTCTTCCTCTCCTTCTCTCCACTATTCATTTAACCCACTATCCCTATCTTTCTCCTCTACCTCTCTGTCTACCCCCACCCACTTCCTCTCCCATTCCCCCTCTACTACTATGTCACTACCCCTCTTCCTTAACCACTCTCCATCCTTCCCCCTCTCCTGATCTCATGCCCCATCCCTCTTATACATTTCCATCTCCCCCACTCTATTTTTCCCTTTCCCCTTACCACTCCCTTTCCCCCACTCTGGTCTTGAATCTCCCTCCTTGTTCTCCCTTTACCTCTCCCTCTCTCCCACCCTCTACTACTTCCCCCATCCCCCTCCCTCCCACTCTTCTCCACTCTCGCATTTCCTATCCTAGACTCCCACTACTCCCCCCTCTCTCTCCTTATCCTTTTCTCCCCTTCCTCTCACCATCTCCACATAACTCTCTCCCTCTCATGATCTCTTTCTCCTCCTCACCCCCCCTCCCTTTACCTTCCCCTCACCCTCCCTCTTTCTCTCTCACCCTCCCCTATAAATTCCCCTCATCTTATGACCCTCCCCATCCCCCTTTCCATATCTCCCTCATTCCCTTTTCCTCCCACACTCAGTGACTCCCTCTCCCCCTCTACCACTATACCTATTGTGTTCTTCCCTTTCTCTCCCTCCTTCCCTCTCTCCATTCATCTCTCACTCTATCTACATACATAAGGTCATGAATATGTCCCTCTCCCTCTCCCTCTCCCTCTCCCTCTCCCTCTCTCCCTCCATGTATATCCCCTTCTCCATCAAAATCCCTCCTTTTTTAACTCTCTCCCTCTAACTCACCTTCCCACATTCTCCTTCCCTTTCCATCTTTTTGTATCTCAATTACAATCTCCCCCTCCCCTCCCCTACTTTATTGTAATCTTCCCCTATACCTAACACCTTATCCCTTCCTCCCTCTCTCCCTATCCCAATCTCCCCCTCCATCCCTAATTTTCCCTCTCACTCTCCCTCTCTCCAAATATCCCACTCTCCCCTTACTCACTCTCATGCTCTCCCCCTCTCTCCCTATATTTTTATACTTCCCCACTTCATATCCCTCCCTATCCCTAACTATCTCACTCTCTCTTTTTCCCCCTTCTATCCCTCCCTCTATTTCTCCCTTCCCACTATTTTTCCTTCCCCTTCTCTGTCTCCCCTAATATCCTTATCCTTCTCCCATTCCCCTTATGCCTTGCTTATACTCTCCCTTTCTAGATACCTCTCCATCACTTTTTTACCTCTTTACAAATATCTCTCTCCCACTATCTTTCACACACTCATCCTCTCCCTCCCACCAACTCTCACTCTTTCTACCTATTGTATAGCAAGCAAAAATGTGCCTAGGCACTGTGCACTCTTATCATCTGTTCAACCAGGGTATTTGAGGCAACGAGTGAGGGACACACCAAGACTGGCCCACAAATAGATAGAATTAAATGGGGTACACAAACCTCTATGATCACATAGCCCAAGGGAATTAACCCTTACACTTGGAAAAAATAAGGTTTTCAAGGCCTTTGGTTGAAGAAGAGGAAGAAACCCTATGGAGGTATCAACACTATGGGGGGGGGGGGTAATGATAAAGAAAAGAAGCATGCAAATTTTATGCTAACCTAAGGAAAGCATGTAACATGAAATAAGGAACTGAAATATAATATGCTAACCTAGCATGTCCATAAAATACTAAGCTAACATCTATAGTATGTAACAAATGTAGAAAACTACTCTATAAAAAATGACAAATTGGGTTAGATAACTTACCTGTTGGGGGCATTCACTGATACATCTATCTCTTAAAGGACCATACACCAAGAGAGAGCAAATTTTAGGTGGAGAAGGGGAAACAATCTAGTCCTAGCTCACTATAGTTGACCCAAAAGTGCAAGAAAACCAATCCAAGCAAGAAGAATATCCAAGCCAAGAGTCAAATATGTAATAAATCTAGAAGCTAAGTGAGTAAGTACAAGTTGGCGTAGAATAAGAGAGAAAAGCTAATGTCAAGTTTTTTTTTGCAATTTGATGTGATGTCCTAATGTGCAAATGAGATTTGGGGTACTTATACCGATGTTATCACCTGTGGCTGAAGGTGTCGGCATGGAATTTGAATTTTACACTGACGCAATCACTCACAAGGTGATGGCATCAGTAAGGGAGGAAAAAGAAAGGGAGATGTGTAAGGAATGTCATGAAAGCTAAGAGATCATGCAAGGACGAAAGAAATAGGGTCATGATTAAGCAATATGTCGGAATAATGGGGAGAAAAAAAAGAAGATAAGAGGCAAAATAAGAGTAAAATGAGAAAAAGAAATACATAAATGGGACTGAAAGTTTCTCTCTCTCTCTCTCTATGTATGACCCCTTACCCAATGGTTATATGAATAACCAAACCCCTATCCCGGAACGAGCCCCTTAAGGCACTCGTTCCAGAGATAGATGCATCAACGACCTCTAACATGCAAAGAGAATTATTAGCAACAAGTATGAAAATAGAAAGCGTACAAATTTAGGTGTATTCATATGCCCTATCCATTGATTACCACATGTCACTAATAGCAAAACATGGGGATAGTCAGTGTAAAATAACAGATACATAACACTGAAACTTGAAAGTACATGTACTAAAAGCTAAAGAAAGGACTAGCTAAAATGAAATATACCCACCAATGCATACCTAATAGTGTCAGTCATCTTGCTATGTACAAGCACAATCCATGTTGTTAGAACCCTGGAGAAGAAAAAATTGAAAGGAAACACTAGAGGATCATCAGTAAAATAAGACATAAATCACCTAGCTAGGGCCCATGGGATGGATGTCATGGATTTAGAAATTGGAAATAAGGAGGTAAAAAATGTGTGATTTTTGGCAAAAAGGCAGAATAAGGCGTGTGATATGTCGAAAAGAATAGGAGAAGATCATGATCTCAACATAACTGACAATGTATTTTTTGAGATCAGGAACTGAAATGATGACAGATTTAAAATATTGAGGACTATCGTGGTGAAATTAAATAAAAGTTATGATGTTTATATAGGATTTTTGAGGTTATTTTCTTATTACTATTTTTGGAATTAAGAGAACTAGGCTCTAGAATTCCAAATTTGGAAATTATTGAAGTGAGATGGAATGAGTTCGAGGAGGAGGTCGAGATCGAAGAGTAGGAGCATGCGGCGGTGCTCGACCACAGGTAAGTCAATACATTTAATTTATTAGGTAGATTATGAGCAATTTAAATTTTTGGGAAATGCAAAGGTGATAGGGTGCCATTTCTATCATTACTCACATCATTGGGTAGAGTAGGACAAAATGCAAGTGGGTTTGGGAGGGATTGACTTTTAGTTTTGTCAATTAGATATTTTAATTTTTAATTTTTAAAATTTGTAACCGTACAGATTTAGACGCCATCGCCCCCTAAGACAATAGGACCAATGGTGTCAGGAAAATTTTTAAATTTTAACAAGGGTCGATGGTGTATGCCAGAGGGAAGATGGTGTATGCCAAAAGGGTGATGGCGTAGGAAAGTATGATGAAGCATATAGATTATTATGATTTTAAATTTTAAATTGATTATTGATTAATCTAATGCTTGAATTTTATTGATTTGTGATTACAGGAGGATCAGAGGATCCACCTATGGAGAATGGTAGATATATCATGGTTGAATGATATGATTTCCAGATTGATAGATGCAGAGAAAACACAACTCCATAGATGGGGATTTGTGGGCATCATGCAGATGCTTGGGATACAATTGAGTATAGATTTTTTGTAGATGTTTTTGGCACCATGGGATCCTCGGGCCAACACCTTTCAATGGTGGGCATGTGAGATAATAGAGATGACTGTGACACTTCAAGATGTGCACAGGATATTGGGATTGCTGATTGTGGGAGCCTCGCATGTATTGTGATCTCACCATGGATATAACAGAGAGGATATCCTTGACCATATGGGCCATAGGGAACGAGTCATATGATGAGGGGATGCTCAATGTTAGGCACAACACGGTATACATTATGGATATTCCTAATATCTAGAAAGTGGTGATGAGCATTACCATGGCATGCATATTGTGTCACAAGTAAGATGGGATGATTCCATTATATTTTTGGATGTATGTAGATACGTGATAGATAAGGATGTTCTATTCAGCCAAGGGACCACTATATGGGTGCAGCTGGTATGACGATCTATACAAGGTCCAACGGAGGGCACAAAGGAAAATATGTCCCATGATATTATTGATAGCTTGGATATATGAGATATTTCCCATGTATAGGCCCATAGGTATGCCCCTAGTCATAGTAGTAGATGCCCCATGAGTACTCCAGTGGGAACAGGGGCTGATAGTGAGAACACTTCTAGATTATCGGCCACTATGACAGGTACATCTAGATGAGGTCATATGGGAGCCCTATACAGGGAATGTAGATCAGTGGCCCAGTTGGCCAAAAGTAGAGTATTTAGAGGTAGTTATGAAGGTGACAGGTCATTACTTGTATTGGGTAGAGGCCCATTTGATAGACAGGGTACCCAGATAGTTTGGGAGGCCCAAGCCTGTCGTGATACCACCACTACCAGCCTATAGACAATGACATGCTGAGAGAGGTTGTGAGGGCAATGGATAGAGTACTGACATTTCCTCCCTAGAGAGTATGGGCCATAGGTAAACAAGGATAGAGGGAAAGACGAAGAGGTGGGGTAGTTCAGGACCCACCATAGATAATTGCAGTAGAGAGATCAGATGAGGGATCCGGTGGAGGACCCGCCAGCTTGGACCCACAGGTGGGCGATGCAGGTGCATCTGGTCCTAGCACCAGAGAGGAGAGACAACCAAATCCATGGATGAGAGAGCATCAGATGCGGCAACCTAGAGTTGGTTACCTGACGTCATTGGGTATGGAGATGTCAATGTAGCTATGGGATAGGCCTCGGATTCACCACAAGGGATATCATTTTGGTGCCCAAAGATATATGGGAGAAATATGTTAGATGGAGGTATAGGCGATTTGATGAGGCTAGAGGAAGTATTGGATGGTCCGTGGAGATGGAAAGACAGATCAATTGTTAGCATAGTGAGTAACAACCAAGTAAGAATGAGATGATCTTATGTTAGAATGTATAGATGATTAAATTTGATGAAAAGATTGGTAGTGATTGGTAAATTTTGGATTTTGCAGAGCAGACGAAAAAGGAGTGTCACTATTTGATAGATAATGCACACCAAAAAATCTTGGACCAAGTATTGGATGTTTAGGATACCTCCATCATGGTGGAACCCACCAGTGTCATCGGCTAACAGATTCAGTGGGAGAATTTCAGGCTAGTGGGAGAGATTGTCAGGACACTACAGAGATTCAGAGATGCACAGGTGATGGAAAACACATACATCATGGATATGATCTTGTGGATCTTATTATAGGCACAAGGTTAACTTGGTTCAAGAGTAAGGAAGCATGCCTCATGGTATGTCATGAGCGTACAGAGGATCATGAGGCTAGAGGTTAGAGCTGGTTAGAGAGCACATGGAGAGGCCTCTGGAGCCCTCGATCTAGGGCATGGAGTCTCTAGCTCACACAGCCCAAGCATCGAGCACAACACCTTCAGCACAAAGCATCTAGAGACCACCCTAAGGGCCTGAGGATTTTTGAGTCATCTAGATATGATAGATTATGATGTATTTTGAGATATTGTGATATATTTTGTTGATGAATAAATTGATTTGATAGAAAAATACAAGAGAATAAATAATTCATATAATGATGTTTAAACAAAAAAAAGATGAAATGATGGATGATACACTTATTTCTTTTCTTTCATTTCTCATGCATGTATGTGGTAATACTCATGGTACTTAGAAAAAACAATAATGATGATTAGGTAAGAAATCAATCGTTTTATCATGAGAGATAATCCAAACAAGGTCAAGGACCTAAGCAAGGATGCTACAAGACCAACATATGTAAGCACTTAAGTAAAGATAACTGGTGAATCGGATTACAAAACAGGTGGAATCAAAACCATGGGCCACAATCCAACCCATAGGACGGCTCCCCATAAACATGAGATTATGATAAAACATCCAAGGCAGGGTGAAGAGCTAAAAAAACTTGAACGAGGTTGGTGTAGATGTGAAAAATCCAAAAACAAGGGGGGCCAACCTTCCCAACCCTTGATTGAGGGGCATTTCCCCCCAAACTGGTGCAAGGGTAGTCACCTTCATTTTTTAAACTTAACATACTTAGCCACTTGTCTTGCAATGATTGTAGAGTATCAACATGATGAGCACTTTTTGAGATATGACTCCATCACATGAGTCATAAGGATCTTATACACATGTTGGGTAATGGCTACCTAGTGATGAACCTCAAATCATGTGGCAAAATAGCTCATCAATTTGGTCCTCTAACTACCAGCACAGGATGCCTTGCCAAATATCCATTAAGAGTGGGGTGAGGCGCATAGGAAAGGTGATTAGGCCCATATGTAGGTTGAAGTTGTTTCTGGCCATAGGGGAAGGTGTCCTTAGGACCAACCTTAGATTCTTAGCTCTATTCTTTCTTGCATCCATGAAGAGGACTCTACCAAGAACCAGGTGTCTTTACACTAGTGCATAACCCAACAGGTCTGCATCATGGTATGGTGCTCAATAACCATATAGAATCTTGAGATAATATAATGGATTTGAGGAACACCTTATCTACCCTATACCAAGGTTTTTAGACCCTTTCTCACCTAACCTCAACTTCAATATTTTTCATATGCAATTTCTTATAAGGCTCTACATTCATCCTACATCATGCCCTATAGCCTCACACCATGTGTTAGTATGGGTCTTCCCTCAGATTTTCTGAAACAACCATTCATAATGGAAAGGGGTAGATGGATGTTAATGAGTGATATGTGGTTCTTAAACATGATGTCAAACATATGGTGCTTTTCATCCATTGTACGGATACATCAACTCCTAGTTAAATCAGATATATGCCCCTTTCCTTTAGAAGGTATGTTACAATGATACCTAGACCTATGGATTCACTTCAAAAAGGGTTGAGGTCACATGTAACATGTCTCTAAGATGCTTCCCCATGAATTACTAGGACTCTTGATTTGAATAATTAATCACACATGCAATGCAAAATTCCATTCATATCTAACATTGTCTCAGTCTGTACATCAAGGGACTATTGGTAACTTTACCACGCATGTGAATCTAGAATTAGAGAATGGGCATTCTCCTAGCACTCATCTAGACAAAGGTGCTCATCCAAATTGTCACAAATCATCAGATGGTTAAAATGGAAAATATTCTCTACATTAGTTAGAGCCCAAGAGGAAAAACTATAGATCCATAGGAAATACTTATTAGGTTTCAAAGGCCACAAAAATTCATTAGGTTGAGGTCGCTTACCTCCCTTAATAGTAGTCCATGCAATCATAGAGCTTGGAAACTCACTTCTTGGAGGACTGTACATTTTCAAGGAATCTTGGAGATGAGACAATATGGTAGGTATGGAAATGTCATCAAATGGTAATCACATCAGGAACACATCAATTCTCATTCATTTTCCTGTAGAATAGATTATAGGCATGTCCCTTTGACCAATTCCTGTAGAATAGATTATACTCCTAACTCTATTTTTCAGCTCCTAGATGAGCTCAACCCATAGTTCCAAACATAAAACATGTACATGAAATGGGATCCTGGACAAAATATCAACTCGTTCAACCTCCTACATACCCTCTTTGACACATCATCATGGGCCTTATTAGGCATAAAGACACCTAATTCAAACTCACGTTCTTACTTTTCACATTTACAGAATTAATAAATTACTCCTTGTACATGATGTAAGCATGCTCAACACATTCCTCCTATGACTATAAGACCTCTAAGATCATGCATGCTCCTACATCACAAACCCCCTAGGCAAGGTGATTCCCCAGACCCCCACAACATACGTTTGGATGTATGAGTTTCACACATGTGCACTATCTTGGGAGGGATATTGATAGGAAACCAAATATAACCCATGGGTGGCATTTCCGATGATCATACCATGGAAAATAAACAAGTAGGACCATACCACATTGGACTCATGTCTGCGATGATGATTTGTTTTCATATATTCCTTAATGTTTGTGTCGCATGTAGAACCATGATTCTCAGTTCTCTAATACACCACTCACATAGGAAGAAAACTTTCCTTATCTTCATTAGATTCAACTATGTTGAAATCTCCACATAGAATCTAGCGAGCATCTGGGAGGGGGTCTGCTAGCCAACATTAGAAAATATCTTGCTCAACTACATCATTGCAAGCATACATTATTGCTAATCCTATGATACACCTGTAAAAATCAAAGAGGGTCCATATCACTCAGTGGGTGGGGTTAGAGCCCCATGAGATTAAATTCTAAGCAAACTTTGACATGATCAATGTGATGACACCTCCACAACCCAGTTTGTGATTAGAAATTTGGAAAATAATGCCTAGTTAAATAGTTTGTGCAACAAATTGAAGAAGAAACTCAAATATTTTAACTTCTTGAATGCATAGAACTTGCATATTGTATAAATGTAAACAATTGTCCTTGACTACATAGATATCGACAGGTGGGTTTAATGAGGCCACATACATTCCCAAAGTACACAATCATTGGGAAAAAATCAAGATGTATGGATCCCTCATCATTAAGATCTTCGAGGAAAACAAACTTATTATTATTACTAAACTTCCACTAGCAGAGAGGGCATGTAGTCGAGAAGTTGGAACAACCATCATTTTTCTTGGGAAAAATATTTATCTTATAAGGGGAGAAGGATTGCGAGAGCGATGGAGATTAAAATTACATTCAAGAAAGATAATGTTGTCATCTAGATTACTCACCCCGAGTGGATTTGTGAAACATGAATAGTGGAATCGGAGGGCATTTTGAGCTTAACTTATGTTATCCAAAACTCCCCCCAGGGTAATTGTTGATAACATGCATCAGAATATTCAAGTCCCAGGAAAATTGATTGATTCAGAGGCCAAAAATCATGTTTCTGAGAGTCCCCTCAAGTTTTTCTAAGTCCCCTGTCCGAAGAGGAGGGAGCAAGCTCTGAGAAAATGTGAAAAAGTTGCAGAAAGGCAAGTAAGCTTGGATCCAGAAAAAATTGTGAAAATCGGCTAAGTCCTGCTCCTAGGAACGATTTGGGACAGTGTGGGACAGAAGTGACGCGGACCGGGGCGACGAAGCATTCGGGACAATCGAAATGAGGCACAAGCAGCCCGAAAAGACCCGAACACTAACTGCTGGGACATCTAGGACAAAAAAAGACCCGAACCGGCCGGATCGGCCGAAATGGGAACAAACGGTCCGAAAGCAAATGGGACAATCTGGGCCAGAAAGACGCGAACGGGCCGGATCGGCCGGGAACTGAAAGAGGAAGAAAAACCGCGACGCGAACTGGGTGAGCGGGACATTTGGGACAAAAGGACGCGAACCGGCCGGTTCGGCCGAAATGAGCACAAGCACAAGGTACATATGGGACAAAGGGACGCGCGGGACGCGGATCGCCTAAGGAGCCGAAAGCAATCAAGCAGTGCCACCGTGTCATCGGCCGAATGAGGGACAAGGAAGCCCATTTCGGGTGGATCGGAGGTTTATGTCCCAAACGCAAATGTTTGGGACATCCGGGACAAAAAGACGCGAAGGGCCGAAAGAGCCAGCCGAGGCCGAACCAGATCACGACACGTGTCACAAGGAGAAAAGGTCAAAAAGTCAAAGGGCGAGTTTTCGAGCACTGATCCGAACCAATGGGATAGTGCCACGTGTCCAAGCTAGGGCCCACAAGGAAATTTCAAAAGAAAGCCCGCCAAAAGGTGAGGAGAGAGAATTATTTAGCGACATCAGAGCCTGCCAGGTGTCACCAGGTGGCGAAGCGCGGGAAAAATTTCAAAATCACGTTTTGGTCTGTTCCGTGCCCTAAATCTTCAGATCCTCATAGATCCAGAGAAACATTTGGCATGTTCTTGATATCAACGGAAAGCTGTTGAAATGACTCTCCATGATTCTGGATGCAATCTCGAGTTTTGGTGTAGTCCGAGAGAGAAAATCAAAGGAAATTTGGTGATAATGGCGGATGCAACGTTTCAACAGCACCTGAACATCAATGCACATGGGTCCACGGTGTCTTCAGCAAGCCCAGAAGTGACATTTCAGCGGCCAAATTAATGCAAATGGGTCGCATTCTCCTCCAAATCGGTCAAAAGTTCGCCAGGGTATGGGTTGGTAAGGCTCTTACCATGCCATTTTAATGCATATGGTGCAGTCAATGAGGAATGGGCTGGCACGTTTTCCTACTTTCTATCCCCTGGGCTCGACCCATGCAATGTAAAAAGGAGCCAGATTTGGCTCAAAAAGATAAAAAGTTGTTCATTCTTTCTGCTCCCCTCCCTTCTTTTCTTCTCTAGGGTTGAAAATGGAGTTCGAACCTCCTCCCTTGCTCTGTAATGGCGTTTTTGCCTCTTGGCTAATGGAATGATGTTCTGTGCAAACTTCTGGAGCAACAAAACGTGTTTTGTGATGCATCTGTCCATCCTTCCTCGTTTTTGCTTGTTCTCTTCTTGCCTCTCTTCATTGCAGTATTTGTGCATGTTTGAATGTTCATTGCAGGTCTGGAGCTGTGTTCATGGAGTTTTGGGACATTTTCTGTGTGAAATCTATCTTGGGCCTGATGATGCATCTGTCCATCCTTCCCATTGCTCACCTCTCTTTGTCCCATGGCAGTTTTGATAGAGGTCAACATTCTCCTTCTCTGGTGTATCACCGTTTTAGTGTAGGATTTTTTGTTTTTCCCTTCTCTCTCCCTCTCTGTCTCCTTGGCATGGTTAGATTAGGATTAGATTAGCTTGCCTGCACTGGAATAGCTTGTGGCAGGTAGTTTAGGAGCAGGAACCAGCCTTCTCTGGAGATTCCTTTCTCATTTTTACAAGGTCCCACACTTGGAGAGAGCTCCATGTTGTGCAATCGCACTGTGCAATCAACCCATCGCTTACGGAGTCCCAGGGGTGCTGTGATTTGTCATCAACAGTTTTGGCACGCCCGGTGGGACATCACAGAAGTTAGAGTTTCATCTTTCAGAGGTGTCTCATTATCAAACAGAAAACCTTAAGCCGCCATGTGACCACCAACAGTTTTGGCACGTCCGGTGGGACCTTTGAGGTCTTTCACTTCATCTTTTGCAGGTTGGTGTGTTCCTGTGAAGATTTCAGCCTTTGGAGGCACTTGCAAACACATCTGGCGACTCCATCTGGTCAGCAACCCATTTCTCTGAGCTTGCAGACCCGTTTCCATCCATTTTCATCCATCTTTCTTTTCCATCCCTTTCATTCTTTTCCATTCCATGAAGTTGTGCAATCATGACTTCATTTCCATCATGGAATTCACATCAACAACAGCAGTATTTTCCACCTCCAACACATTTTACAAATCCTCCAAATCAGCATGCATACAAGATCATATGCATACCCATATGAGCAGCAGTGCCAAAGTCAGTTTGGCTATGGAGCTTTCCAAGAGCAAGAGTATGCATACAATGAAGACATCAGATCCAAGATGCTGCAGTCTGTTGGAGAAAATCCAAAAGATGGAGGTGGGGATGGTGCAGTCCAGGGCTCAAGCACAAATGAAAGCTTTTGGAATCGGTTGTGGAGCACCATGTCCATGGGTGGGACCTTTTCCAAGGCATTACAGCCCTCAGGAGAAGCTTGACTTCATGATTGCAACGCTGCCTTTGCTTGCAAAGTGGATTGAAGAAATAGAGGTGTATGAGAGAAGTATTCAGCAACCTTGTCAACGGGTAAGCACATCTTCTCATGCCTTTTCTTTTCCTCTTTCCCAATCTGTTTCATTTCAGCAGTGTCAAGTTTCAAACCCTCCATCTGCTGTCCCAAGTGTTGAATCCATGTCCCCACCTCTCAGTCTTCCACCGCATCTTAATTCTTCTTTCCTTTTCCCTTCCAAACAGTCATCCCCTCCACAAGAGCTAACAGAAATACCCCCTCCTCCAAAGAAACAAGAGGTTTCACCTCCTCCACCACCACACAAAATTGTCAAATCAGTTGAGTTTCAACCTATCCCTTCTATTGCATTCCCAAATCCATGTTGGGAGGATGAAAATCAGAATGCCAGTCAAGGAAAACAACAGCAAAAAGAGAGGCCAAACAAAGATAAAGAAATTCAAAGTCTGAAGAGTTGGGCTCTTAGATTTGGGATGACAAATGATCCCCTTGATGGTTAAGCCTATGGAAGAAGCTAGGGTTGAACAAATGGTGGTGAGGACTGATTTTGTTGTTGAAGAAGAAGATCTTGCAGTCCCAACTTGTCCTCTAGAGCAGCAGAATGAAGAGTTTGACTTAACAAACTTCATGCTAGAGGGAGAGTCTAATCAAGAGCAAGATTGTCTTCAAACATTAGAGGAAGGAGAAGCTGCTCCAAATCCAAAAGAAGAGGAGCACATTCTAGCTGTGGAGGAGAAAAGTGCAGATCCAGGGGCTTTGAGCACAAAGCAGGCTATAGGAGAACCTTCAGTTCTTCTTTCCACTTCATCTCTCTCAAGTTCTAGTACTGAAAAGGAGTTTGATCTCTCAAACTCAATATTGGAGAGTGAAGGAAACCATGGTGGTCAAGTTGCAGATCAAGAGGACACCATGGAGGAAGTTGAACACGAGCAGCAGGACAGCAATGAGGCAGTTTACCTGTCAGATTTGGAGGACTGTTTTGATGGAGAGGAACCGGTTGAGTTTTCACCATTCTCTCTTTCATCATCCACATTCCAAACACCAGAGCCTGCTGCCATGAAGGAGAACATTCATTTGCAACAACCTGCATCTTATAGCAGCCGCTTCGGAATCAAAATTGGAAGATTTTAATCTTCCATGTTCTTCATTGGAGGAAGAGAAAGGACAGAAGGAATTCCACCATTTCTTCCACATCATCCATTCAAGAGGGTCTACAAGAAGACTCCATTTTTGGAGTTGAAAATCAGAGCTATGGGCATATCAAACGGATCAGACCTTGCCCAATCAGGTATTTGGCTTCATTGGAGCCAAAGGAGAAGCCACAACCGGTCATGCTCACTTCTGGGCATGAGGATGAGCTACAAAGTACCAAGGATCAGCTGCCATACCTCTCCAATCCAAATGCAGAGCAACTAAAAGAGGTATTGGATTTTTCAGTTGATACCTTGATGATTTGGATAGAAGACCAGCTTCTTGTTGATTTTCCATCCATCCAAACAGCCATGATCAGTGCCAAATCAATTGCATGGCTGCCAATTTTGAAGAAAGGAAGCTATTTCTCACAACCAGTTGCAGGGTTTGTTTAGCTTGCCTTTGCTTCCAGTTAGAGTAGAGTAGGTAGGTTTGCTTTCAGCAGAAGAAGTGCTTGTGCACACTCTGCATGTTCCATTTGGGGCATGTATGATTTTCAGTTTTGTACATAGTTTTGGTGTTGCTGGTTTTGCTCTTGCACATTTCTTTTCAGTGGTTTTTGGTGAGAACTGCAGGTCTGGTGGGTTTCCAAGTGGCTTAGAGGGAAGTTTTCAAAGTTCAGATCAGTTTTCAGGCTACTACTTATGACTCCATGCCCAATGGATTGCTTCAGGCAACTGGTCTTTTCATCTAGCAGGCAGATGACCCCGCTGAGTCGCCAAATTGTTATCCAAAATTCACCCCCCAGGGTAATTTTGATAACATGCATCAGAATATTCAAGTCCCAGGAAAATTGATTGATTCAGGGCCAAAAATCATGTTGCTAGAGGTCCCCTCAAGTATTTCTTCTAAGTCCCCTGGCCTGAAGAAGGAGGGAGCAAGCTTGAGAAAATGTGAAAAAGTTGCAGAAAGGCAAGCTTGGACCAGAAAAAATTGTGAAAATCGGCTAAGTCCTGCTCCTAGGAACGATCGGGACAGTGTGGGACAGAAGTGCGGATCGAACCGAAAAGCCGAACCGGCCGCATTCGGGACAATCTGAGCACAAGCAGCCCGAAAGCAAATGGGAACAAACTTTGGGAAATCTAGGACAAAAAGACCCGAACCGGCCGGATCGGCCGAAATGAGAACAAACAGTCCGAAACAAAGTGGGACATCTGGGGAAAAAAGGACCCGAACCGGCCTGGATCGGCCGAAATGGGAACAAACAGTCCTGAAAAGCATTCGGGACATCTGGGACAAAAAAACCCGGACGCGAACCGGCAAATGGTTCGGTACGCGAAATCAAGGCACAAGGGGAGCACGCGAACCGGCCGGTTCGGCCGAGGAAATTTCATATGCCAAATGGGACAAAGGGACGCGCGGGACGCGGATCGCCGAAGGAGCCGAAAGCCAATCAAGCAGCGCCACGTGTCATCGGCCGAATATGGGACAAGGAAGCCCATTTCGGGCGGATCGGAGGTTTATGTCCCAAACGGTTTGGGACATCTCGGGACAAAAAGACACGAAGGGCGCGAAAGAGCCGGCAGGGCCGAGAACCAATCAGACGCATGACACGTGTCACAAGGGAAAGGACCAAAAAAGTCAAAGGGGCGAGTTTTCGAGCACTGATCCGAACCAATGAGATAGTGCCACGTGTCCCAGCTAGGGCCCACAAGGAAATTTCAAAAGAAAGCCCGCCGAAAGGCAGAGGAGAGAGAATTATTCAGCGAATCAGAGCCTGCCACGTGTCCCGACCAGGTGGCAAAGCGCGGGAAAGTATTTCAAAATCCGTTTTGGTCTGTTCCGTGCCCTAAATCTTCAGATCATCCATAACTTTCGATCCAGAGCTCAGATTTGCATGTTCTTTATATCAACGGAAAGCTGGTAAAATTCTCTACACGATTCTAGGATCAATCTCAAGTTTTGGTGTAGTCTGAAGAGAGAAAATCGAGAAACGGCGCTGACGTGTGATAATGGCCAGAGGCGACGTTTCAACAACCTATTTTAATGCTAATGGGTCGCATTTTTCTTCAGCAAGGCCAGAAGTGACATTTCAGCGGCCAAATTAATGTAGAATGGGTCACATTCTCCTCCAAATCGGTCAAAGATGGCAGGGTATGGGTTGGTAAGATATCCCATGCCGTTTTAATGCATTAGCATTCAATGAGGAATGGGCTGGCACATTTTCCCATGTTTCTATCCTCTGGGCTCGACCCATGCAATGTAAAAAGCCAGATTTGGCTCAAAAATAAAAGTTGTTCATTCTTTCTGCTCGGCCCTCCCTTCTTTTCTTCTCTAGGGTTGAAAATGGAGTTCGAACCTCCTCCCTGCTCTGTAATGGCGTTTTTGCCTTTTACTAATGGAATGATGTTCTATGCAAACTTCTGGAGCAACAAAACGTGTTTTGTGATGCATCTGTCCATCCTTCCTCCTTTTTGCTTGTTCTCTTCTTGCCTCTCTTCATTGCAGGTATTTGTGCATGTTTGAATGTTCATTGCAGGTCTGGAGCTGTGTTTATGGAGTTTTGGGACATTTTCTATGTGAAATCTATCCTTGGGCCTGTGATGCATCTGTCCATCCTTCTCATTGCTCACCTCTCTTTGTCCCATGGTAGTTTTTGATAGAGGTTCAACATTCTCCTTCTCTGGTGTATCACCGTTTTAGTGTAGGCTTTTGTTGTTTTTCCCTTCTCTCTCTCTCTCTGTCTCCTTGGGCATGGTTAGATTAGGATTAAATTAGCTTGCCTTCACTGGAATATCTTGTGGGAGGTAGTTTAGCAGCAGGAACCATCCTTCTCTGGAGATTCCTCTCTTGGTTTTACAAGTCCCACGCTTGGAGAGAGGTTTCCATGTTGTGCAATCACACTGGATGCCTGAATGATCAACCTAGAAAATTGATCTACATCCAGGGGTGCTGTGATTTTGCATCAACAGGCACTTTCTGGGTTCTTAGAAAATTCACCTAAACTATGATTTGGCATAGGGTTGAAGAAAATTTTAAGCTCTTGATTAGCTTGATTAAGGGCATTATGACATTCCTTATTTCTTTGAGCTTCATGAGCCTTGACTTCCTTAGTCAAGTGCTTTCTATAGATAACCTCATGTTCAAATTGAGGGCCTAATAATAAAGTGATGGAAACCATGTGGAGGGCATGACAGTTCTCATGAGAATGACCCCAATTGGCATGCCACCAATAGAATTTGTTCTCATCATGTCATTGGAGAATAGGTCAAGAAGGATATAAGATCTGACTGAATGGATTAGGCATATGCTTTCTCAACTCATCCTTAGTTAATGGATTATAATGATAAGGTTGGATCTTATATTTATTATTATTTTGATCAATAGCAAATATATTTATATTTGCAGAAGCCATAAGAGGAAGGGTATCTAAGACCTCGTCATCTGTGGCATTCTTGTTCTTTGATTTCTAAAGGATTTGTATCTATTTAGTTTCTTTGTTCCTAGGATAAGCCTTCTCAAACTCCCTCATGAGATAATCTTGTCTTTTTGGATTGTTCAAAATCCTCATCCAGGGAGGTAGGAGAAAAGGACCTAACCTTGTATTGGAGGCAAGGTTCTAAGGCTCGAAGGAATAGTTGTAAAAGGCTATCATTTGGCATATTATGTTTTACCTTGGAAGATAAAAAATTTCAAAGCTTGATGAACATTTTATATGCTTCGTTTTCATGTTTTTTTCAATTGATAAAAGCATTAATGTTATTTTCAAGTAATTCATGATATTGAAACTCGTTAACTAAAGTTGTTACTAGAGATTCTATCTCCATAATGGAGTTAAAGAGTATAATACCATTCCAAAGCATCTCCAGTAAGATTCTTTGTTAATAGCTTAGTTGTAGTATAAGAATTGACTTTGATCAATTCCTTATAAATATTTTCAAAGGTCTTAATGTGTAGCGTAGGATCGATTGACCCATCATATAAGATAGAAAGGGAAATGTCTCCAATATTCATACTAGCAATGTAAGGTGCTAGTGGTTCTTGTTAGAATTCCCTCAAGAATTTATTATGAATGGGAGGTTGGGAAATAGGTGCACCATTAGGTCCATTCGGTAAGGGTGAAGGAATTACACCCCCAGACCCCGAATTAGGATGGTTGACCATTTGGATCATATTGGTTTGCATTTCTATGAATTGGACCATAGTGGTAATTTTTTGCTGACTTGTCTTATCTATGAGTTGTAGGATAAGATTAGTGGGATTAGAGCTAGAGGAATTCCTAGATGAGCTTGTCATAGTATTCTTCCCATTATCTATCCTATTGTTAAGTTTCTTAGAGACAAAGTAAAGGAAGTGTTTGTGAATTACTGACCTGGGTTCCCCTTTGTATTGAGGAAAATTATCAAGGAATTTTTGGATTTTAGGTGGGAAGTCAGAGATTTTCTCGATCTAAATATCTTCTTATTCTTCACCTGAGACACTATTGTTGTGGGTATTGTACTTTTTCCTATTATCTCCTACCACACAACATTACAAATAGAAAGGAAATATCGATGTTGGACAGTTAGTTACTAAAAAAGGATTGTTCACTAAATTAAGAGAGCCGTGGACCAAGATACTCCATGGTGGAGTGCTGATCTGATCAAGAGGAAGCTCAGAAAAATGGGCTACTGACATAATCGGTCATGCAAAAAGTGTTTCATAGGGGCTGAAGACATCTATGGTAAAGGTCAGACAGAATAGACAAGATCAGCCCTATAAATGACACAGGGGCCAATGGCATCTATGATGAAGATTGACCAAGACAAACAATATCGTCCCTACATAGAATTGACAAAGGGGCCAATGACATTTGGAAAGGTTTATTTTTTATGTCTATTTTAGAATTTTAAAAATTGAAACAAGATAGAAATTGAAATTGGGTGCTTTTAACGAGTTGTTATCAATAAGAAGGAACAAACTAAGATTTACGTGTGATTCACCAAATATTTATGGTGGGAAAAAATGTGTCTAGGTACCATGTACTCTTATCATCCATTCAACTAGGGTATTTGAGGAAATGATTAAGGGACACACCAGTACCAACACACAAATGGATAGAACTAAAGGTGGTGCAGGGACCAATATGATTGCATACCCCAAAGGAAGTAACCCTTACACTAGGAAAAACTAAGGTTTCCAAGGCATTAGGCTAAAGAATAGGAAGGAATCGTTAGAACTATGCTATTAAGTGTATCATAATATATAGTTTGTATTTAAATAATATAAAATAAACTATATTCTTATTATTTAAATATAAACTTTATATTAGGTGGTTGGTTAATATAATTAACTAACTAATTAAATTGGGGTGTGCTCCGTCACTTAAGAAGGACATAACCCTTCAGGTTATTTAAATAAACCTTAGTTCATATATTCAGGATATAGAATATCAATCAAATAAAATAATATTCCAATGGGAATATGAAGGTAAATCCTGATAAATATAAGGAATAGAAGTGAGGAGGGAGTTACTAGACTAGTGGATGTAAAAGTTTCTCAATAGTGGATTTATTCTCTGTGGTTTTTACCCATTTAGGGTTTTTCCACGTTATATGTGTTGTTTTGTGCTCTATGTGTTATTTACATTTATTTATGTTTTGTTACATTTATTTATAATGTTTAACTTTACATTTAATTAAGTTGGTGAATATACTTTCCACCCCTCATTCTGACATGGTACCAGAGCAGGATTAATAAATTTGATTTAATCCTAAATAACCTAAGGTTGTAACAGTTGGGAAGTTAGTAAAAATGGATATATGTGATCTATTCTTCCTGAGTTATCCTATTACTACCCTACCTGAGAATGGTGTCTACCCGAGCCCTAGCCTTAACTAAAAATGTGAACCCTAAATCTATTGTTTCACACAAGAATCTAGCAGGAACTCAGTGGCCAGGTGAGGGAGATGGAGATGGTACGGTTGTGGGGCTTGTCTCAGAGAATCTGCCCTGGTCGTGGATCAACCTTGCCTTCACTACAGGGAGCTCCATACCTCTACCTCGAAATGATGACGTAAACCCTAGCCGTGATCTGCTTCAACATCCATTCGGGGGTGTTCCTACAGCTACACCTAGTAATGGACACTTAAAATATGTGTTGGAAGGTTCAACTCGTGATAGATTTGAACTGGACAGAGATGCTAGTCGTGGCCATATTGGGTCATCCTTCAAAAATGTTTTAAATGGCAAGGAATCTTCCATGAAACCTGCAGACATTACCCCATCTATTACATTCAGGGAAGAGGTCATTTCCTCTGAGATTTACTACAAAGAGCATGCTCTTATTTGTAGATTCAGGGGACTATGGCCCATCCTTCCTATTCTTCACACGTGGATCGCTGAGCACTGGACTCCAATTTTAACTAGAAAAATAGACTTGTATCTGTGTGCTAAAGGTATTTTCATTGTAAATTTCTCTTCAATGGCTGATAGAAACATCATTGCTTCCAAACTATGGACCTGCCAATCTAAATATTTGATCATTAAACCCTGGTTCCCATCGTTTAACCCACTCATAGAATCTTTCTCATGGAAACCTATTTGGATCAGGCTGCCCCATTTACCTCTCCAGTTCTGGAGTCATGACTGTCTAACATCCATTGGCAACACCTTGGGAACTACACTCTATATAGATTCTCAAACCACTAATTACACCCATACTACCTATGCTCAGATCCTGATGGAACTTGAGACTGATAAAAATCTTCCTGCAACCATAGATCTTAGATTGTAAAACAGAACTTGGTCACAACCTCTTGATTATGAAGGTCTTCCTTTTCGATGTAGAAGGTGTTTTTGCTTAGGACACACCTCTACTGAGTGTGGGATGGAAAAACGTCAACATGAGAAGCGTAACTGGTGGAAAGACACACTCCCAAAACACCTTATTTTGATGCAAAAAAAGGTCTAGATTCAAATGCAGATACAAAAAATGAATCCTTTTCTGCCCCAGAAACTGAATCTCATATTATGAGCAGCATGAAAAATGCACAAGTTGTTGAGGGCAGCATGGAAAATGATAAATATCTCTCTCAGGATAACAACATAGCTGTCCCAAATGAGACAAATGCAACTAAGGAAAATACTCCTCCTTTGTCTTCTTCTCCAACCGTGAAGGCTCCATCAGGATGGGTTATGGTCAAAAAAAAGAAAAAAATTATCACTCTGAAGGATAACTCTTCGCCTTGATGATTCTATCTTTGTTATTGGCTAGCTGAGTTACATTGGTCTCATTTTTCTTGGTCGGATAGCAATTTGCTTCCAATGGTGTTGATAGGCCATTGTTGTTTGATTGTTGTACATCAGTTGTTTTTTTGCTAATGCGTTTTCGGTTGTTGATTTTTACTTTGCAAACAGTTTTCTGTAATTGGGCTTTATTGTTCTATCTAGGTTTTGATCCTTCTCTTGTGCTTTAACTTTCAATTCTGGCTTCTGAGCCTTGGTGTACAAAGGTATAGTCCCTTTCAAAAAACTATTTACCAATAATAAAAAAATGGTTGGGAAGTTAGGTGGTTAAATTATTTGGGATGTTAATTAACACCCCCTTCCACCTCCACATAGTTATTTTTTATGTCAGTTGCATAGGTGGAAATTTATTTGGTATTTTCAACTGTGCATAAAAATTCATATTCAAAAATTACCAAGCCCTAGAAACTAAGGTAAGGGCTATAAAATTTTTAAATATTTTTATATAATTTATATAGTGTGTAGGGAATTCAATAAATCAAAAGGTAAAAGTAAAAATTCAAAGTGAAAATTCAAGTTTACAAGGGGAGACAAGATTCTACAATTGGGCTTTATTGTTCTATCTAGATTTTGATCCTTCTCTTGTGCAAAAAATCATAAAATTTAGACATTATTTAGTCCTGATCTCATACTGCTATTTAAAGGTTTTTCAGCGAAGAAAGTACTAATTAACCCCCCATCTCTTGGTCATTTTTATTTGATTTCTGTCATTATTCCCGACCTCCACCACACACATGCCCGGTAATTTTAATTAGTTTTTGTCATTTTAGCTTTGGCTGGGGTGCCCAGGATAGTACTAGGGCACCCATGGGTGCATTGGTGCAACCAGGGGCACCCTTATCCTTTTTGAATTTTCCTACCACTTTTTGGGCACTTTTTAGCCATTTTAGCTTCTTATCTTTTAGTGGTCGGCCATTTCAGGGTTAATTACAATATTAGATCAAGAGAACCCTATAAACATAAAGTTGTGAGACCATAATGAGGGACCAAGCACTAGTCACTACTATCATCCACTAGGGTTGCATTCATCTAAGACATTGGAGATCATTTGCATTTACTTATCTCCATCACAAAGGACAAGGTTGGTTCATCTACATCACACAAGCATAGGAGAGGGATCTTCTATTCTATTCCATGCTACCAATTCTACTACATTTTTTCCATCTAGTTATTGCTCGCTATTTCATAAAGTGTGACGTACAAAAGAGCACCTAGGCACCCTGATGCACGCACAGCACGCACACACACACACACACACACCACACGACACACACACACACACACACACACACACACACACACACACACACACACACAACACAGCCACACACTAGAATTACATGGTAGATCCAAATGTCAGTACGACCCACTTCAGTTTATAATTCCACCCTTTGTAGCTGCTTAAGAATGGTCCAACCCTTTCATACTGCATCTTGTTCTTTTAGGAGGTCTTTTATACTTTATATGGGTTTTGTAGGTGAATATTCATTGCAGTTTTAGTGAAGTCATAACAAAGTTGACCATGACACATCATGTGACAAATATCACGATCACCTTGCAAAGATCTAGTAACATTTTCATATTCAGGATCCTAAGTTGTATCCATAGACCAGAGTGTCCCATACTGCAGACTAGGGCACCCACAGGTGTCACCAGTGATCTTCTTCTAGGCACCCTAGTCCTAGTCATATACCTCGGTTCCATCCTTCTGCAGAGTCTCTACATGGGTTGTACCATCATACTCTACTTCATCCAGTCACATCTATCGACTACAGTTCAGTCCCGATCTCCTAGTGAGGTAAGTCATTTTCAGGTTAGTACCTTATCCCTCCTATTTCATATTAGGGTTTCTAATTCCATTTAAATATAGTAAAAATTATTAGGTCATTCATATCCATCAGTTCATTTAGTACATTTACATTGTTGTATTTAGATCTTGGATTAACTTACCCCAATAAACACAAATTTCTTATTTAGTTAATAATTTTGTGTTTCTGGGGTCAATCATTCACGAAATCTAGATTCAATGATTTATACCCTATAAATATAGCGTTTACGAGACTCATTTCATCGAGAGATCACTAGCACATAGTGACTACTATCATCCACCTAGGGTTGCATTCATCTAAGGCCATTTGGAGGATCATTTAAATTCACTTATATCACATCCACAAAGGATCTATAGGTACTGTTACATCTGCATCATGAGGAAGCTACTAGGATTTGGTGGATTTTAACGCTTCGGCGGCCATACCCACCTATGTTCCTACTCAACATTTCACTTCTACATCTTCCAGTTATTTTTGGCTACTTCACATTTAGTGTGACTACTGGCTTACAAGAACACCTTAGGGCATCACCCTTAATTTCACATACTCATCAGAACCAAATTTACGTATGAATGTAGTGCAAGACTTAACTTTTCTTTATCATGATCTTCAAGCCCAAATGTTGTAAGTTACAACTGAGGCCACCTCACATGCATTGTTGTCATTTACATTATACTTTATTAAAGGTTTTGATAATTCATTGTGGTCCTACCATCTCTACTTAGTCTTGTATTCATCTTGGATTTTTCAACGATACCTAAAAAAGCTGCCCATTTTCAATGGTCGATGCGATGACCCATAGTGAGGGTCTTATAGACCACCTACCATGTCTTGTGTCTTCATTTCATTGATGATGTTATTCTGCATAGATTAGGGCACTCATTCCTACGTAGACTTCACGAGTTCCCGTAGGTGGCCCATTCCCTCTCCAGGTGACCTACCTAGTCCAGCTCAGAATAGCTTGAATCACATCATCTAGCTGTTGCCCTTTCTTAGTCATTTCTCCATGAATATCGGATCTAAGTTCTCTTACAGTCAGCTTATGCGACAACTTAATCCAGAGATCTCCTGAACACCTCAGCTAAGTATCATTTTGAGGTACTAAAAACAATCTTAGCCAAAATTACAAATGTGGTTGCGATTTCCATGAGCTTCATAGACTTGTTCATTGGGTTACTTTTACCACCCCCGCCAAGAGAGTGTACTCTGTTGCAACCGCTCCTTATTTAGATTAGATATTACATGTTATTCTAGATTAGTGATTAACTACTCCTTATTTCCATAGGCAAGCTTAAATAGTTAGGAACATGCTTGGTGAAACTCCACATCATTTTACAAACTTAGGATCCTCATTTAAACCCTCTATCATGGTCAAGTTAATTTACACTGATTTCATTGTCAAGAGATATCACTAATTGCTAACGGGTTGTTTTGTAAAAATACCTTAGACACCAAGTATCTTGATGATAACTACGCCAATGGCTCCACATCTTATATTCACGAACTAAGTCCTGAAAGCTCATCTTGTCTACCCTTACTGAACCACTTGAGTTAGATCCATCCATCTAATAAAACCTTATAAGACTACAATTAGAAGCTTATAGATTATTTGTAATCATCAATGCATGGGACATTCTAAAAATGATATGGAATCTAGAACTCCGTATAATCATCTCAAGATCTGATTGATGACAACAAACTTAGAGGTGCTTCTCAGAGTCTCCTAGTTTATTCTCTGACCAACGAAAAGGGTAAACTCAAAATCTTTAATCCATGAATCTCACTAACATGTCATATAGCTTAAGGCTTAGGTCATGCCATCTTCCTGAGCCAATCATACATATTTGACCCATGTAATACCTCTTGAAACAAGACATTCTCATTCAGCTCTTTAGTCATGCATTTGACTCATGCTAATCGCCTACTGAGTACTATCCTTTTCTGATCATCTATTAACATGCAATATAAAGGTCCAATCCATATTACATATATGTGCATCTATTAGTTCGATGGAAATTAATGACAGCAAGTTTGACCACATCTTTGCCCATTACAACATGATCAAATTCACTTCTTGAGGCATAAAGGATTTATCCTCATTTGCTAGCACAACATTCTTATTGTGTCAACAAACCATCTGGTAAATGTCTACACCCACAGGGCTCCTAAATTTGGTCTACTTCTTACAGCTTTTCATGAGCCTTTCCTAAGCAACCACCTAGTGGCATCATCAAATCAACATAATCAACCACCTGGTCAAAAGTAGATTCACCACTCTCAATCCTATCATTTCTTTGAATCATATTGTGACTTACCAAGTCAACCTACAACAATTAGGTCCTTTAAATCTTACAGTGTAACTTGGCCTCCATCTCAATTCCATAAGCTCCAATCAATTACTCGTATCAATAGAAACTACATCCTCCTACTAGTGGTCATGACACATTGCAGTCTATGTCCACTCACAATCACAGGCTGTTACTTTTAGCTCAACCATAATCGATCTACCGCTAAAACGAAAACTTGGTTTTCACTAGTCCTGACTCTTAAGTATACTCACACCCTCTTGGATAGTTACTGCATATTGACACATGGTTATTACCACGGTTTACTGCATGAGGGTTTTCATCATCTTCACATTAAGAACCATGTTTCATCTTACATTCACCGATGATATATCTATTACACCATGACCTTCTTCATACATTTATCCCTCACATCTGCATAGACTAATCATATCACTTGTCACAACATATTATAAACTTTATCATTATTATCACTATTACTGAATCAATATTAAAAATTTTATGATCACTTACATCGGATGGAGGACCTTCATACATCACGGTTAACAAACAATATATGCACACATCATGTACACTTAGGGGTCATAGCATTCAATACATCTCCTCCCTTCACCCATTAGCATCAACTAATGCATCTATCATCTTTGCATAGTTCATACATTAATATTCATTGCATAGTCAAATCCATCATTGCACGTTTTAGCATCGTTATTTCCTGATGAAACACTCTTATGCTTCGGTTCACACTTGACTATTGAGGGATTACTACACATGAACCCCACACATTGCACTATAGACACTACACATCAGCATTTCACGTCTTGTGTCATACATTCTATATTTAGTCCATACCATTTCAATATTTACATATCCATGCACCATACATTGTACATCATATTCAGTACTACTATGTGTCACACTTACATCTATCATTACATAATACTCAACATGCACATAACATAATCGCACCAATTTAACATCTATTCATCCTACATCTTATTCATTTTTACTACTTACATCCTATACATTTGCATATCAAACATCCTACATCATCACTAGTGGTCATCATATATATGCATTATCTTTATACGCGTCTATGACTCACTTACCATGTGATGCACTACTATTTCACTTGGTCCATGCTTTGACTATCGAGGGTTATTATAAATAAAATGGACCTTGTCTCTTATCACATGTGTCTCATTTTGAATCTTCCATCATGTGACATTCCTAGTACAGTGACATACACTATAGGAAAAATGGTCACCTACTCCTTCATCTTGTAGTGGTATATGCTTTTGGCATACATCGCCACTCCTTATTATCCATCCTACAGTGATATATGCTTTAACGATACACTCATTACCCCTGACATTCATTTTATTGTGATATAAGCTTCGGATATAATGGTCACACACACACACTGTCGATGGTTTACTAGGTCACATTTCGTCAATACATATACACATTCATCAGAACACGTTAGACACAACACACTGAGGGGGGAAACTAAATGAACCTCATTTCATACATTTCCATTCACTTGGGAGGAACTTTTCCTCCTATCAATCCGTTTTTCATTCCATTCCATCCATTCAAAACATACTGCATATTATAGTTGCTTCTAGTACTCTTACTTACTTTTGCATGTTCATGGTCACTTTATTACACATGCTAGTTAGATTTACATGTATGTCATTTATCTATATCATCCACACATGTGCATTCACCTCATTTTATAGATATGATCACAGATACAAGTTTCTTACACGTAAAATTGATGTTTTCCTTCTACCCTTCCTACACCGGTCATTAGAGGGCATCCACATTCGTCTCTCATACGTGCTATTGTTTCATTTTTTTTCCTTAGACACTTTACATTCCTTGGTTATAAACATGCTTTTGACAATACTAGTTATCTTTATAACATGCTAATAGGTACTTCATGTAAAACATTTGTTATGCAGGGATCTTGTTCTTCCATACTTGTTTGTTATATTGTGTTTCTAATATTTTCTCGTCTATAGGAATTGCCCTTTATTTGGTATACACACTTATTTTTTGTTATATGCGACCATGATGGCCTTGCTGTGTACTTGTGACATCGTGAGTGATTGTCTCATGTTTTTTAGCCTACTTTTTGTGGCTTACTTTTTATTCTTGCGTGTTTACATTACTACTTTGCTTGGTATCTGATACATTGTTTCCGAAGCTTATAAATTATTATCTATATGCATGACTTATTTTTACTAACACTTGTCTTTGGCGAGCATCCTTCTTAATTATGACATGACTTGGTTTATAACAAGCAGCATTCCCGTCCCCACGCAGGAAGAGTTAAAGAGTTTATGTGGTTGGTCATCTTTTTGTGGGCCACATTCTCCTATCAACGAAATTGCATGTGCACCCAAAGAGGGGGGCATTATTTGGGGTTTAACATACTAACACAACACATTCACACCAGTTCATTTCAATGCACTTTCTTCCCTTGGCATTATGGGTTACATACAATGAATGGGTTGAGACCAGTCTACGAACTTGGTACACAACAAATTTTACAAGACATGGTAGTCTTTAACATTTTAGGGAAGTAGTTACAGGTTCCGAGGATACAACAAAATGTGCCTCTCTACAGTTCTTTGGCCAGTGGCATCAGATTGCCTAAAAAACTAGGATGTACAAAGATCTCTTCACACACATTCAAGGAAGCAATTACAGGTTGGAGGATACAGCGGAATTCCTCCCTACACTTCTTCGGCCTATAATGTCAAATTTACCCCAAAAAAACCCGACAGTACACAGGATATCCTTCTACACTCTCTTTCTCGACATGGATCAGGTGCACATGTTCCATTTAAACTTTTTCATTTTGCATATTTTACATTCACATGTTTTTTACATTCATATACATGTCAGATCCAAGGGGTTAATTGTATTAACCATTTTAATAAATATATTTCACCAAACATTAATAAATTAAACCATTGAATATGCAATAAGCACATAGCAATGAATACACAGAAAAGTAAACAACACAATGACATACAATTTAACTTGGAAAACCCATAAATGGGTAAAAAACCATAGAAGAATAATCCACTATAGAGAAACATTTTACAAACCAGTCCAGTAACTCCTCCCTCACTTTTACTCCATGTATTTACTCGGAATCCAAATGATTCACATAATCTAATGAATATGACCTACAGGCATATTTAAATAACTTGAAGGGTTATGTCCATATTAAGTGACATGGCACACCCCGATTTAATAAATAGTTAGTTAATTAATAACTAACAAACCTAATCTAAATTTTATATTTAAATAATAAGAATATAAACTATTCTATATTATTTAACTATAAACTAAACATTGTGATGCACTTAATATTATTGTTCTAACACTCCCCCCTAATATTAAGAGGGGATCCACATGCCAACATTACCTATTTGTACAACATGATTTACAAATCCACAAAACCTAGAGGTTTACGCCAACACATGTGCTTTTGAAGGAATTATAACACCTTCATCACATGCTCAACTTACCTTTTGGTACAAAAGGATTTGGAATCCATAAATCAGACATATGATTTAGGCTAAGCATAATTTGTGAGACTACATCTCACCATTTCTCATGGAAATATTCTTATACCGCATCTCTAGGAGCCTTTTATAACACACAGGGCCTCCTTTACAAACAGATGGACATTTCATTGTATTTTTCTAGCAAACTCTATTAGTTTACTTTAGATCATACAAGATTTTTTACAATGCTTTTAAACCAGAGTATAAGTATAGAGGAGAAGGTTTCAATCAACTAGGACGACCATTACGAGATGAAATTTCATGCACACTCCCCCTCAGTGGCAACTTTGAAAGGTCCAGGCACTGCACACACTTGCAGTGTTTTGCAGTACATAATGGCTCGTAAACATATTTATAATATTAATCTCCAGTCTTGCAAAACTAGGAGATCTATATCACTGCAAAGAACCTTCTCTCAGATAACACATATATGAACTTCAATATGATTCATTATCTGAAGTTGAATTGAGATTCTTCAGCAAGAGTAATACAACTCTGACCACCACATAGAAGAGGAATACATTTTTTAGCTTCCATGTGTGTCTCTTCTAATAGCTGCTTTAACCACATGGCTTCTTTGTTACTTCCATTGTACTTCTCTACCTCAGTAGAAGAAATGGAGACTGCTGGTTACTTTTTTATTTCAATTAATACTTCCAGCACCAAAAAACTTGAACACATATCCAATATATTTTATATCTAACACAACATATTGACATGGTTAGAGTCACAATATCCATACAAACGTCATAATAAGAATATAAATATAAATCATTATTGATTTCACTTTTAACCATCTGTAAAATTTAAACACTAGTTGTATAACAACTAACATAACAATATGCTTAACAACTAACCATGTCAAAAAAATATTGAAAAAATTCAACATACTATTCATGTAGAATATATATTAAATGCAATCAGTATTGGACGTCTCCAATACAAACACAAAGGCGTCCCAAAGTGTCTTTTGATATGCATATAATAATATTTTTGTTTCACATTTTAAGAAATGTTTTATAAAAAAACACATATATCTTTATTGTAAGCTTTTTTACAAATGAAATCAGACTTGATAACATATCAGATAATCAAGTTATACAAGAATAATCACAATATTCACTGAAAACATAATCCACTAATTGTGGATACTTCTCATAGAGTTTGCTTCAAAAGATGACATGTAAGCACCTTTCAATACATTCCATAAGCTTATATATGTCATAAATGATCAGTTTTTCATGCAAAAATATGAACACATTTCTATTTTTGAATAAACTATCATAAATGAAGCAAAATTTTAAAATACATATAATCCATTTTGTGTATGTTTTCGATTGTAGCTATTTCTAGTTTATTTTTACTAACTCATCTGAGTTAAATATGGAAAAAATAAAAAAACTCCTTTTTCCAATCAGTTTAGAAAATATACTTTTTATGAAAAATAATTTATAAAGCTATTATATTAGCACTATAATTATTCTCATTATCTTGATTTTAATCTAATTTATTCCATTTCTAATTTTTGAAATTTGACTTGTTTTTAAATTTACAAATCTCTTTCTTATGTCCAAATTTCCCGTAATTATGACATTTACCATCAAAACTAACTTTTAAGTTTCCTGGTTTCTTGTTTTTATGAGGAGTTTTAAAAGTTGATTTTCTATTCTTGTTAATCCTAGAAGGTTTACCTTTTTCTTTCTGACCAAGAAGTGTCTGTGTGGCATTTTCTTTTGAATCAAAATTATTCATAACCTATTCTTTCTGATCAAGGAGATTACTAAGGGTTTGAAAATTTAGAATGTCTTATTCAGATTGATACTTTGAATTCAAAATTGAAATGAAATTTCTAAATTTTTCATGAATATTTAATTGGATAATAAAATAGAGCAATTTATCATGAATCAAATTACTGCTAGATCCATCTAACTGTGACTTAATATTTTTTATTTTTGCTAAATAATTAATCACTTTTTCATCTCCCTTCATGGGAGTTGTCATAATCTCTAAAACCAATTTAATATTTTTTTATAAACGCGTACCTTCGTGCATCGACTCCAATTGTGTCCAAGCTTCACTAGGACTCTCTAGATTTCTTATATAAAGCAGAAAATCATCTTGTACGCTTCGCAAGATAATGGGCATCACCTCTTGTACTTTATGTTGATATGTGGTGAGGTTATCAGTAGTTGCATGTCTTCCAGTAGGAGCTCTCTCTATTCCATTTATAACTACCCATAGTTTGTGAGCCATGAATTCTGTTTTCAATCGAATCTTCCAAATGTTAGAGTTGTTTCCATTCAACATATGAGATTTATCAATTGAAAATTGATTAGACCCTATTTGTGTGTAAAACATAGATAAAAAATAAATAATAAACAAGGATTTGAATTAAGAGTTTTTATAGAAATTCCCCCTATCATATTTTAATCCTCGTAATCGAACATGATCAATTTAAGCCAAAAATGGAGATCCTATTAATTGAACAATCTATACACGAATACGTTAGTATGATATCAAAAAATAAATCAAAAATGTAAGTAATTTTTTTTAGTTTTCAAAAAAATGAAAACAATCTAGTCATCGTTTCGTACAAAATATATCATTTTAAACAAAAGATGATTATATTATTTTTACAAAAAAATTCAAAATAAATAATTTTCACGATTAATATTTTTGAAAAAATAAAACAATAATGATTTATATTTAAAAAATTGGAGAGCTTTTTCTCCTATATTAGTTTGAATCTCAATCAACTTGACCGAGTTAGTTAGCTAACTCGACAAGTTTATATGTCACTAAACCAATTTTACCAAATTATATATTTGATTATACCAAACTAAAAGATACAAACTGAGCTAACTATTTAACAAGGAAATTACAATTTTCTCCTTCTGACTGAATTTTATAATGTATGCAAGATTATCAAATAATATATCTAAAACAATATTCAATAAATAAGAATTACTTATATAACAAAAAATATTTTGAATATTATATATTTCATTATAAATACATAACTTTATGGGAGACAAAGTGACCACATGTTAAGAGAAAGGATCTTTTAAATGTGAGATAATTTCATCCATAAATTACCCCAAGATAACATGTAACAAATAGTAAATAACCTTTAATATTTCAAGTATATGGTAACTTATTTATAATTATTTTTATGAATTCTTAGCCTCTTAATCTCAACAACCTTGGGTCTTTGAATCCATTAATAACTATAGTTTGAAAGCCTAAGCAAAAACATCAATTATAAAAAATTTAAAAAGTGGTAAAGTACACAACACTTCAATGCCATTAATGACTTCTTGGAACAGCATGTTCGAAGCATTTCCATGCTTAGCGGGGTCCCTAAAACTAACTAGGGGACTGACAATGAGAGAAGCCAAACCATATCAAAGTTTAATGCAAGTGACCCCACGCACATCACCACTTTGGTGTTGTTCACTTCGCTACACTTCGCTACAAACAATCAAATCTAGGATCGATAGAGCTTCCAAGAAGTAATCTCCCTTGGGTTGGAGGGCTTTGTTCTAATCGTTGCTAAATTTCAGTCTTTTTGTTGTTTTTCTACTACTATTTTGCTATCTTGTTGCAGTTTCTTTTTTGTTTAGCTTTCTACTAGTAACTATATTTTGGTTACTGTTGGATATAATGCTTTATCAGGATATTGATCCTCTTTTGTTGTCCCTCTATAGATCTATTTGGCTGTTGAGCCATTTTTGTAACAGGGTATAGTCCCTTTAAAACTATTTACCACTAATAAAAAAATATGACCCCCCCTTTTTTTAATCAAAAAAAATATTCAATGTTATAATAGCATGTGAGAAAAGGCATAATACCGGTTAATACAAAAAAATTAGTGCAGCCACAAGGGGACACATGGGCAAACCAAAAGATTAACCACTTTTATTTGCTTATAAAGGGGGCAGTTAAATAAATGTTTTTCACTTGTAATTTTTACTTATTTTCTTGAATTCCTGCATACCATATAAACTATATACAATTTTTTCAAAGATTTAAAAAACTTACCTTAGTTTCAGGGTCTGGTAATGTAATTACTTGTATAAATCTGAAATGAACTTTAGTTTAGGAATATATAACACTAAATGATACACATATAGTTTTTAGATGGAATGATAACTCACTTATGTGCAAGAAGAATTTTGAGCTATAGCCACTTCGATTTGGAGAGAGCAATAAATTTATTTTCAAATTCCAAATGCAATAATGACTTTAACATTGAGTTTTACCAACAGGGGGATAAGTGATTCTAGCCCATCCAATGAGATAAAATTAAAATCCCTATATCTATGGAGCTATTCTCCTATGCCTATGAATTTAACTTTTTTTTTACTTTAAATATATTTTCCGACCTCACATAATGAAAATATAGACATATATGAAAAGAGATACATAATGATAAGAAGTTTTACATGATAGTTTTGCAAGTCGGCTGGTATATCTTCCAATACGGTAAGATATATGATTAAGGGCGTAGCAACCTTTTTCACCTGTGTACATAATCATCTATACCAGACTATGCGGAATGGAAAGGGATGCGATTAAATAATATTTCCAACCAACTATTTAAACTAGCTTCCCAACCGTTATGAGTCCTTAGGATTACATTAGGATTATATTTACCATTTACTTAAACCCGCCCTGGTACCATGTCAAGATCTGAGGGGTGAAAAGGTATTAACCATTTTACCAACTAAATTGCACCAAACATTAGGTTAATTATACCATTTAATAAGTGGAAATATAACACATGGTGCACGAATACATAATAAAATTAAATAACAACATAAAAAAAATTACACAATGACACCGTATGTAACGTGGAAAACCCATAAATGAGTAAAAACCCACGGAAGAATAATCCACTATAGAGAAACATTTGACAACCCAGTCCAATAACTCCTCCCTCACTTCTACTCCATGTATTTACCCGGAATCTAAATGATTCACGTGATCTAATGAATATGACCTAAAATCATATATAAATAACTCGAAAGGTTATGTCCATATTAAGTGACAGGAGCACACCCCGTTTTAATATATAGTTAGTTAATTAATAACTAACAAACCTAATCTAAAGTTTATATTTAAATAATAAGAATATAAATTATTCTATATTATTTAACTATAAACTAAACATTATGATGCACTTAATAGTATTGTTCCAACCATACATGTATCTTTTACATTGCGTTTTTACATAGATACATATTTGACTACTTGATATTTTTCACCTTGTAGGTCTAGTCATATGAGAAACAAGCAGTCAAATGGGGGCAACAACAACAACAATGACGTCAACAACAACACTTCACTGTAGCACACACTATACTAACCATACAGGTACATCACACACATCATTAGCTACACACACGTTTCCACTCTGGGTTCACTCTCAACTCTTTTTTTGTGATTTTTCATCTTTATTTTCCACCCTCCATCATCTTTTTGTCATTCCACGTTTTGTCTAGTCCTTCAGTATGTTTCTACATCACTCTACATGGATTATCAGGTACACATCTCTATCTACTTTATGTTACCAAGCTTTCCACTCACTAACATAAAGTGGGGTAAATGTACACACAAAACCATGCACTTTAGACATTATTTACTCTCGGTCTCATACTACTATTTAGATGGTTTTCGAGTGAAGAAAGAACTAATTAACCCCCATCTTTTGGCCATCTTCTCTTATTTTATTTCATCATTCCTAACCTTTTACACACACATGCACAGTCTTTTTCAGTCATATTCCATTATTTTAGCCTCAACTGGGGTGCCCAGGCATGTATTGGGCCCTAATGGGCACCCTAGTCCCACCAAGGGCACCCTGATCCTTTTTTAACTTTCTTGCCACCTTTTGGGCTCTTTCTAGCCATTTTATCTTCTTATCTTTTTGTTGGTCAGCCATATTGGGGTAAATTACAAAATTAGATCAAGATAACCCTATAAATATAAAGTTATGAGACCATAATGAGGGACCAAACACTATACACTATTATCATCCACCTAGATTTGCATCCAATTGGAGATCATTTACATCCATTAGCTCTAACACAAGGATAAGGTTGGTTCATCTGCATCATGCAAGCATAGCGGGAGGGATTATATTCTATTTCATGCACACATTCTATTACATTTTCTACAATTAGCTATTTCTCGCTACTTCACAAAGTGTGACTGGCACAAGAGTGCCTAGGAAACACTATGTACACACACACATGACATACATTTGGGTTTGAAATGTAGTGCAGCGCTCAGTTAGTAAGCCCACTATTATGGAAGTTGAGGTCAATCGGACCCATTCATTTGTATTCTTCTTTTTTTAGGGTTTAAATACTTCTTTTTTTCTTTTACAGGTCTTCTATGCATCTTGGATTATCAGCGACATCTAGCACAGTGCAGTAGATTTGATGCGACACACAATGATGGTTTCGGACCACCTGTCAGACTATGAAACTTAGTTCCATATCTTTTGCACAAACCAGGGTGCCCATTCTACAAACTACCACAGGTGCCCCAGTCCCTCTCCAGGTGCTCTAGTCTAGCTAGATACCTCAAATCCATCCTTTTTAGGGCCTCTTTATAGTCATTCATGTTTTCCATTTCTCCAGTCACCTTTGTGACACAGTTCAGATCTACCTCTGAATCAACTAAGTCTTTTCCATACTTCTCTTGCATATCAGGGTTTTTACTTTCATTAGATTAGTTTCTTGGGTCATTTTCCATAGTCATTTACTACATTTACATATCGTTCTAGATTAGATTAACTACCCCAATATACCATTTTCAGTTAATCGTTAAATACAAACTATAATATTTGTATAGTTTATATAAAATCTTTGTATTTTATAAATATATGTGTGTGTATATGTGTGTGTGTGTGTATATATATATGTATGTGTGTGTGTATATATATATATGTGTGTGTATATATGTATGTATATATATGTGTGTGTGTGTGTGTGTGTATGTATGTATGTATAATATTTTATATACATACATATATATATAACTAAGGCTATGGTAGATATAAATCTAATCTTGATCTATATAAACCCAAGTCTTAAACCTAGATTACCTAACCTAAAAACTATGCCATACCGCATATATAAAATCATATATTAAAAAATATATATAAACTTATATTGGGGGTGCCCCCCCTCCAAACCACCCCTCTCCTAGCTTGGTGCCACTTGGCACAACTTTCTCGCCTCTGTGAGCCCTCACCCATGCCTGCCGCATGTCTATTGTGTGTGCCCTCTTCACTCTACCACCGGCAGACACCCCCCTCTCCTTTGCACAGTGTATTGTCCCACATTGGGGTGGGGGAAGAGTTTGGTAGGCCCTATAAGCCTATGCGCGTGGGAGTGGTGGTGTGTCTTTGGTCACACCATCCCATTTTGTTGCAATCCCTTACGGGAACAACTCAATATTGAGCTCGGTTTCATCATAGAATGGCTCAACCATGGGTACATACTTAGTCTCTCTGTAGGGCTCGGCCGCAGTGATTAAATAAATCGGTTAGCATATATATGTGGCTTGGTTGGTTAAATTGCATCGTTATAATTTAGAAATTATATGGTATAACATTGGCATGATAACTCAGTGGATAACTCACCGAGTTGGTTAGCCAACTCGACCAAGTTGATAGAAAATCCTACCTAATAAGGAACAAGAGCTCCAAACAAAATTATATATATATATATATATATATATATATATATATATATTGTTTTTTTTCTTTCAAAAAATGGATATATCAATTATTTGTTTATTTTTAAAAAAAATAAGAAAAATTATAAAAATTATTTTTTAAAAAATAGTAAAATTATCGTTTTTATTTAAAAATGATATGGTATGACGACAATTTTTTTCATCATCATTTTGTTATAAAAATAAAAAAATCACTTACATTTCAATTTAAGTTTTTATCATTCTAACATATTAGTGTATACATTATTCAATTAACAGGACCTCATTTGTTTGGCATAAATTGATCGTGTTTGATTACAAAGATTAAAATATGACATAAGGAATTTCCATAAAAACTCTTATTTTAATCCTTGTTTAATGATTTTTATTTTACACAAAAATGGAGTCTAATCAATTTTCAATTGATAAATCTTAGATGTTGAATTGATACAACTATAGCATTTGGAATATTCAATTAAAGTTAGAATTCATGGCTCACGAATTATGAGAAATTGTGAATAGAACTGAGAGAGCTCTTATCGGAAGACATGCAATTGTTGGCAACGTCGTTGCGTATCAACAAAAAGTACAAGAGGCGATGTCCATTATCTTGCAAAGTGTACATGATGATTTTCTACTTTATATCGAAAACCAAGAAAGTCTGAGTGAGGCTTGGGCTTAATTGGAATCGATGCACGAAGGTACGTGTTTGTCAAAAAGTATTAAATTGATTTTAGAGATTACGACAACTCTCATGAAGGGAGATGAAAAAGTGATAAATTATTTAACAAAAATCAAAAATATTAAGTCACAGTTAGATGGATGTCAAAAATGTTTTTTTGAATGGTGATTTAAAAGAAGAAATTTATATGACCCAACCTAAAGGCTTTGAAGAACCAGGTAAAGAAATGTATGTTTTTAAATTGAAAAAATTTGTAAATGGTTTAAAATAAGCTCCTAGAGCTTGGTATTCTAAAATTAATATTTTCAATGAAGTTATTTTTTCTAATTGTACAATTGACAATGATTTATTTGTTAAAAGTGAATAAAATGATATTATTCTCATTATATTGTATGTTTAAGATTTACTTATTACTATTAATTCTAACACTTTAATTATAAAAATTAAAGCAAAATTAATGCAATATTTTCAGATGACAGAATTAGGATTATTGCATCATTTTTTACGCATCGATATATTTTAGGATAAAAATTCTATTGTAGTATCTCAATCACAATATGCAACTAATTTACTTAAAATGTTTAATATGTTTGATTGTAAACCAGTTTCTATTCCTCTATAAGTAGGATGTAAACTTGATCCTAAACCTACATGTGAAAAAGTTAATCCTACTTTGTAGAGGAAACTTGTAGGTAGTTTGATTTATCTAACTATAACTAGACTTGACATTGCTTATGCGGTAGGGATTGTTTCAAGGTTTATGTAGGAGCCTTATCAGGATCACTGGAAGTTAGCAAAAATAATTTTGTGTTATATAAAGGGAACCATTAATTATGGTTTACATTATATTTCTTCTAATAATGCATATTTATATGGATATTGTGATTCTAACCATGTTGGTGATGTGATAGATCAAAAATCGAAAAATGGATATGTATTCAAGTTTGGTGCAGGTGTCATTACTTGGAGCAGGTACAAGCAACCAATAGATTTCATTTCTTCTACTGAGGTAGAATATATAATTGCAATGGAAGCAGCAAAAGAATCCATGTGGCTTAAGAGGCTATTGGAAGAGATGGACATAGAAGCTAAAGGAAATACTCTTTTGTGTGATAGCTAGAATTGCATTGCTCTCACTAAGAATTCAGCTAAACATCAAAGAATGAAGGATATCAAGATACATATGCACTTTATTCACAAGAAGGTTCTCTATGGTGATATAGATCTCCAGTAGTACCCAACTGAAGATGAAGTTACAGAATTGTTTACAAGCCATTGTGTGCTGTAAAGTTCTACAAGTTTTGTTTAATGCTTGGCCTTTCAGAGTTGTTATTGAGGGGGAGTGTGCATGGCAATGCCACCTCCTAACGGTCAACTGATTGATTGAATCCTCCTCTATACTTCTATTATGGTTTAAAAGCATTGTAAAAATATCTAGTATGATCTAAGTACACTAGTAGAATTTACAGGTAAACTGATAGATTTTATAAGTAAACGGATAGAGTTTACGGGAAAATACAGTCCAGTGTGCATCTATTTGTAAAGGAGGTATTTGTGTTATAAAAATCTCCTAGAAATGTGGTATAAGAATATTTCCATGAGAAATGGTGATATTTAGTCTCACAAATACATCTGCTAGCCTAAACCTTTAGGGTTTATGGATTCGTGGATCTTTTTGTACAAACAGGTAATGTTGGCATATGGATCCCCACTTAATATTAAAGGGAAGTGTTAGAACTATAATATTAAGTGTATCATAATATATATTTTATATTTAAATAATGTAGAATACGATATATTCTTATTATTTCAATATAAACTTTATATTAGGTGGTTGGCTAATCTAATTAACTAACTAATTAAATCGGGGTGTTCCCCATCACTTAAGAAGGACATAACCCTTCGGGTTATTTAAATATCACCTTAGGTAATATATTCAGGATATCAAATATCAATCAAATAATATAATATTCCAATGGGAATATGAGAGTAAATCCTGATAAACAGAGAATAGAAGTGAGGAGGGAGTTACTGGATTCGTGGATGTAAAATTTTCTCAATAGTGGATTTATTCATCGTGGCTTTTACCCATTTAGGGGTTTTCCACGTTATATCTGGTGTTCTGTGTTTTAAGTGTTATTTACATTTATTTATAATGTTTATCTTTACATTTAATTAAGTTGGTGAATATATTTCCCCCCCTCATCCTTACAGAAACCATATGGAGGTATCAACATTATGGGGGATAATGAAAAAGAAAAGAAGCATGCAAATATTATGCTAACCTAAGGAAATCATGTAACATGCAATGAACTAAAATGCAATATGCTAACCTAGCATGTCCATAAAATATTAAGATCGCATAGAGCATGTATCAAAGGTAGGAACTACTCTATACAAAATTACAAAGTGAGTTAGAGAACTTACCTGTTGTAGGGGCATTCATTGATCCATCTATCTCCCAAAGGACCATACACTAAGATAGAATAGCTTTCAAGTGGAAAAGGGGAAACAATCCATTCCTATATCACTATAGTTGGCCCAAAAGTGCAAGAAAACCAACCCAAGCAAGAAGAAGCTCCAATCCAAGATTCGAGATGCAAGAAATACAGAATTTGAGCGAGCATGTGCAAGTTGGTGTAGAAGAGAAAAGCTAATGGACTTCCTTTTTGAAAATATGTGATCTATTAATGTGAAAATAATATTTGGGGTACTTATACTAACATTATTGCCCATAGGAAAAGGCATATGTAGGGAATTTAAAATTACACCGACACAATCAGCCACGGGTGATGGCGTTAGAAAGTGTGGAAAAAATAAGGGGAGATGTGTAAGGAAACATGAAAAGAAAGGATGATGAAAATGAAAGAAATAGGGTCCTGATTAAGAAATATGTCGGAAGAATGAGGAGAAAAACAAGAAGATGAGAGGTAAAATAAGAGGAATATGAGAAAAAGAAACACACAAATGGGACTAAAAATTTTTCCCTCTCCATGTGTGATTCCTAACCCAATGGTTAAGTGAATAACCATACCCCTATCCCAGAACAATCCCCTTAAGGGACTTGTTCTAGAGATAGATGCATCAACAAACTCTAAACTAAAAAGATCATTGTTATTAACAGGTATGAAAATAGAAATCATAAAAATTTAGGTGTATACACCTCTCCATATACTTATCCCCTCTTATAATATCCTTCTCCCACACCACCCTCCCTCCTTGTCTCCCTTTAAATCCTTATATCTCTACCATTATCATTATCTATCCCCCCATCTCACACTCCCCCTTCCTCTCCAACCCTCCCTACATTTAACTCTCACATTACACCTCTTCTCCCTATCCCTTAATATCCCCCTCCCCATCTCCCTCTCCCTTCCTCACCCTCACCCTCCCTTTCTAACTCTCTCATTCCTTCCATATTTCTTTATCTCCCTCACTCCCATGCTCGTACTCCTTACCATCCCACTCTCCCTCCCTCTCACCCTCGTACACACCCTTTCCATCCTCCTTCTCATTTCCATCCATATCACTCTCTTTACCTCCATTTCGTTGACCCCCCCTTCTCCCTTCCTCCATTTATATCCCATTCACTCACTAATTCTCTCCCTTTACACCTTTCTCCCTCTCCCTCTCCACTATTTCAGTATCCCTTTCCCTTCCCTCACCCCTTCCCCTCCCTCTCTTCCTCCCTTTCCAACCCTCACATTCTTTCTCCTTCTCTCCCTCTTCCACTCCCTCTCAATCTCCACCACTTTTACTCTCTCTCCAACTCTCACTCCATCTCCCTCTCTCTACCTCACTCGCCATATCTATCTCTTATGTCACATTTATCCCTCTCTCCATTTCCATCTCCCTCTCCATCCCTCCTCTCTCCATCTACCTTTTAGCTCATGTGTCACTCCCTACCCCCCTCCTATTCTCCCTCTCCATATTTTTACTCCTCAATCTCTCCCCCTCTCCCACTCCCTCTTTACACTTCCCACTCACTCTCTCCTAGTCTCCCTTACCCTCTACCTATCCCAAAACCTTCCCCTCTCTTTCTCATTCTCTCCATAATTATCAAGGCCCGAATAGGCGCCCCGGCCCCGCGTGCTGCCATACCAGATCAAGCGCCATAGCGGCCCGGCGCGGGCGGCCAGTTCTACGCCCACACTATCCCGCTTATCCCTTGCACTCCGACCGTCACGTCTAGGTGGCACCCGCCAGGGCGAGCCAGCGCCACGGACTGCGCCGCAGGCCCGCAGCGTGAGCGAGAGGGACCGGCAGACAGCCCGCACCAGAGCTGCCCCGGCGCAGACGCCCGGGCGCGCCAGAGCGCGCGGGCCAGGCGAGCCCCAGCGCCCAGCACAGAGGGCGCCCCGACACCCGCGGCCGGGAGCGGCAGCGCCCGACCGAACCGCGCGCACACGCCCGCGGAGGCCAGCCAGAGCGCGCGGCCGCGCGCGCGACCCAGACCACGAAGCCGAGAGGGAGCCCCGAAAAGAGAGCCCCGCCCACGACACACGGCCAAGCCACAGGGCGCAAGCGATACGCCCGGGAGCCGCGCCAGGGCCCGCGACGCCTCTCCCCCTATTTCTCTTAATTATTATCCTTATCTACTTATCTCACTATCTCCCTCACCCTCTCCTTTAATATACCACTCACCCCCTCTCCCTATCCATCTCCCTCTCATGCTCCCTTTCACTATCCATCTTCTATCATCCCTCTCTTACTTCTCATCCCTCTACATCTATCTTTCTACCCTCCCAATTTCCTCTTTTTTCTCCCAATCTCTCCCTCCCTCTCATGTGCTCCCTCTCACATGCTTCCTCTTTCCCCTAAGATCCCCCTCTCACTCCCTCCCTCTCCCTCTCCTCTTATTCTCCCATTATCCCTCTCCCTCTCTCCCTTATCTTCTCTCTCTCTCCCTCTTTATATCCCTATCTCCCCCTTAGATCCTGCTTCCCAAATATCTATCTCATGTTCCCTCTCCCCCTTTTCCCCTCCCAAACTCTCCCTTTTCTATTATGGTATTACTCCTTATTTCCCACTACCTCTCTATCTTCCTCTATATCTCTCCCTCTTCCCAACCTTAAATTCCCCTCCCTCGCCATATTATTTCCATCCACCATCCTAGCTCTTACTATCATTCTCCATCTCCCTTTCTCTCTTATTCTCACTTCCTCCCACTCTCTACGTCTCATTTTCCCCCCCACTCTAAATATTTCACTCTCATCCCTCCATATCTCTCCCCTCCTACTCTCTCTTCCACTATCTCACTCCCCCTGTCCTATTCCTACAAGCCCTCCCACTTCCATTCAACCTCCCTCTCCTTATCCATCCCCCTCTTGTTTCCTTCCTCTATCAATCTCTACATCTCCCTCTCTCCTTATCATATGCTCCAAACTCCCTCTCCCTCTACCTTTACTACCTCCCACTCTGCCCCTCCCTCCATATGTCTCCTTTTGTACCACTTCCTTTACTTCTCTACCTCTCACATTCTCCCTCTTCTTATATTCCTCTCTTTAGTCATACCTTTATCCTTTATTCCTCCTCATCAAACTATTCATATCTCATTACCTCATTCCTAATCTACAACTCTTTCTCACCCTCTCCCTCTTTCCCCCCTCAACCACTCCCCCACTCTCTATCCTTATATCTTGCTCCACCTCCATCCCCCCTCTCTCTCCTTATACCACCACCTCTAAATCCCTCTTCTTCTCTCCCTCCCTCTCTCACACCCTTCATCTCTCCCTTATCTTGATTCAATCCCTCTCTCCCTCTTCCTCAATATTCCCCTCCCTCTCACCCACTCTCTTTATCTGGATCTCCCTCCTTTACCCTCATCTATTCATATATTTTGATCACCTGTAATACGTGTCAGTCAATATAAAATATACAAATCAATTCTAATTAATAAAAATGGGCTTACGCTAATACTAGTGAAATGAGGACTATCATGAGTTCTCTCAAAGAATAAAGTGGGTAAACTTACAATTCTAAATCTAAAACTTGCATGAAAACACTTGGAAGAGATTAGTTATTTTGGATGGTTAAGGGAGTTACCTCAGTAATATCCCTAACCATTTAAGGAGATAAAAGACATGTTATTTGTACAAAAATGACAAAACAATGCATAAAAAATGAATGATATTCCTGACTCAATCACAAACCAATCACGACTGTAATTCACCAAAAAATAGAAGAAGGTAATAGGATAGTCACGGGTGTGATTAGAACTTGCATTGAAATATCATCAAAATAGTGATGTTGTGAGGTACACAAGTCCTTTTTGATCTTCCTTCTTCTCTCTAAAACCTTCAATACCTAAATATGTGAGCAAAGAAGAAAAAACCTCAAGTATAGTATCATGTGCATCAAGATTCAAGAAGATTGGAATCAGGGAGTGGATTTTATATTATATTTTTTGGGTGCATAGAAGGTTGTGATAGATATAGTTGAAATGTGCATAGATGAGTGAGATGATAGGGTTCCACATTGCATTGGCACGCAAATGGGTAGGTGGGATGGACAAAATTAAATGTGAGTGTGTGATGGTTGGTAAATGAGTGATGTGATGAGGTGTCTTTTATCACCTTTTTGTGGGTTTATATATATTTTATTTATTTATTGGGGGATTATTTAGTTTTTACGAGTTATTATGTTTTATAATGTTTTTATAATTGTTGGAATAAGATCCCTTATGTGCAAGGTGTGTTTTATAATGTCTACATGTTGCCCCTTTCTAGATTGCTTGTTGTAGCATATTAGATGCAACAAAATAAATGAATACTAGATGGGGTTCATATATCCCTATGATAGTGGTTTCCACATACATGGTCTTAGTTGATTGAATAGATAGACAAGAGCCTAGAAATGTGATCTATGGGCCATTTTAGCTGAAGTCTATGAAGGGATCAATAGATTGATTTAATGAGGTAAAGACTATTGATTCTATCGACTAAGGTAGGTGATGATTTAATTTCATAAGATTTTATGAGAAGGTTATTTATATAATATTCCCCCCTCAAGTGACATATTATGGAGCCACAAGTTTCCCTAGCATAACACATGAAAAAAAGTGGCAATTGATAAATGATAGAAAGTAAACCTTGGTGAAGGTATGATGATTAAAAGCAATGATATTGTTTCCCTATCCATGTGAAGGTGAAAAAATTTTGTGTGATATGTATAAGATTTTATGAAAGTTAGAGAACATGAGAGAAGTGTTGCCCCATCCCAAAGTGATGAGAAATGATTGTAAGGTAAATAAATTAAGAATTTATGGTTAATAAAAACTATGTGGAAGGCACCAAATTACCATGGATTTTCATTCCAAATGAGATGGAATGAAAGTGTTCAAGTGAAATGGTTATATTGGTGGAGTGAAAGATCTATGTCGGTGTATTACCATGGTTGTGTATTTGTATAGATAAGGTTTAAAATAATATCATGGGTAAACATGTGATGAACAAGGAGTAAGTCATAAGATAATGAGTGAGATAAAAAAATATCTTGAAAAAGATATAAGCATTATAAGGTAACATACTATCTAATAAACAATTCTTGATCATGGATGTTATTCCAAAAAGTGGGAGAAGAAATATAGTCGAGTATTATCATTGACCACACCCGCTGCAATAATAGTATCATTATGCAACTCTCTAACATAAACTAGATTTGGATTGTACTCAACTCACATGACCTCACCAAGGAAATTAATTCGGTAAACTGATAGGATATTATTTGATAGTGATGGAATAATTAGAACATTATTGAATGTTCTTCCACTCACTTCAACAAACCCTCTCTCAAAAACCTGTGTAAAATAGTTGTCATCCAATCATATAGGGGACATGTCACATAGCTCCAAGGAAGTGAACTTTGTGTGTGAAGAGGCCTTATGATGTGATGCTCTATAATCAATAACCCATGTAGGATTTCTTAGAACAACTGTAACTAGGTCTCTCCTCTTTGATTTCTCCTTCCCTGTTTATCTCTCTTTCCCTTTTCCATTTTCATTTGTCTAGGAGGATTCATGCCCCTAATGAATGATGGCGTGATACCCTCACCCACTTCACCCCAGGTAGTTCTTGCAGCTAGGACCCATACCCACTCATAACCTTCGCGTTTACATGTATCATTCAAAAAAATGTATTTCATCATGCTTGTCCCCACATCGACCACCTAGGCCATAGTTTAGTCTGCACTCATTGTCTTGGACTTAATACCCATTAGCAACAGGAAGTCACCTGTGAGTTTGATTTTTAGGTGCGACCCATTTTGATCCTCCTTGTTCTCATAATCCTTATCCTCTCTTATCCCACAATTACACTGCCCCTAATAACTACGAGATGTCACGATGACCATCCCACCTAGGTATACACATACTATTATTACAAGCCCCCATCTCAATAAGCTTGTCTTTCTCCATTCTAGGTATGTTCAGAATCTAAATTGTCCAAGGAAGACTTATTCTCATGTACCTCCCATGGTGATTCAGGTGGTATCACCAGGTACAAATGGAAGACCACCCACACCACAAGGTCAATACAAGCCCCCTTATGCCACAGGATGGAAAGAATCAATTGATCATCCATAACCTACTAATGACCTCATCAATTTCAATGATGGAAAAGATGCAGACACTAGAAGCATCGGTGAATAATTCTTGTGCTCACGTCATAGTTGTCCTCACCTATGATGAAATTTGTAATGAGCTCTATTCTACAACTCATCCAATATCCTTATGTCATGTTTCCCAAATATTCCTTCCATACAGTGGGAAATGCCAAAATTCAACCACTTCAGGAGTAGTAAAGAAGACCCACATATGAACATTTACATTCCTTAAAACATGGTTGTTACTTGCATAGTGCCCTGTAATGATGCTCTTACTTTTGAGGACTTTCCCAATGTCCCTGATAGGACCTGCATTTGGACTGGTAAAGTGGTTCTACCAAGATACTCATATTGATCTCATTGTAATCAAGTACTCCTCGAGAGCCTTCCTATTTTGACTTTCCACTTCTAAGAGTTGAACGGTGTTAAGAAGTTTAACTATGACATACCTTTATTCCACATGACAGTGATGACAATGTTGTACTATCGTGTGACTTCATCACTCACTTGGCATAGTACAACCCCTTGACCAGTATCACATTTCTAATTACCTATAAGGCACAAGACCATCACTAACTCTGTAGAATAGTCCATTATGAAATTCCTGTAAGGTATTACATTCATACAGCCCATTTGGTACGGTAGACTAATTAGTTGTAATCTTATCAAAGTTTGAAGTTTAAACTCTTTATGACCACCTCTATACCATTTACCTTGTGTGGGGCATCACTTATTGATTATCCTACCATAGTGACCAGGGGATAATGGCTCGGACACCTGTATTTAAAAATCACTCAACCATGCCTACAACCTTACACTCAGTCATGCCTCTGACCTACATCACCCATGTCACTAGCACCTAAATCAACCCATTCCATTGTTTCACCATAATCTTCCCTAGCTCCATGGGAGAACTACATCGGCCTGAGACACACCTTTTTTTCCAGAACTATCGTAGGTAGCACTCTAAGGGCATCCAGGGCCAAATTTGGAGGTTTCCTACTGGTCGAACACATTTACTTATTCCTGACATAAACTGTTGAGGTTTTTTAGCTATGCTCGAAACCTTTTAAAACCCAACCGTTAATTCGAGGTGGACACCTTGTTTGACACCTATGCAATATCCCCCTCACACTTCAGAAACTCTGATAGGCCCAAAAAGGCATGAAACTCCTCAAAACTTCACCACTTAACATTTGACAGCTTGTGTGCCCATTTTCAAGGTTATCTACAACTTGATCTTTAGACAAATAGCAACTTGAGATCAATATCACTCATGTCAAAACTTTCTACTCGAATAAACAAGTTCATGTGAATCTATTAATATGCTTTATCCTTTGATGTTGAACTAGATTGTTTGCAAGAGAAATATAACTTTGGCTATCACATAGAATATTATTTCTCCCTTTGACACTCATATGCAGTTCATCCAATAGTCTTTTCAGCCACATAGCTTCTTTTGCAACTTCCATATCACTTTTATACTTTGCTTTCGTAGAAGAGATAGAAATTATTGGTTTCTTCTTGCTAATTCAAGTGATGACACCTGTACCCAACTTGCAAACATATCCAGAAGTAAATTTTCTATCCACATCATCACCAGCATGGTCAGCATCACAATAGCCAAATAATTGTGCATCATTACAAGAAGAATAAAATAGACCATAATTAATTATTCTATTAATATATTTCAAAATTAGCTCCAACCTTGCAATGAACATTTAAACGTGCACAAATACCTGCAATGAAGAGAGGCAAGAAGAAAACAAGCAAAAAAACAAGCAAGGATGGACAGATGCATCACAAAACACGTTTGTTGTTGCTCCAGAAGTTTGCACAGAACATCATTTTAATGGTAAAAGGAAAAAATACCATTACAGAGCAGGGGAGGAGGTTTAAACTCCATTTTCAACCCTAGGGAAGAAAATAAAGGAGAGCAGAGCAGTAAAGATGAACAACCCTTTGAAAAATGAGCCAAATTTGGCTTTTACAATGCATGGTTCGAGCCCAGGAGAGAGAAAACGTGTAAAAAACGTGGGAGCCATTCTTCATTGAATGAAGATGCATTAAAATAGCATGGGCATCCTTACAGACTCATGCCCTGACATTTTGGCCATGCTGGAGAAGAATGCGACCCATTTTGCATTAAAACTAGTTGTTGAAACGTCATTTCTAGCCATTACCACATGCCAGAGATGTTTCTTGATTTTCTCTCTCCAAACTAAACCAAAATGCAAGATTAACCCTGGAATCATGTATAGAATTTCACCATATTTCCATTGATATAAATAACGTGAAAATCTGATCTCTGGATCAAAAGATATGGCGATTTGAAGATCTAGGGCAAAAACAAGCCAAAATCGGATCAGCGGGCAAAAGTTTGAATATTTGACCCGTTTTGGTCTTTGGAAAAAATATTGAATTTTTCCCACGCTCCACCACTTGGATGACATGTGTTAGGCTCTGATTGGATGTGGGCCCTTCCTGACCATTTCCCTTTGTTTTTGCCTTTGGAAAAAATTTCAAAATTTTCCCGCCGGGCCGATGAGGTGAAGACACATGGCGGGCACTGATTAGACACGGGCCTGTCTTTCCTAAATTTTTCGCGGGTCGCTTCGACATTTTTACTTGGACACATGTCAAAACCCCATTGGATGTGGGTTTGACCCCTCCAAAATTTCCTTGCTGGCTTTTCCAATTTCTGGCGCCACCTGGACATGTGGCGATATTCTATTGGCTCGCAATAAGGGGGCGGGCTAAAACACTCCTTTTGGATTTTTGGTGAAACACTTAGCCAAATTTCCAAAAAAAAATTCCTTTTGACACGTGGCATGTTTTGATTCATTCGTGGGCCTCCTTGTTGTCTTTTATGGCCTTTTTTCCTTTCCGTGTCCCTCGCGTACTTTTGTCCCGGCTGTCCCAGACGAAAATCTCCTGCTTCGGCTGATTCAGGCTTCCTTGTTCCTGTTTACTGCCTTTTCACCTTTCCACATCTCACGCATCCCTCACGTAATTTTGTCCTGTCTGTTCTGGATGAAAATATCCTGCTTCGGCCGATTCGGGCTTCCTTGTTCCTGTTTGCGGCCTTTTTGCCTTTCCGCATCTCACGCATCCCTCGCGTACCTTTGTCCTGGCTGTCCCAAAACTGCGCGAAACAAAAACTTGATGATTTTCCTTGCTTTCGGTCGTTTCAGCTTTTCACGTCCCTCCCGACATCCCAACTGTCTCATGGACTGCCTGGGACAAAAATGTCTGACTTAGCCAATTTTCTTTGTTTTTTGGCCCAAGCTCGGTACGACGAACCTCAGTACGACCTGAACTGGTTTAAAACAGTCCTGCAACCTTATTTTTTGCATTTTTTCCATTTTTTCTAACTCATTGGGATTTCTTCTTGGATGGGAGAGTTAGAAAAAGGCCGAGGGGACCCCAAAAAAAATTATTTTGGGCCTTGAATCAATCTACTTGCTCGGGACTGAATAACTTGATGCATGTTACCAAAATTACCTTGAGGGGTGAATTTTGGATAACAATTTTGGTGACTCAGAAGGGTCATCTACCTGCTGGATGAAGTTACCAGTTACCTGAAGCATCCATTGGGCATGGAGTCGTGAGTTGTAGCCTGTAAATTGATCTAAACTTTGAAAACCTCCTCTCTAAGCCACTTAGAAACCCACTGAAATGGACTGTGCAAGAGCAAAACCAGCACCACAAAAACTATGTACAAAACTGAAAATCATACATGCTCCAAATGGAACATGTAGAGTGTGCACAAGCACTTCTTTTACTGAAAGCAAAACTACCTATCCTACTCTAACTGGAAGCAAAAGTAAGCTAAACAAACCCTACAACTGGTTGTGCAAAATAGCTTCCTTTCTTCAAAATTGGCAACCATGCAACTGATTTGGCATTGAACATGGTTGATTGGATGAATGGAAAATCAACAAGAAGCTGGTCTTCCACCCAAATCATCAAGGTATCAGCTGAAGGCAAATTCAATACCTCTTTTAGTTGTTTTGCATCTGGATTGGAGAGGTATGACAGCTGATCCTTGGTTCTTTGTAGCTCATCCTCATGCTTAGGAGCAAGCATGACTGGTTGTGACTTCTCCTTTGACTCCAATGAATTCAAATACCTTATTGGGCAAGGTATGATCCATTTGATATACCCATAGCTCTTATTTTCAACTCCAAAAATGGAGTCTTCTTGTAGACCTTCTTGGGTGGGTGATGTGGAAGCAATGGTAGGACTTTTCTACCCCTTTTCTTCCTCCAATGAAGAACATGAAAGATTAAAATCTTCTAATCTTTGTTCCAAAGGGCTGCTATAAGATGCAGGCTGCTGCAAATGAATGCTCTCCTTCATGACAGCAGGCTCAATTATTTGGGACGTGGAAGATGAAAGAGAGAATGGTGGAAACTCAACCGGTTCTTCTTTATCAAAACAGTCCTCCAAATCTGACAGATACACTACCTCGTGGTTGTCCTGCTGCAAATTCTCAACTTCCTCCATGGTGTCCTCTTGATCTGTAACTTGATCATCATGGTTTCTTTCATCCTCCAACATTTATTTTGAGAGATCAAACTCTTCTTCAGCACTAGAACTTGAGAGAGATGAAGTAGAAAGAAGAACCGAAGGTTCTCCTGTAGCCTGCTTTGTGCTCAAAGCCCTTGGATCTACAATTTTCTCCTCCACAACTAGAATGTTCTCCTCTTATTTTGGATTTGGAGCAGTTTCTTCCTCCTCTACTACTTGAAGACAATCTTGCTCTTGATAGAACTCTTCCTCTAGCACGAAGTTTGTTAACTCAAACTCTTTGATCTGCTGCTCTAGAGGACAAGTTGGAACTATAGGATCTTCTTCAGAGCTTTCTTCCTCCATGGCTGATTATGTAACTTGAATTGAATCAGCATTCTCTTCAAATAGAATGCTAACATGGACACTACTTTCTGAGCAAACTGATTGCTGATCTACTTCTTCTTTTTGCTCTTCTCCTGCTGCAGCAAATTCAGTCCTAACCACCACTTGTTCTCCAACTCCAACCTATTCTGAAGGCTTAACCATCAAGGGGATCTTTGTCATCCCAAATTTAAGAGCCCAACTCTTCAGACTTTGAATTTCTTCATCTTTGTTTGGCTTTTGTTTTTGTTGTTGTTTTCCTTGACTGGCATTCTGATTTTTATCCTCCCAACATGGATTTGGGAATGCAAGAGGAGAAGTGGATTGTAACTCAATTGATTTTGCAATTTTTTGTGGTGGTGGAGGAGGTAGAAACTCTTGTTTCTTTGGAGGATAGTGTATTTATTTTAGCTCTTGTGGAGGGGATGATTATTTGGAAGGAAAGGGGAAAGAAGAATTGAGATGTGGTGGGAGACTAGGGAATGGAGAAATGGAATTAACTCCTGGGGCAGCATTGACTGGATTTAGAATTTGAAATTCCAAATGAGATGATGCTGCTTGAGTGATGGGGTAAGAAAAACCAGATGATGGTGTAGGACTTACCCATTGACAAGGTTGTTCAACACCAAGTGTATAGGCCACTATTTCTGCTGTCCATTATGCAAGTTGGGGCAGCATCTTCATCATAAAGTCCAGCTTCTCCTGAGGGCTGAAGTGTCTTGGAAAAGGGCCTCCCCATGGACAAGGAGTCCTGCAACCAATTCTGAAAGACTTCATTTGAGCTGTTGCTCTTGATTGCACCATTTTTGCCTCCATCTTTTGGATTTTTTCCACAAAATCTTCATCTTCCATTTGATTGTTTTCATTGCATGCGTACCCTTGCTCTTGATGTGCTTCACAACCAAACTGAATTTGGTACTGTTGCTCATATGGGTAGACATGCTGATTTTGAATTTGATCAAAATGTTGATTTGGAGGATTTGTAAAACATGTTGGAGGTGTGATAAACTACTGTTGTAAATGTGAATTCCATGATGGAAATGAAGTCATGATTGCACAACTTCATGGAATGGAAAAGAATGAAAAATATGGAAAGAAAGATGGATGGAAATGGATGGAAAATGGGTCTGCAACTCAGAGAACAAGTTATTTACCAGATGGAGTCACCAGATGTGCTTTTGACAGTGCCTCCAAAAGGCTGAATCTTTAACAGGAACACACTAACCTGTCAAAGATAAAGTGGAAGACCTCTAAGGTCCCACCGGGCATGCCAAAATTGTTAGTGCAAATCAGCAGCACCCCCTGGATGTTGATCAGATTTCTAATTTGATCATTCTAAGCATCCAGTGTGATTGCACAACATTGAAACCTCTCTCCAAGTGTGGGACTTGCAAAAATGAGAAAGGAATCTCCAGAGAAGGTTGGTTCCTCTTCCTAAACTACCTGCCATAAGTTGTTCCAGTGCAGGCAAGCTAATCTAATCCTAATCTAACCTCCAAAGAGACATGGAGAGAGAGAAAAGAGAAAAAAAACAAAATCCTACACTAAAACGGTGATACACCAGAGAAGGAAAATGCTAAACATCTATCAAAACTACTATGAACACAGCTCTAACCTTGCAATGAACATTTAAACATGCACAAATACCTGCAATGAAGAGAGGCAAGAAGAAAACAAGCAAAAAAATGAGCAAGGATGGACATATGCATCACAAAACAAGTTTTTTGTTGCTCCAGAAGTTTCAAAGGATTAATAGCCTTAAAAACCTAAAAAACCCAAAACATTGGGTGTTGACCGACGTTCAAAGGATTAATAGCCGATTGCAAGTTTCAGATCAAAGTGTTGAGATGTCCTAATGTACTGAAAACCCAAAACACTTGTTGTTAACCAAGGTTTAGAGGTTTTATCACATATTGCAAGTTTTTTATTTGTGCAAAAAAATACCAAAAATGCTCTAGGTTGGGTTTTTTGACTTGAGGATCAACCTGCAGATCACAAAATGCACAGACGAAAATAAAAAATTAAGGAAAACCTGATATATTGAAAAAATGTACGTCCTCCATAGAAAATAATAATTTCTCACCAAGTATCTCAAAAAATGCAGAAATGGTTTTTGATTTTATTTAGGAGCCTGATATGGTGTGAATTTTTTAGATTAAATAAAAAATCCTTCAAACCCTAAAAATGGCTGAAATCTCCTGTCACAGAACTAGGTCGTGTTTTCATTTGATTCTAAGGTTTTGGGACCTTATGAATTTAACGGCCCTGTCCATTTTTCATGTAGAGATTTTGGAGGAAGATATTTACATGGATTTTCTAGAAACCCCAAAAAATCCTTGAAAACCTAAATCAATGAAAAAACAAATACCGAATGAGCTATAATTTTAGATATCACACATAGGCTATGGAATTTGGTTATCAAAATCACTTTAATACCATGTCAAAGGGGCCATAATCATGGATTGGGACTAGATAGATTGAATTTACAAAACAAAAATCTATGTGTAGTAGTGAGATCCAAAAGCACTCAAAGGAAGAAAAAATATTCATTCATTTATTAGTATTCATTAGCCAAAAGATTCATTTGAGGGTACATTATAATGAGAAATTAGGTCACTTAAATAGGTGGCTAACTCAACTCACATTTAGAAAAATGACTTAAATTGCATTATCTAATAACCTATGATTAACCTAAAAAGGCTAATTAGACCCTATATGTAAAACCATATAGTGGAAAAAATCCTACACCATATATATATATATATATATATATATATATATATATATATATATATATATTGGATTTGAAAGATGTTTATTTGTGTTTGTTTGTGTGTGGGTGTTAATAATGAGAGTAAAGGATGTGTGAAGAATCATGATGTTTTTCAAATCTAGGCCAAATGAAGAGATGTGGAATGTTTGGAGTGCATAAAATATGGAAGTGGAGATAAATGAGACCCCCCAAGCCTTGTATGGGTTAGGTGATTGAGAGACATAATATATAGAATAAGATGATAAATTATTTCTATGATTAAATAGGATTATATGATGTGGATGATGAGTGAAGAAATGATGCCAAATATAATCCATAAGACAATAGTGAGTGGTGGGTTTGATTTTGGAGATGAAGAAAATAAGATAAATGAAAAGTGTGTTAAATGTGAGATAATGTCAGGTAGATGAGGACATGAAAACATATCAAAGGTAAGGGATAAAGTGATGTGAAGCATGGTGTTACTTATGATGTTAGGTGGATGAGGATTAGAGAAAAAATTGATGTCTAGACAAAGTGTGTGAGCCATTGATGTTTCCATGTGATTAATGGGTGTGATGAGAGCATGTTTACATTAAATAGGAGGTGATGTGCAAGAAGTGAGGTTAAGTGGATGAGAATGTGGAAAACAGTTCAAATGATGTGGGAGTGTAAGTGGTTATGGAGGATCCTTATGAAGAAAATGTGATAAATTATGTGAATGGAGGACCCTGTAATAAGAAGGGTTCATGAATGAGTGATGATGGAGGAAATATTGTGCATGTGGAATAATTATCTAAGAGAGGTGAATATATGATAGGAAGTGTATGTGAAATTCAAGGAATATATGAGAGAAAAATTTGATATATATGAAGGGTAATATCTGAAACAAGAGTTCAAATGAGTGTAATAAATGATTTGTGATGTTATGGGGGTACATGAAGTAAGAAGGATGCCTAAATGAGTAACGATTGAGGCATGAAGTTTTATATGAAATAATGTTCCAAGAGAGGTGAAGCAATGACAGTAAGTGTATGTGACTTGTAAGGAAGATATGGAAGAATAAGTAGATACAAATGACATGCAATAGATTTAAGAAGATTGTGATTGAGTGTAATAGATTGTATAGGATGAAATGGGGGCACATGAAGTAGAAAGGGTTCCAGAAAGAGTGATGATTTAGGAAATACATTGCGTGTAGAAGATAGATCCAGAATAGGTGATAAGTGGCACGATATGTGATGAATTGCATGGGATAGATGTGGCAAGTGAATGTATGATAGGAGGCTTATATGACCAACACTAGTGATGAAATAGGTGATGTAGAAGCAAAAAATGGATCAACGAATGACATAGATGGTGGTAATGTTGAGGTTTTTGGTGATAATGTGAAGAAGGAATCGGAGGAATATGATGATGAGACCACGTCCAAAGTGGAATTTTTTTCCAAAATTACACCTCCATACAATTTTTAACAACTCATCTAAGTTAGGACTTAGATATATTTTTCTCATAAAATTTTCCGAGTGCTAAGTTAGTCTTCCACAGATTATAGTCACGCAGTGTTTTTTGGATTCTCTTAACCCACTAAACAAGGGAATTCTAGCTCAACTCTTAGGAATATTATTGATGGAGATAGTGCTTCACATAGGTTTGTTAATACTTTGCATAATCGTGGAAGTTAATCTTCCATGGAATCAAATTATTCTCTCACGAGTTAAATTAAATTCATAGCACTATAGGTTTAAAAGCTCATGAAAATTTATAAAATTGGCTAAGGACAGGATCCGCGGAGTGGTGACATGGAAAAACACAGTGTTATGTGGAATTGGAAGGTATAGAACTCAATGGAGTTTGAAAATTCCATGAGAGTAAGGTTAGTCCACTAGAGAAATCCATGATGTAAAAGGAAAAGGTGTTGCAAGGCACCACACAACAAAGGAAATAAATTTAGAAAATGACTAAGATTGGAAATTGTGGAAAACTATCCCAATGTTCTGTGGTTTCTCAAAGAGACACAAAATGAAGGAACATAGTCATGGGTAAATTGTCACGTAGGAAGAAGGAAATACCTTTGTAGCATAGCATGAGCATTAAACAGCTAAATGTGGAAGCATTCAAGTTTCACAAAGTAAAGAAACTCCACAGTGAAGGAAGGTAAGAGTGGTGATTTAATACATTATGGGGATCAAAAATGACTTTGTGCATCATCAAAAGAGTGTGAAGGCCGCAGGTGATAAATATAAATTAACTAATATATAAGTTAACTAAGAACTATTTAATCTAATCTAGGAGGACATATAATGTTGTAAATAACTAGGTAAATGTAGTAAATAAATATGTAAATGATCTAGAACAATGTATGAAAGGAGATGCTAAAACCCTAATGTGTAAAGGAGGAAGGTAAATGACCTAGATAATTGTAGATGACTATCACAGAGTGTCGTAGATATGACAAGAAATTCTAAAAGTAGGAGCAGCTACAAAGAGGTCCCAAAAATAGTAGATCTAGAGGATCTGAGTGGACTAGAGTGCCTAGAATAGGACTGGAGCACCCACAGGCACTCTGGTCTGTAATATGGGTGCCTTGCTTTGTGAAAAATATCTAAAACTAGTTTTTGTAGGTTCGTAAGCTAATTTGTAACCTTCACCAGCTATCATGCTAATTTTTCTGAATTGTGTTGAATGCTCCAAATATTCCAAGATGAATAAATTACCTGCAAGAGACCAAAGAAAAGTATCAAATCCCTACAAAAATAAAATATGCAAATGAATAGGTTAGACCAACCTCAGCTGCCACAACAATGGTATTACTAAACTGAGTGTTTCTCTACATTTCAGACCTAGATGTAGTTTGGGTGTGTGTGCATGTCATGTCCTAGGTGCTCTTATGTCAATCGCACTTTTTGAAATGACGAGCAATAGCTAGATGTAGAAAATGTAATAGATGTGTGCATGGAATATAATAGAATCCTTCTCCCTATAAAGTGTGATGCATATGTCCTAGCTTGTGCCTTGATGATGGAGCTATGTGGATACCAATGCAATAGATGGATGCAACTCTAGATAGAGTGATAGTAGTGTATGATGCTAGGTCCCTCATTATGGTCTCATAAATTTATATTTATAGGGTTATCTTGCTCTAATTTTGTAATTAACCGTGAAAAGGCTGACCACATAAAAGATAAACATAAAATAATGGCTAGAAGAGGCCCAAAAAGTGGCGGGAAAGTGCTAGAACGGTCGGCCACCCCCAGGTAGGACCAAGGCGGTTATGGGCTCCCCAGTACTAAATTTTGGCACCCTAGTTATGGCTAAAATAACGGGGGATGTGTGAAAATGGATGGTCATGTAGGTGCAATAGGTCACAAATTATGAAATAAAATAAATAAAATGGCCAAAGGGACAAGGGTTAATTGGTACTTTCTTTGCTCAATAACCTTCTAAATAGTAGTATGATATCGGGATAACTAATTGTCTAAAGTGCATGATTTTGTGACTACATTTTACCCCACTTTATGTTGGTAACTGAAAATCTCGGTAACATAAGTAGAAAGAGATAGGTACTTGATGTTCATGAAGAGTGTAGTAGAAATGTGTTAAAGGACTAGACAAATCATGTAATGATAAAAAGATGGAGGAGTGTGGAAACTATAGATGAAAATTTTGCAAAGAAAAAGTGATGAAAGTGAACCTAAGGTGGAATGCATGTGTGTAGCTATCACAATGTGTACCTGCATGGTTATCAAACCATGTTTGTTGTCATGGAATTTTGTTGTTATTTTTGTCTCTTGTTGTTGCCCCCATTTGACTGCTTGTTTCTCATACGGCCAAAGCTACAAGGAGAAAATGATCAAGTAGTCAAATATGTATGTATGTAAGTGTAAAAAACACTATGTAAAGTATGATAATGTAAATGGAAAATGTAAATGGAAGTGTAAATGGAACATGTGCACTTGATCCATGTCGAGAAAGAGTGTAGAAGGATATTATGTACTGCACGTTTTTTGGGCGGTCTCACGCCACCCTGGCTGAAGAAGTGTAGGGAGGAAATGCTTTGTGTCCTACAAGATCTAACCACTTCTGCTGAAATGTGTGAAGAGATCTTTATAGTGTCCTAGTTTTTTGGGCAATCCAATGCCACATGTCAAAGAAGTGTAGGGAGGAAATGCTCTGTGTCCTCCAATCTCTAACTGCTTCCTAGAAATTCTAAGGACACCATGTCTTGTAAAGGTGGTTGTTTATGGGGTTCGTAGACTGGTTTGAACCCACTCGTTGAATATAATTGAATTGAATCGGTGTAGAATATTTGTGTTAGTATGTAGAAACCCCCAAATGATGCCCCCCTCTTTGGGGATGCATGTGACATCACTGATAGGAGACATGTCACCCCAAAAGAGGGCTAACCGCATGTACATTGAAAATTGTTGCATAGAAACCAAGGCACACACAAACAATATGTTGGGGTGCGGAGCCTATTTTTGGTATTCTCAAATCAGTATTAAAGTGTGAAGTTTGAATTGGGAAGATGAAAGGTTGTGACTATTTCTTTTCCAGCCATGGGAAGATGAAAGGTCATGACAATTTCTTTTCCAGCCATGGGAAGATGATAGGTCATGACTTTCAAACTTCTTGGGTTAGGGTTTTTTGAATTTTTAAAGGATTGTAATCTTATAAATAGAGGTGTAAGGGTGTCTTGAAGATATCTTGTGTGTTCAAGATGTCTTGAGTCTTAATGATCAAGAGGTGATTATGAGTGATCAAGGTTAAGCAATTGGGTGTCAATTGTGGTCTTAGATGTGGTTTAACATCTTTGAAAATTTTGTTATGAGTAGTGATAGCTGTGAGAATTGTAGCTGAGAGTGTTGTTTTACTCTTGTTGATAATAAAATCTGAGCAAGTTTTTAGTGGGTGTAGCCCACATTGGGTGAACCACGTTAAATATTTTCTTGTCTTCTTTTATGCATTGTTTAATTATGATGTTATATTTTTGCAAGTATAGATTATGCTAAATAGTTTCCTAATGCTGTGATTTGAGGAGGAATTATTTCCGCATATTTATTCTCTAATTTCCTAACAACTGTTATCATAGCTTTGGTGGGTTTTTTCTAAAGTGGTGAATCATAGGGAAAGTTTTATCTTGAGTGGGAGCTATGACAAATGAGGGAAGATTGAGGGTTAATAAGTTCAATAGGTAGAACTTTGGTTTATGGAAGATGCAGATGGAGGATTACTTTTATCAGAAGGACCTACATGTTCCTTTGTCTGGAAAAACAAATAAATACCTACAGGGATGTCAGATAAGAATTGTGAGTTGCTGGATAGAAAGACAATATCGGGGTAATTCGGTTATGTCTTGCATCTTTGGTTGCTTTCAACATATCGTAGGAGAATACCATGGAAGGTCTTATGAGTGCATTGGGGAAGTTATATGAAACACCCTCTACCTCTAATAAAAAAATTTTGTATGAAAATTTTATTTAATATGAAGAAGTCTGAGAATGGTTCTGTTGCTGATCATTTAAATGGATTTAACCCGGATTGTGAGTATGTTAAACTCAGGTGAATATTGACTTTGATGATGAGGCCATGGATTTGTTGAGTTTATGCTCCTTTCTAGATAGATGGGACAACTTGGTTATGGCTGTAAGTAATTTGGTCTCTAATAATTAAAAGTTGAAGTTTAAGTATGTGATAGGTGTTATCCTAAGTAAGGAAATACAAAGGAAAATCATCTGGGGATTCTTCTAATTTTGGAAATGATTTGACAGTGGAGAGGAGAGGGAGACAAATGAAACAAAAGGAAAGGTAACCGTGGGAAGTTGAATGATTGCGGAAGGTCAAAGTCCAAGAGAAAGTTGGAATGTTGGAATTGTGGGAAGGATAGTCATGCTAAGAAAGATTACTGAGCTCTTTGGGATAATAAGAACAAGGAGGAGGAAACTAAGGAGGTAAATGTGGCAACAGGTGATGTTGGTCAAGATGCCTTAATTATTTCTTTAGATAATATTGACGAGTATAGGCTGTTAGATTCAGGGGCTTCTTTCCATGCCACCCCACATAAACATTACTTTACTGAGTTTGTTCAAGGTGATTTTGGACATGTATATCTTGGTGATGATGAACCATGCAACATAGTAGGGAAATATTTTGTTCGGGTAAAAATACATAATGAGAACACATGGTTACTTAAGGACGTTAGGCATGTGCCTAAGTTGAGGTGGATCCTAATGATGTCTAGTGGTGATCAGCTAGAGATCTTGATTCTTAGTACAGATCAAGAGGTGATCAAGAGTGATTCTTGGAAGGTTAAGCAATTGGGTGATCAATTGTGTATTGCAATGTGGTAAGAACATCTTTGGTAATTCTTTTGTGAGTTCACTGAGTGGTTGCTGATGTAATTGTAACTAAGTAGCTGCAGATTGTGATAATGTAACTCTGTGGCACCAGAGACTCGGTCATATGTAGCCCACATTGGGTGATACCACGTTATAATATTTTCTTGTCTGCCTAGATTAAAGTGCAGTTAGATTTAGACTTCTATGAGGATTATATTTATGGACAAGTATATATTTGCTAAATAGTTTCTTAAGGTAATGTGATTTACCAGGAAGGAGGGTAATTGTTTCCACAAATTTATTGCATACTAGATGTCTGGGGGCAAGCTAAGGTATCAGAGCTATTGGTGGTTCATGTTATTCTGTCACTTTCAGTGGTGAATGCAACATGGAAAGTTTATCTTGAGTGGGTAGCTATTACATATATGAGGGAAATATTGATTTTTTTTAGAAAAATCAAAAGATGAAAAACTTTGGTTGAGAATGGAACAGGTCTGCAGATGGAGGATGTACTCAGGTTAGATCACAGAGGGGAATATTGTAGCAATGAATTCCTTGATTCCTGTTTAGAAAATGGGATCCAGAGGCAAATCTATAGGTTTCAAATACTCGGATGAGGAAAATGGGAGTTGTCAAAGAGAATGAGAAAGGTTACTTAGGAAGCATGCTAGGTGCATGAGGTTGCATCTTCGGGCTACTTTCACTCATATCACAGGAGGAAGACGGTATGCACAAGGTCTCATTTAGTGCGTTGGGAAAGTTATATGACAGGACCCTCTATGGATCTGGATGGAGGTATACCTGAGGAGGCTTGGTCTGGTATGAAAAAGTTGATTACTAATATCTTATATGTATTTGGATATGAGGTATGTGTTGCTGATCATTTGAATGAATTTAACACGATAGGACCATGCTAAAGGCTCATTATGAGAAATTGACCTTTGATGGATGATGGTCATGAATGACTTTGATTTTTTTCTCCTTGCAGTCTTAAAAATAACTTTATAGTTTTCTTTGGTGAGCTAGAGATATTGTAATTAATGAAAATATTCTTGTATAAAAATCATTTGTAGGGATATATAAGAGGATTCTTAATTAAACCATTACATAGTGTTAGAGGACATTGTGCCATATCAAGGTGTCCAAGGTACCAGTTCAGGTGACAACATGCTCCATCTCATCTAGATCAGATACCTACTCTTCACATTTGACCCCATACTCAAAAAGTGATATTAGGAATGCAATTCTATGTTCCTAGAAGGCAACCAATGTCAATAATTTACTCCATTCATTGAATGATTTGAAGTTGATTAACAAAAAGTGGAGAGTCATAAGTCCTTTGATGGAGTCATTGTAGAGTGGATGCCATGAAGAAGTGGGAGAAGGCCATGGATGAAGAGCATAGATCTCTTATGGATAAACTAGACTTAGGATATGGTGGAGCTACCCAAGGGAAAGAGAGCATTGCAGAATAAGTGTGTGTATATAATCAAAGATGAAGATGGAGGCAGAGAAAAGATACAAGGCCCAGTTGGTGGTTGCAAGGGATTTGCACAGAAGAAAGGTATAGACTTTGATGAAATTAAATTTCTCTAATGTTGTTAAAATCAGACTTCTATTAAGGGACTATTCTTGGTTTAGTCTGCAGTAGAAGACCTGCACTTAGAGCATATTGGATGTGAAAACTACATTCCTTCGTGGTGAGTTAGAGGATGAATTGTACATGCAGCAGCCATAAGGTTATGAGGTCAAAGGGAAGGACTCTAGGTTAGTGTGCAAATTGAAGAAGAGGATTGTATGGCCTGAAACAAGCTCCATGGTAGTGGTACATGAATTTTGACCTATTACCATGCAGGAGCAGGGTTACTCTGAGGTGTCACTCAGACCATTATATGTACATCAAGAAGTTTAGTTTATGGTAGTTATATTATTTTGTGCCTGTATGTGGATGACATTCTTGTTGCAGGGAAGAACATGCAAGAAATAAAGGTACTCAAGAAGCTAGCTAGGTGACTCCTTTGTCTATGAAGGATTACCTGGGAGCAGCAAAACAAATCCTTGGTATGAGAATAACTCCTAACAGGAAGGAGAGGAATCTGGTGTTATCTCAAGAAGAGTACATAAAGAATGTCTTGGAGAGGTTTAGTATGTAGGATGCAAAACCAGTTAGTACCCTCATTTGGTCTTAGGTCACTTTAAATTATCAAAGGAGCAGATTCCCAAGACTAAGGAGGATAAAATCGTAGATGTCCAGGGTACCGTACTCATCAGCAGTTGGTATCTTGATATATGATATGGTATGCACTAGGCCTAGACATTGCCCATGTAATGGGAGCAGTGAAAGAGGTTTATGAGTGATCCACGTAGAGAGCACTGGCAGGGGGTGAAGTGGATCCTTTGGTATTTGCCCCAGAGGGACCATGGGAGCACCATTGTGTTTTAATGGATCAGACACTACATTACATGGTTATGTAGATTGATAGACATGGTAAGATATTTGGAAAGCATGAGGAGCATGAAAGATTATTTATTTACGGTTGGTGATATAATGGTGAATTGGATTTAATTATTACAAAAGGTTGTGGCTTTGTCAACCACAAATAGTTGAGTATGTTACTACCATAGAGGTAAGTCTAAGGAGATGATTTGGATATAACATTTTCCCCCACTTTATGATTTGGGTCATAAGCGAACAAGTTGGGAGACTACACAGTGATAGTCAGAGAACTATTCATTTAGAGTGAAGAACCCCTCTTTTCACTCTTAGGACTAGAAGCACATTCAGTTGAGATATCATTTCTTTAGGGCAGATTTGGAAGAAGATAAGTTGAAGATGGAAAAGATTCATACCAGTCAAAATCCTACAGAAATGATGACCAAGGCGGTCACAAGGGAGAAGTTGAAGTTGTGTTCAACTTTGATTGGCCTTCATGGTGTGTTGTTGATTGTTGTTTTTGTTGCCCCCAATTTGACTACTTTTTCTCAGTAGGAACAATCTCCAAGTGGGAGATTTTTGGGGTGTGGAGCCTATTTTTGGTCTTCTCAAATCAGTACGTGAAGTGTGGAGTTCGAATTGGGAAGATGAAAGGTCATTAGAACATGTACTTTTCCTGATCCATGTTAAGATGAAAGGGTCATAGATAGGATATCTTTTCCAGTCCATGGGAAGATGAAAGGTCATGACTTTCAAACTTCTAGGGTCAGGTTTTTTTGGACTTCTTACAGGATTGTAATGCTATAAATAGAGGTGTTAGCGTATCTTGAAGAGATCTTGTGTATTCAAGAAGTCTTGATTCTTAGTGATCAAGAGGTGATCAAGAAGTGATAAGAAGCCACCCATTGGGTGTCAACCCCTGAGCTTGTAGACCGCTCCGTTTAGAATCTTTGCCGAAGGACACCATGTCTGAGTTAATAGCTGAAAGCAGACTGTGAGAGTTCGTAGACTCTTGTCTGATGACTCACTCACTATGTGTGAAGTTCTTGGTGTAGATATCGCACATGTGTTAGTAGAACCACCTCAAATCTTATCCCCCCCTCTTTGGGGGACACATATGATGACCCTATGAAGGAAAATGAGGCCCCAAAAAGAGGACCTTCCACTGCTCTAACAGTTGTAACCAACTCAGCCCTATAGGGGGGAAAGGGAATTAGTTCCACAGTATTTGTTCTCTAAGGTGCGCAAAACAATGGGATGGCTAGCCAAAGACAAGTGTTAGTCCAAACATGCATGCATGCAGAATACAGTGTAAAAGCTACAAAAATAGTATGTAAAAATACTAAACAACGTTAGTGTAAAAATGCAAGAAAACAAGGAGATTGCCACACAAGTCAGGGTTTCAAACATGGGACATCACTCACGATGTTCACAAGAAACTTAAGGACATCATGGCCATAAACAATAAATTCAAGTGTGAACATAAGAACATAGGGAAAATCTCTGCAAACAATGGAAAACTACGTAGATAAGTAAAAACAAACATGTAGTTATAGAAACATGTCATCCTGCAAAACAAGTGTTACTATACGTGAAACACCCGTTATCATGTTAGAATGAATAACCAATATGTCAAAGCATGTGTGTGAATAATTATTGTAAATATGCTAAGTACAAAATGAAACAATAACACCTATATGAGATGAATGCGAATAACCCCAGTGACCACTATAGTAAGGGTAGAAGGCGAGCATCCATGCAGTGTGTAGGATGTACTTGTATCTATGATCATACTAATAAAAGGTTATGAACGCACATGTGTGGATGATATATAAATAATGACATATTGGAGCAAATCAAGCTAACTATGTGGTAATAGAATGAGCATGCAAAAACACTAGTAAGCAAGAGTAAATGCTACCAAGACAATGCAATATGGTCGTGGATGGATGTAATGAAATGCAATATGAAATGATAGCAGCAACATTCCCCCTGAGAGTATGGAAGTGTATGTAGTGAGGTTCATTTTTTTCCCCTCAGCAGTCAAGAATGAACAATAAATGAGAGTGTGTCATCACGAAATGGTCGGGTAGTGTGTATATCGTGTCTAGCGCATTGTAATGAATGTGTATATGTGTAGTGGTGATGATATGTAACATATAGAAGAAATGTGTGTGGAACATATAGCCTAATCGTATACTACTGTAAGATGAAGTATGGAGTGATGATTTATCCCTAAGCGTATATCACGATGAGATGAGTGAATGAGTGATGATATAGCACTACGCATATATCACTATGAGATGAGTGGATGAGTGATGATTTAGCAATAAGTGTATATCTCTACAAGATAAATGATAAGTAATAGTGATGTAACCTAAGGTGTATACCACTACAAGATGATAGAATAGGTGACGATTTACCCTAAAGTGTATGTCACTAAGCTAGAGATGGCGCATGATAAAAGGTGGAATAATACAAGTATGATAAGTGTAAGTTCCATTTGATTTGTAAACCCTTAGCAGTCGAGTATGGACCGATGAACTAAAGTGCATAATAGGGTGGTGAGTGCAGTGCATAGAATAAAATCTAGTTTAGATGACCAAGTGACGGAAATGGTATGTAAATGTGTGGTATGTTGAATGGGATGGTAAATGTGTAGGATGTGTAATATGTAATGTATAAAATGCAATGTGATAGGTGTAGGATAGACTAGTTAATGTAAGATGTAGTGATGACATCTAAAGCTAGACTCATATGATAATGTCGACCTATCAGTAGTATGTAGAACATAGGTGATGTATAAATGCATAGAGTGAAATATACTAATGCCATAGGATGAACAACACATAAAATGACTAATGATGAGAATGTAGTATAATTTATAATGTAGAGTTAAGTGTAGAATGGACAGTTGAATGATGTGCGATATGCGTGAATAAAATGTAAATACTGTAGTTCTTATAGTGCATTGTGTGGAGTTTAGTGTAAAGTTAATCCCTCAACAATCAAGTGTGAGTGTGAAGCACAATAGTCTATCATCAGTAAATGGTCAGGTAGTGTGTAAGGAGTATGAATATGCTATGAGATTGATGTATGAGTATGTAAAATGTGAGGATATGAGTGTGTAAAATGATAAGACTCTAGTGGGTACTGCTAAGATGCTATGCCCCCCAAGTGTATGCTAACATGTAGTGACTGTGTCATAAATTATGTATGAGGGTAATGTAGAATTATAGATTTTGTTTAATTGAGGGGGCGATTATGTGCATTAAAGCCCCCCCCAGATGTGTGTACTTATAGGTGGTGATGTAATGAAATATCTATGGTAATGGTGACATGAAATGAGGTTCCATGCCATTGTGGGAGATTATCCCTCAACAATCATGTAAGAACCATGATAAGATGAGTAGGGCCAACACAATGGTAGAGATGACAAGGTTCACCCACCAGTAGGATCCAATTTACGACGGTGGTGAAACCTTGTTGACCAATGTTTACATTATAATTAGGTGGTGGTGGTGTAAGTGAAAATGTATCATAAAAATTAGAAGGGGGATTAGTTGCTTTGATGAACTTAATTGGTTGGAGTTTATATTTGAGATAAGGCCATGTTTTATTGAGCTTTAAAGGAGGTCACTTAGGTGGAATTTGTAATTCTATAGACGACTTGGTAGGAGGGATTAGTGAACTAACGTCGATAGGTGGTTTCTTATAACATGCTGGAGAAGATAGCTACATCAGAAATAGGAGAAGAAACAACATGCTGGAACTAGGAGAAGTATTTTCCTGACTAGGAGAGAGAATCATTATGCACATGTGAGTGTGTGAGTGACTGTCAATATCACAGCATGTGATGAATAAGATAATTATCTATAAATTTTGTAGGAAATATTAGAACGAGGCTCACTAGTGGCCGTAGGATCTTTCTTAGATTCATCTTGACTAAGTGAAGGAGGAATAGAAATAGGAGACCACGTGGGTATATTATTTGTAGGTGGGCATGTAATATGATATTTTGCAGTGAATGAAATATAGTCTTTGACACTTAAGATGTTTTACTCTACATGGTGTAAAACATAGCAATCATGGTCATTATGCCCATTGATTCGATGATAATGGCAATATGGATGATCTGTGATACTTTGTTAGGCAACAAGGAGGATATTAATAAATAGATGGTAGAGTGATCAATTGATGATTAAGAAGCTCAGTAAGAATGTTCATGTGGCTTAGCATTGCGAGTCAAGTGTGAGAGGTTCTGGTCGATGGCATAAATTGAGGTTGAACTATATGACATGTACTGGACATATATTGCAAATAAGATGTAGAAGGAGCACAAACATGCAGATTGAGAAGCATCCCTAAGCTGATGATAATTCAGATCTAAGAGATGTGATTGTGGATTCCATAGCTTACATAGAGGATGTATGCAATTGAGAAATATCATTAAGCTATTAGATTTCAGAGCTAATGAAATTTGATCTATGAAATACAAAGATTACATAGAGCTTGAATGTGATTTGTAGAATAGATCCTTGAGCTATTTATTTTCAGATCTAGGAGATCATGATTGTGGAGTCCATGATAGAAAGATTTTGCCATGTAAGGTTTGAATCAATGTCTAAGACCTGGGTAGGTAATATGTTGATAGGAAGACATCATATTTTACAGGGTTTGACAAAGAAACAATGAAGCATAGTACTTTATAAGATGTGGTGGCGTATTGTTAATCAATTAATACTTGGTGTCTAGAGACTTTTGGAAAACATCTTGACAAGCAGAATATCTCATAAGTATATCAAATATGAGAAAGGTTGACCTTTGACAGAAGAAGAATAAGGATCCTAAGCATGAAATACGTAGGGTTCACTAAAATGATTTACATGAAATTAACTAATATCTATAGTTAACTAAGAACTACTTAATCTAATCTAGGAGGACATATAATGCAGTAGGTAAATGTACTAAGTAACATGTCTTTAAATTAAATATGTAAATGATCTAGCATAATGTATGAATGGAAATGTTAAAACCATAATATGCAATAATGAATTAAGGAAGGTAACTCAGACTTATTTGATTACATATGACTGTCCAAAGAGTGTTGCAAAGGTCTGATTAGGAAATTATGGGAGTAGAAAAAACGACTGCAGAGAGGTACCCGAAAAGACTGGATCTAGAGGATTTGAGTTCACTAGGGTGCCTATAGACTAGGACTGGAGCACCCACGGAGGTGCTCTGGTCTACAATTCTGGGTGCCATGCTCTTTGACAGAAAAGCTCCAAAACTAGTTTTTATAGGGTTGCAAGGTAATTTGTAACCTTTGCCAGTTGTCACACTAATTTTTCTGAACTATGCCAAATGCTCCAAATATTCCAAGATGAATATATGATCTAGCAAGAGACCAAAGAATAAGTATCAAAACTCTAAAAAAATAAATATGTAAAATGAATGGGTCAGAATTGACCTTATCTACCACAACAGTGGGCTTACTAAACTGAGCGTTGCACAAAATTTTAGACCCGGATGTAGTTCTAGTGTGTGTGTGTATGTGCATGTCATGCCCTAAGTGCTCTTGTGTCAGTCACACTTTGTGAAATAGTGATGCAATAGATATATGTAGAAAATTTAATAATATGTGTGAATGGAACAGAATATAATCCCTCCCCCTATAAAGTGTGATGCATATGTCCTAGCTTGTGCCTTGATGATGGATCTATGTGGATACCAATGCAATAGATGGATGCAACTCTAGATAGAGTGATAGTAGTGTATGATGTTAGGTACCTCATTATGGTCTCATTAATTTATATTTATAGGGTTATCTTTCTCTAATTTTGTAATTAACCCCGAAAAGGCCAACCACAGAAAAGATAAACATAAAAATGGCTAGAAGAGGCCCAAAAAGTGGTGGGAAAGTGCTAGAACGTCTGGGGTGCCCCAGGTTAGACCAAGGCACCTATGGGCACCCCAATACAAAATTTTGGCACCCTAGTTATAGCCAAAATCACGGGGGATGTGAGAAAATGGTTGGGTATGTAGGTGCAATAGGTTGCAAATTATGAAATAAAATAAATAAAATGGATAAAGCGTCAAGGGTTAATTAGTACTTTCTTTTCTCAAGAACCTTCTAAATAGTAGTATGAGATCGAGATAAATAATTGTCTAAAGTGCATGATTTTGTGACTACAACATGAAACCATGTAAATCATATCAAAAAAGTGGATTGCGTACAATATTTGTGCCTAATTTTAAATCAAACACAACCATTTCACCAACCTAAATTTAATGAAGTATGGGTGTCATTGTCCTCAACTTGTAAATCTGATGGTGTGTGATTAGATCCATGTTAGGTGCCCATACCTATCTATAGACATCAATTTTATTTGGTCCTTTGTGGTTGAATCTCTTGTTCGTGCCACTCTCTCTTTCTCTCTTCTTCTTCTTTTCTCTATAACTATAGAACTCATTCTTTGTAAAACAAGATCCACTTTTTGTTATAACGACACCATGCCACAATGGTGGTCAATTTCCCATGAGTTTCAGGCCTCATATTTGGACTTTGCGATGCATTTTTTGCCTTATTCCATGAATGTAATGGTTTTTTCATCCTTTTAGCAATAAAATCTAATGTTTTGACTTTCTTTGTGCTCCATACTCATGTTTTATTGTGTTATTTCCATCTATTCCTTCTTCGGTATGTTGTGTGTGTCGCATTTGCAAGTTTATCTATTTTTGTGTGTTATAAATGTATGTGATGGGTTATTTGTGTGGTTTTTGGTTTGTGTCATATCTTTATTCCCTTCCCTCCGACCTTTTGTTCTTTCTTTACCTCATGGAGAGTGATCACCGCTTCTTTTCTGGAAATATTACCTTTGTTTTAACTTAGTTTATGTTTTCCTCTCTCCTTCTCTCTCCTTGGTGACTTAGATGTGTTATAATAGTCTTATCTTAGGGTTAGTTTTAGTGCTTTTTTAGATAGGTAGAGGAGCCAGCCTTCTCTGGATGTTTGTCTTAAGATGCAAGTCCCACACTTGGAGACAATACTATGTTGACCAAAAGTAATAATCTTCCACAATAAAATCAGGGTGTTAGTTGTGTGCCCCACTAGGAATCACATGATGATGTAGATGATGAGACACAACGGGTGCATGATGATTGGGTAATATTGGGGGATTATGAGTTGACATATGGATAATAAGTGGTATTAGTATTGTGTGAAATTATTGGATTATTATTAAAATGTGGAGGAGATGAAGGGTCAATATTAATGCCCCCTTTATCCAAAAGGTCTTAAATGATGTTGCAGAATTAGGGACATGAATCAATGCAATAGAATTTGGTATGATGGTATGAACAAAATTTCATAAGAGGCACGCTAAAATGGAAGTGGTAGTATACAAGCGAGGGTGATGAGATGGGAAGAAAACAACTTATGGAGGAGAGAAGAAAGTGACTTAGTCAATGGAGTGAACTTGCGAGGGGGTTAGTGTATACATCAAAATTGGGTCACACTCCCCTTGGTCCCTTTTTGAATAGCCAACTTAAACATATTCACCTAACCATGACCCTTTTTACCCCACATTAATATTAGTTTAGTTATTTACAATTAAAGTAATACCCATGCTCACTATCATTCATTAATTAATTACCTTAATTAGAACTAATTTCCACATCACCTAGACACTTAACCCCACCACATCACCTAGAAACCTCATCACAAACCTATTCTTAGCATATTTCCCTTTTACTAGGACTCAATATTTACCCACCTTAACTAACTAAGACTTAGTCCTACCTACCTTAATGAAACTAAGACTTAGTTCAACCTTAAAATCACATGCCTATTCTTCCTCTAACCATATTCCTACTTATCTAACTACAACAATCCCATTTTTATCTGCAAGAATAGACAAAACTAGTCAAGAGATTGCCAAAATCTGTTAATTTTAGTAAACCTAGGATTTCCCACCTTAACCAACGTTGATCAACCCTAAACCGATGTCGGTTACCATATATTCATTTTGGTAACCTTATTTGTGAGTTTGGCCATATTCTCAAGTTTTGGATTGAAGGAGATTTACATGCAAGAAAGAACCATATCCCTTTTGCACATCTAGATAGTCATAGCCAGCACCAAGACAGATCCGAAGGTATTTGCATCCACGGTATCATTCTGGGAAACACAGCTGCGGCACCGATCACTATTGCATGAATTAACCATCATTAGCATTCAACCATTAAACCTACAACACCAATAAGTGTACTTATAACCTACATCATTTCATCTTTATTCAGTTTACAAATTTTCTTCACCTCTGTTTATCAGCCTCCATTTATATTTTTATCCCACCAATCGTATCTCTCTATGAATCCAACCATTCCACCACCCACGATCAGTTTGATCACCCATTTCCCTGATTCCTTGAATATCTTTGAGTACTCCCAGCACCTCCACATACTTAACCATTCTCGTTACCATCTATGTTTAATCTCAGAAAAAACCCCCAAAATAAAGTTTTATTGAGTTTTTATCATCCCGCCTATACCAACGTCAGTTATCCATGACCGTCGTCGGTTCTCTCTAAACCGTCATCAGTCATACTTGACCAACATCAATCTATATATTTGGTAATCCTACCAATAACAAAAACCTAATAACTTACACCCAAGTAACCCAAACTACCCAGAATCTGACCCCTAACATGTTCCAAGCATCCTTGACTACCTACTCTACTTTCAGATCTGATCATAACCTAGCATGTTATATTATATTTTCTTATTGTATTTGGATGAGATACCCAAATCATATCAACTACAGTACGATTTTGTTTATTTACATTATTTCTTACATTAAGTTGTATTGGACAGTGGGTTGACTGCCACCAAGGAATTACCACACTTCCTGGATCTATCATACGCTAGGCAACCCACTGACATATACTATTTAACTCTCTTTTGTGGTCTTATTTTATATTTCAGTTAGTTCCTCCTAGCCAAAAGGAATCTCTCACAGTCAGCATTAGATCAAGAATTCAGAATGCGTGTAACGACCTTTAAACTGACCATCACAACAAGTATTCCTACTTGGCCCATACCCTTATCTGTTTCATCAAATCCACAAAGAAAATGGTGAAACATTTTAGCATACTCGATGGAGCCCATTAAGGAGCGAGATTGAATCCTGAAACTTGGATTCCTAGGAGAAATATGTGTGTGTTTTTTCCTATATGAAGAAACATCCACATTAATTTTCTTCTCTGGAATCATCCCCCTATTACTAGCTTCTAGAAGCAATAAAATTTTTGGTGCTTTAAAAAGAATACTTCTTTCTTCCAAAAGTATTGGATTAGTGAAAGAGCATCCCTCTGAATGTTCATCACTTGCTACCCCTAGAATATCACATGGTGGATTACTGGTTCCTTGAGAGTGAACTTGCATGGATACCTTTTGAAGGCTGGTGCATTATATCTCACATTAAAAGGGCAACCTATGATGCTAGAAAGTTATGACCAGCTGATGAATTGAAACTTGTACTTGCGTAGAACGTACATTAGGATTTTGTTCTATTTACGTTATTTCAAACTACACATTGGAAGTTTTATTAAATCAGTGGGTTGAACAACATGCCACCCAAAATAAGCTACCACACTGATCACATGGATCTAAGCATTGACAGCTAGGCAACCCAGCTGGACATATATTGTTTAGTCATCTCTTCAGAGAAAGGTCCATCCCCGCCAAAACATAACCTGAAACCTCACCTTTCAGGTAGTTCCTCCTAGCCAAAAGGAAGTCTTCTCAACCATTAGCATTGGATCAAGAAGTCATGCGTCAGTCACGCAACGATAGCTTTAAACTGACCATCACAATAGGTATTCACTCCTTAGCCCATTACATGTTATTCTTAGCTTTCATCAAATCGACAAACGTTTTGACGTGTGAAATCGTATTATACATTAGGTAGTTTGTAAGGATTGAGACTCCATGAATCCTACCACCCACCTCATAGATGTAGGATCAACCCCCTATTTTCTGAACTGTGTGAAGAAATTCATCACATACCTACCAACGACCTCGTTAAAATGCATGACTTGAGAAGATGCAGACCTTAGAAGCTTCTGGGTTATGACTTCCGTAATTCCTTAACTTATTATGAAATATGTAATGAGCCTATGCATCCATCTATTCCCATTCGCCCCTACCTTTTGCATTGAGAAATGGTGGTTACTTCAATCGCTTGAACAGTGAGCGGAGGATACTGCTTTTGAAAGCTCTTGTGCTTTTTGAGAAACATTTTGAGTGCTACAGTTATCACCCTTGATGTTGTCTTGCTACTTGCGAGAACATACACCAAATGTCCTGGTCATTGACCAACTTTGGATTGGTAGCAGGGAGACTGGACCTCAATTGATGGTCAATGTATGTCACTTTAATGAAGTTGTCCTCAAGCTTTCTACCACCTGGTTCCCCTTTATGGCAACTGTTAGTGCAAAATCACAGCACCCCTGGACGCACATCAGGCTTCTAGGTTGATGTTCAGGCATCCAGTGTGATTGCACAACATGGAAACCTCTCTCCAAGCGTGGGACTTGTGAAACTGAGAGAGGAATCTCCAGAGAAGGCTGGTTCCTGCTCCTAAACTACCTGCCACAAGCTATTCCAGTGCAGGCAAGCTAATCTAATCCTAATCTAACCATGCCAAGGAGACAGAGAGAGAGAGAGAGAAGGGAAAAACAGCAAAATCCTACACTAAAACAGTGATACACCAGAGAAGGAGGATGTTGAACATCTATCAAAACTGCCATGGGACAAAGAGAGGTGAGCAATGGGAAGGATGGACAGATGCATCACAGGGCCCAAGGATAGATTTCACACAGAAAATGTCCAAAACTCCATGAACACAGCTCCAAACCTGCAATGAACATTTAGACATGCACAGATACCTGCAAATTTGGTGGGAGCAACAGAAGTACACTTCAATTGGAGAGCCCTATTCTTCAGTCTTGTAAAAGCTTCTTACACTTCCTCCCATAAAACCTCATACAGGTTTCAATCTTTCTCGTCCTATGCCTACATGGTATAAAGAACATGACTACTGTAATTATCATCGTGTCAAAGGCCATAGTGATGGTAACTACATAACTTTCAAGAACATTGTCCAAGAGATGATAGATAATGGAGACCCTATCATCGACACCTAATGTGCTAGTAAATAAAAATTCACACATCTTTAAAAATTCATTCCCTAATCATAAACCGATGTCCAATCAAAATAGTGAACCTTCATCCAACGAAATCAATGTTTGTGAAGTCCACTCGGTTTTTATATCATACCAACCATTCCTAAAATCCCACCTATTTCATCTATTGTGGAAATTCTGGCACAAGCTCCTTTACCCACAGAGGAGCATAGATATTCCACTCTTTCACCCCCAAAGGATTTCCCTTCATCTCTCCCTTCTCCCATGAAGAAACCCACACTTTCTACCATGTCATTTCCACCATCTACCTCACAGCCTACCGAACAGTAAACTCTTTTAATTCTTCCATCCATAAAAGAACCATCATCCCCTTCTCCTCCACTAAGGGAGAAGTCTACATCACCCCACCTATTATCTTTCCTACCCGTGGGAGACTCGTCAGACTTGCCACTACATGTTGGGAGCAATCCCCCCTCAGCATCCCAGAACCCCATTGACATGATCTCATCTCTTTTACCTATAATGTCTGACGATATCCAATTCCCTGTCTCACAGACATATTTTACAAGGATCGCCACCAAACCAATTCCATCTTCTTCTTCAGTAGTCCCATTTTCATGGTTGGCCAATCGCTTGGATTACGTCAATAATTCCATGCACTGGGGATGTCTTCAGCTCCCCTTTTCGACCCAAATGCAAATGTTTCCTGAAGATACTTCCATAATCTACCCAAGGGTATTTTCAGAAACTAGGTCGGCATTGACCATTCCTATTGAAAGGGATTCTTCATCATCATCCCTACCTACATCTAAACCTCTACCCACAACTAAATCCATTCCCAAACCTAAAAACCTACCCACACCTCTCTCCTCACCCATAACTAGACCCAACACTACCTTGGGTGTCATGTCGACATCAAGCCTTACTCACCCACCTGTCATATTGGACTTAACAGAATTATCTCAAACCCAGATTAACATTATTCCTCCGCCTAAAACAAAAATCCAATCTTCTAGACCACGTACATCAGTCTCGCCTACCACACCTTTTTTACCTTCCCCTTTTTGTCCATAAACCCTGATCACATAATCTCCTACCCAAGGCCAGTCAAAATCCAAACAACCTACTACTACATCACAAGCCTTCATTACAACTCATTCACATGAAAACCAAACACCCTCACCCTAACCCGTCCAATTTTTACCACATATACCTCCACCAATTACTATCCCTTCAACTTTACCTATACGACTTCAACCCATACCATTCACCCAACCTCAACCAACCACTTCCACTACGACTTGGTTTTCCCCATGGGTAACCCATCCTCTTCCACTATCTTCTTTACCTTATGCGTCCCATACTCCCATGTTGCCTTTACCCTAGAAGGTGCAACCAAAAGATAAGAACCCACTACCCTCAAATAAGGTAGTAAAACCAAAAAAACCTTTCTTTGCTATCTCTTCTACCCCACCTTTATTCAAGCAGATGCTAGCAAAACCTAATACCACTCCACTTACCAAACCAGTGGACCAACTCATTCCCCCTCCTATAAATCCTCTTCCTTCACGATCATATGCACATGTACCCAAACCCACACTCACTTCCCATTGTGATCCATTAGCGGGGTCCTATGCCAACATGTTAACTAATCTCTTAGAAACTTTCATCATCACATTACCACCGCTTCAACCTTATGATCCTCTCAAACCCAAACCAAAAGGGTTTGATATGAAACCAAGATTTTTGGTCTACACATGTTAGGTAGCCCATTAACATGTATTATTTAATTCTCTTGTGTGGTCTTGTTGTGTATTTCAGGTAGTTCCTCCTAGCCAAAAGGAAGCTCTCACAGTCAGCATTGGATCAAGAAGTCAGAATGCGCGCATGTCCTTTAAACCAACCATCACAACAGGTATTCCTCCTTGACCCATCACCTTATCTGTTTTGTCAATCCATAAAGAAAGTGGTGAAACATTTTAGCACGCCCTGTGGAGCCCATCAGGGGTTCTTTTTCATTTTATTCATTCCTAGGTGAAAGTTGTGTGTTTTTTTCGTTTTTGAAAAGCTTCCACATTAATTTTCTTCTTTGGAATCTTCCCCCTCTTTCTATTTTCTAAAAGCAATCATGTTTTTGGTGCTTTAAAAAGAATACTTCTTTCTTTCATTAGTATTACATTAGTGAAAGAGCATCCCTCTTCTTGTTCATCACTTGCTACATCAAATATCACATTTCAATTTGGTTTTATAGCACTTGCATGGCATTCTGATTTGTTGCATTATATCTCACATTAAAATTAAGGGCAACCTATATGCTAGAAGTCATGACCAGCTGATGGTTGAAACAACTAAATTGTAGAAAGCACATTATTTCTTCTCTCTCTTTTCCAAACTACACAAATTGGAATATATACATCTTTTTAAACAACATCCCACCCAAAAGAAGTTGTCAATGATCACATGATCAAAGGATTGACAGTGGGCATCCAGCTAGTTATCTCTATTTAGCCATCACCTCAGAGAAAGGCCCGCCCCCGCCAAAACATAACCTGAAACCTCACCTTTAGAATTTCCTTCTTCGTAGGATCGTCTTCCCCAAAAAAAAAATTGTTCTAAATTCATGAGTCAGTCCTTAAATAGCATAAGCTAAACACACTAAATTCACTTTTAGGATTACGTGTTTTTCTTAGCTTTGTTTTTTACTTGCATTTTGAGGTGTGAGATCATATTCTCCATTTTTTTCCCTTTCACTCTCCATAATCATACCACCCACCTCATACATTCAGCATCAACCCCCTATTTTCTACAGGGGGAACCCATTCATCACAACCTACCAACGACCTCATTAAAATGATGATGGAAAAGATGCAGACCTTAGAAGCATCTGTTTATGGCTCCCATAATTCCTTAACTTATGATGAAATATGTAATGAGCCTATCCATCCATCTATTCCCATTTTCCCCTACCTTTTTCATTGGTATATTCCTAAATTCAATCGCTTCAATAGTAAAGAAGATCCAAAAAAAAATTTGTGGTAATTCAAACATGGGTGCTACCTAATCACCCACGATGATGTTTTGCTCCTACAAAATTTTCCAATCTCCTTGACATGACCAACATTGGATTGGTATAGTGGACTACCTCGACATTCCATTTATTCCTTTAATCAAGTAGCCCAAGCTTTCTTAGACCATTTTTAAATCAATGTTATCAATAAAGTCACCATAACCAATCTTTATTCCACCTGACATTATGAAGATGAATCTATTGTAGATTTCATTGCCCATTGGCGGAGTCTTATCAACCAATTAATGTTCTAGCTACCTCAGACTGAACTTATTGAGTTATTCACTAGAGCTTGTGCTAGACACTTCTCACCAACTCTGTAGGTACAAACCTTCCAAACCTTCAATGAAGCATTCACCATGGCACGAAATCTAGAAATTCACTTCATTAAAAAAAAATCCAATTACGAAACAAGAATGCCCCATTCAAATCAAACGATTCCTCTTCATCTTCAAAAACCTCAAAATAACTATTCAAATCCCAAAGGATCTGTCAATGTGGTAGTCCTCAAGGCAAGACCATCACATCCTTCTAATCAAGCCCAACCTTCTTCCAATATTTCCCCTATCTAGTACTTTCATCTTTGGTGGGAGCAACAGAAGTACACTTCAATTGGAGAGCCCTATTCTTCAGTCTTGTAAAAGCTTCTTACACTTCCTCCCATAAAACCTCATACAGGTTTCAATCTTTCTCGTCCTATGCCTACATGGTATAAAGAACATGACTACTGTAATTATCATCGTGTCAAAGGCCATAGTGATGGTAACTACATAACTTTCAAGAACATTGTCCAAGAGATGATAGATAATGGAGACCCTATCATCGACAACCTAAATGTGCTAGTAAATAAAAATTCACACATCTTTAAAAATTCATTCCCTAATCATAAACCGATGTCCAATCAAAATAGTGAACCTTCATCCAACGAAATCAATGTTTGTGAAGTCCACTCGGTTTTTGATATCATACCAACCATTCCTAAAATCCCACCTATTTCATCTATTGTGGAAATTCTGGCACAAGCTCCTTTACCCACAGAGGAGCATAGATATTCCACTCTTTCACCCCCAAAGGATTTCCCTTCATCTCTCCCTTCTCCCATGAAGAAACCCACACTTTCTACCAATGTCATTTCACCATCTACCTCACAGCCTACCGAACAGTAAACTCTTTTAATTCTTCCATCCATAAAAGAACCATCATCCCCTTCTCCTCCACTAAGGGAGAAGTCTACATCACCCCACCTATTATCTTTCCTACCCGTGGGAGACTCGTCAGACTTGCCACTACATGTTGGGAGCAATCCCCCCTCAGCATCCCAGAACCCCATTGACATGATCTCATCTCTTTTACCTATAATGTCTGACGATATCCAATTCCCTGTCTCACAGACATATTTACAAGGATCGCCACCCAAACCAATTCCATCTTCTTCTTCAGTAGTCCCATTTTCATGGTTGGCCAATCGCTTGGATTACGTCAATAATTCCATGCACTGGGGATGTCTTCAGCTCCCCTTTTCGACCCAAATGCAAATGTTTCCTGAAGATACTTCCATAATCTACCCAAGGGTATTTTCAGAAACTAGGTCGGCATTGACCATTCCTATTGAAAGGGATTCTTCATCATCATCCCTACCTACATCTAAACCTCTACCCACAACTAAATCCATTCCCAAACCTAAAAACCTACCCACACCTCTCTCCTCACCTATAGATATACCCATCACTACATTAGGTTTCATGCTAACATCAAGCCTTACCCACCTATCAAATTGGACTTATCAGCATCATCTCAAACCCACAACAACATTACTCTTATGCCTTAAAATAAAACCCAACCTTCTAGGCCACATACACCGGTCTCACCTACCACACCTTTGTCACCTTCCCCCTTTCCATTCATCATAGGGCCCCATCCATCAACCCTGATCAAATAGTCTCCTACCTAAGGCCAATCAAAAGATAAACAACCTACTACTATGTCACGAGCCTTCGTTACACCTCATTCACCCAAAATCCAAACACCCTCACCCTCACTCATGAAATTTTTACCACCTATACCTCCACCAGTTACTATCCCTTCAACTTTACCTATATAACTTCAACCAATACCATCCACCCAACCTGAACCAATCACTTCCTCCATGATTCTATTTTCCCTTCTACGTCCCATACTCCTGTGTCACCTTTACCCAAGAAGGTGTAACCCAAAGATAAGAACCCACTACCCTCCAATAAGGAAGTCAAACCAACAAATTCTTTCATCACTAGCTCTTCTACCCCACCTTTACCCAATTAGATACCAACAAAACATAAGACGACACTTCCTACAAGACCATTGGACCAACCCATTCCCCCTCCTATAAATCCTCTAACCTCATGATCATCCACACCTTTATCCAAACCCACACTCACTTCCCATTGTGAATTGTTATCAGGGTCATACGCCAACATTTTAATTAATCTCTTATATACTTCCATCATCACATTACTGCCGCTTCAACCTTATGATCCTCTCAAACCCAAACCAAAAGGGTTTGATGAAACTAGGATTTATGCATATCATCATGTGTCAGGACATGATATAAAAAATTGTAAGGCTCTGAAGACTGTTCTTCTCCAACTTTTTCCTCCTAAATTTTTTTTTGATGATGATTACCTTCTTAATGAGGACCATGTTCCACCTTCACATGTCACCACACATCATCATTATTTATCAATTCAGTGACTAGTATCTCCATCCCCAAAACCATTTTATCCACCTCCAAATTTTGAGATCAACATGGTCCGTATTAGAGAGTTGGCCAAATCACCACCCAAATGTCAATGCGCCCTACTAATTTCATAAGGCTCTTATCCACCGTTAGGATTTTTTCCCTCATGCCATTACACCTTTCATGGCAGACCCTTTCCATCCACCTCCCCTCAGATTAACATGGTTCACGTTATTACCCCGGCTTGGAAAGATAAAGGGAAAAAAAAGCAACTAGCCCATTAACCAGCCCTATGCCTAAAATACCATATGCACCTGCACCTAAAATCACCATCCATGGACCTACATACCCTATCTATGACGGGGTCACCCATCGTGCAATGATAAAACAATTACATCAGTCTCCTCTTAAGATGTCTTTGTATGATCTTGTCCAAAATTATGAATCTCATAGACAAGCCCTTATCAAGGTTTTACAATCCATTGAATTTTTACCTAATGACCCCACACCAGTGGCCTCGATTATTACCCCTCACCACGTGGCCTCGATTACCAACTCATCTCCTTCTTCTACCCCCATGCCCACTCCTCAAGTAACCACCCTCAACTTCTCTAATGAGGAGATTGTACCTCACCAGCCAAATGACCCCTGATCCTACCCTTCTCATTTCCATCTATATCGATAATATATGCATACGATGTGTCATGATCAATGGTGGTGCTAGCATTAACATCATCTCCTCCCACACATATAATCAAATGCATATCCCTTCTAATATTATAAATAATAACCCCATTATGTTGTGCTCCTTCAATGACATAATTACCTCCACCCTTGGCACCATTGTCCTTCATGTTTGCGCAGGCCCTCACACTATCCTGGAACTATTATACATCTTAAAGGGGGAGTTCCAGTATAACCTATTTCTAGGAAGACCTTATATTCACATCATCAGTTATGTCTCTTCAACTTTACATCGTTGTGTAAAATTCAAACATGAAGGACATAGCTCTACCATCCCCACTAACCCATCGCCATTCAAAACTTGTAACATGTTATACCAGCCCAATGATGTACTTGTATCGGTCAAGGCATCTACCACTACCCCCACTTATCCTTCACCCATGCTCCCCTCCATCAATGTTGCCACCATATCTCCCACATCTAACTATTCTATTCTTACTATCGCCCTAACCTCTGTGGCTGAGCCCTCTATTTCCCAACCAACTGCTACCCCCTCCTGCCCAATGATCTAGTCATTTGTCTATCCCCTCCACCCACATATCGACTACTAATCCCTTAGAAGGTCTTTTTCAATGCCTCATTCTAGGGGAGTACCGCCTATACAATATCAACACATTTCTCACTCGACAAAAGTATGGTATCCTGCGCCAACACCCTAGTTATGACTACCATGTAGGTGAGGTCTTTCCTTATGGTCCTCCCCACCTTCACACTAATGTAATGTATGGGGGACTTGATACTGCCACTTATTTACCTGAACCTCCATCCCAAACATGACCATTTTCATCTGACCTCCAATCCCTTACTAACTTCCACTTCGCCCACACTTTCTTTCACTGTTTCGCATAGAAAGGATTTGGCTTCAGTTTTTACAAACAAGGTCTTCATATTGTCATTTTATGTACCACCCATAAACACAATGATTGTAGTGGTATTGGATTTTCCACACCACCTTCCAATAAGGCATGCGTCGACCTCATTGAGGAAGACAAAGCTTCTCTACCCCATTCACCAACTTCACCATCTTCACCCACGGAGTCCATAGATCCCAAATCTCTTCCTCCTATTTTTTTTTTCGTAAACACAATTTTCCTAGGACCTGTTGATCAAAGAATACTTTTCAAAGATCACACAAGGAGTCCACGTGGGATATAAGGCCTAGAACCAAGGGTGTGGAAGGATAGGAAGGACCCACATGTGGAAGGAAAGTTTAGATTTCAGGACTTAGCCGATTTTGAGCATGAAGACCTATTTTTAGAAGATGGCATGCGAAACACACCAACGATGTAGAGATGTACGCACCATGCATTTTCTATCTTTGGAAAAGTGGTTTGAAGCATTTTTTTCATGAAGATGAAATGAGAATAGAATTCGCACTTCAGTTAAATGTAATAGGACTATAGATAACACACTTGCATGTGTGGCTATGATTATAAATGGTGTGTGGATATCAATAGCATGCGACCTATTTCTAATAGATAAGCAGTGAAGGGCAAGTCTCAACCCTATATATATGATGTTAGGTAACTAATATAGGGATATAGAGAGATGTATGAGTGGGTGAGTGTGAAGTGTGTGTATACGCATATGAATGAATCATTATATCTGTTCCATACACACATTGGTATAGATTGACAATACTGTAAGGAGCTTCTATATTTATTAATAGATGAAAGATATTGGTTGAATCTAAGTGTCATTCTAAGTGTAGTTGAATGGTACATGTTATTAATTTAATCATGATTATTGTTTAAGCTTGTTCTTTCATAGATCTAAGGGTAACATACATTGTAGAATGATGGATTAGTTATGAATATATATGTTTCTCCCTTCATCATGTTAACATCTTGCTACAACAATCCTAAAGAGGGACCCGGTACCTTTGCACGCTTTGGGTGAATACTTAGCCTAGGCTGAGTGATCTGCCAGCGCAACTACGGTGTTATCTAGTAAATGCCAGGTTGCATTAGGACCTCTTACCTATCAACACGATGGCGAGGTTTCTTCTTCTCTTCCCTTCTTGTATCCTGATATGATCGATAATGATACACCTTCTATTAACGTCATTTAATGTCAAGACGATGAGTATGTCCTCACCTATCTAGGTGCGGGAGATTCTTATATTCACCGGTCTTTACCCTATGAGATGAAAACCATGTTGAATGAATCGACTATTAAAATTACCATTAACACTCAAGATGATCCACACATTCTAAACATAGGCCAATATTTAGATGTTGTTGAATAGGAAGATTTTACCTCTTTCCTTCATGGACCATAGCAATGCTTTTTCTTAGTCCCATACTGATATGCCTGGTATTTACCCAAATATCATGGTCCACAATATCGTAACCATTCTTGATGCCAAACCCATAAAACAAAAGCTGGGTAAAATACATCCTCACATTGCTCTCTTGTCAAAGAAGAACTTCAACACCTTCTCTCGGTTTCCTTTATCCTACCCATTGACTATCCCCAATGGATTTCTAACATCGTCCCTATCATGAAAGTGACAGGGGGACTCCACATTTTTATCGATTTACATGACCTTGAATTCTCTTTCCCTAAGGACAATTGTCCTCTACGAGGTAATGACCAACTAGTTGATCTCACTGCCAACCATGAGATGTTATTGCTCATGGACGGTTTTTGAGTTTATAATCAAATACTAATTTTTCTAGAAGATCAACACAAAACTACCTTCATCACTCCTTGGGGGACCTTCTACTATCAAGTCATGCCTTTTGGCCTTTAAAATGTTGGTGCTACATATCAGTGAGCCATGACTTATATCTTCCATGACATCATGCATTGCATATTGGAAGATTACGTAGATGACCTTCATTGAGCCAAACACTTGATAGTCCTTAAGGTCATCTTTGACTGCCTCATCAAGTATTGCATTTTCCTTCAACCTAAGAAGTGTGTCTTTGTGGTAATTTCTGAAAAACTCCTTGGTTTCATAATTTCTTTGCATGGCATAGAAGACGATATTGCTAAAGTGAATGCTATTCTCGAAATGCCTCCCCCTACTAATCTCCATCAACTTCGAAGCTTCTAAGGTAAGTTGCAATCTATTCATCATTTTATCCCATAGCTTTCTGACCATTTTCAATCATTTCATCATCTCCTCAAGAAGGACATCTCATTTAAATGGGATGATGAATGCCATAAAGACTTTGACGCCTTAAAATAATACCTTCTTCAACCACCGATGCTCATTCCTCCTAAGGATGACCAACCCTTTTACCTATACATTTCTGCTACTGACCATTCCTTAAGTGTCATGCTTTCTCTCCGTGATGGACATCACAGAGAGCAAGTGGTTTATTACATAATTCATACCCTTTTGGACTATGAAACTAGGTACACCCATGCTGAAATTTTTTTTTATCCTTAGTTTTGTCGCCACTAAACTGCATCATTATGTATACTCAACCACAAAACGTTTTTCATTACTAACATTGACCCTCTACATTATATGTACACAAAACCCTACCAACATCAGCACGCTGCACACTAGCTCATTATTATTTCTGACCTTGACCTCAAATCCATCCATCAAAATTATATCAAAGGCCAAGCTATCACTGACCAATTGGAATACACACCTCTTTCCAGAAATGAACCCTCTAACTTCGATTTCCCCGATGATTCCATTTCTACCCTCTCCTTGGATGATACCATTTACCAAATGACCCTATTCTTTGATGGTTATAAATGTCAATGTGGGGGTGGTGTAGGTGTTATCCTCATTCCTCTTGGTAGTGAACCCATGCCTTTATATTTCAAAACTAGATTTTGAATGCACAAATAATATCACCAAATACAAAGCACTCATATTGGGCCTTCAAACTACCATCTCCCTAGATGTTAAATCAATTAATATCTTTATTGATTCCCAACTGGTTGTAAATCAATTCAATGATGTATACCAGTGTTATAATGAAATACTGCAAAAGTACAAATGTCATGTCGACACACTTTTAACTACCTTTGATCGTTACGACATTCAAACCACCCCCCCGTTCTACCAATAAATTTACTGGATACCATGGCCTATCTAGCTTCTCAGATACTTTCTTTTCTTGTTGACTCCAAAATCTTTGTCACAATATAAAGGTTGTAATCACCCTCTTATCTATCTTGTGAGGTCAACTCCGTCGGAGCCGTTGCACCTGACCCATGTGACATTTGGTATAAGCAGTTTACAAACTACCTTTCCCTTTCCATTCTACCTCCCAATATAACTTGTAATGGACAACGCGCCTTTCTTAAAGGTATCTCTTGGTATTTCATCATGGGTGGTCTCCTTTATTAACGTGGATTTGACGGTATTCTCTTACGATGCCTTACAAGTTCTAAAATTCCTTACACCGTCAATGAATTTCATGACGGAATTTTTGGAGGCCACTTTAGTGGTTTAGCTATCACTAACTGCATTCTTTACCTTTTCTATTACTAGCTAACCCTAAATCGTGACTATTGTGAATATGTCAAACATTTTGTGAAATGCCATTAACATGCTAATCTTCATCACACACCTAGTCATGCCTTACAGGTCACATGAGACCTTTGGCCTTTCTCTCCATGGGGTTTGGATCTCATCTGAGAGATCAATCATCATTCTTCACAAAGCCATCAATGGATTATAACTGCTACTAAATATTACACCTAATGGGTAGAAGCCATTCCCCTCATTTCTACAAAAGCCAAGAAGATATGTGAATTCATCAACAATCACATCATTTTTTGCTTTGGTGTCCCTCACCATCTCATCACTCATAACAAAAAAAATTCAAAAACAACACCCTACAAAATTTGTGTGATGCTTTTGGAATTCAACTCAATTTCTCGTCACTTTATTACCCACAAAAAACTGGCCAAGAAGAATCAACCAATAAAACCTTGAACAAAATTATGATGAACGTAGTTGACGATACTGGGAAAGATTGACATATGCACATTCCTTTTTCCTTATGGGCTTACCACACTAGTATTTGCAATTAGAATGTTGCAACACCTTTCTATTTGGTCTACATTACTAAGGTTTTCTTACATCTCGAAGTCCAGATTCCATCTCTTCACATCTCACTACATACATGCTCAATGACGATGACTTTTGCTAGAACCGTTTAGTACAACTTGAGTTATTAGATGAACGTCGTCTCAATGCTCTTGACCATCTCCAAATCTACCAAAAATGTATCAAGAATTCCTACAAAAAATGTGTCCATGAACGGACCTTCCAAGTTGGTGACCTCGTCCTCAAGGAAAATCAACATGTAACCAAAGAAGAGAAAAGTAAATAGGGAAAATTTGCTCCTAATTGGCTTGGACCCTATATCGTTACTCATGCCTATGGATCAGGTGCTTATTGTTTTTCTTCACTCGAAGGTAAACCTGTACCTGAGCCCCTCAATGCCTTACATCTTTGACCATTTTATTGTTGAAATCAAGTCCTATATCACCTTTTTTCTATTGATTGATCATCCCTATAGCGTTGTTCACCTTCCATGTTACCCCATTTTGAGGATCAACGACTACACAAGAATCATGTGATCACCCATCACCTTTCAGCATTATCTTCAATATGAGTATCACAGCTCTACTCATGACATGATTCTCAAGGATACTTTTCATCTTTTTTTCAAATGTGGAATCCCATGGTCATTCATCACTTAAAACCATATCTTTCATAGTTAACCTCTATTAGCTATGGTTTTGTCTTCTAAACAATAACTTAATATTCCTCTATTGTCTTGTCCATGACTTAAACATCCAAAAACAAAATGGGATTCTACTCCTTGAGTCAAACTTCCAACAAACAGATGACTCCTTCAAAAAGGACATCTCTTATCTTGACACTATAAATAGTATTCTCCCTCGAAGGATAGCTATATAAATTCATTGCAAAAATATAATTAAATGTTCAAAATCTTCCTGCATTGATCAGCTACACAAAGACCTCAAGGAAAAAATATACTCATCCCATATAGACTTCTTGCATCAATCAGTCTATCAAAAACAAAAAAAAATGAAGAAAATGATAATTTTTTGTCATGGAATTGTCTATTTTTGAGCATGGGTTTCTTTCCTGGTAAACATACCATCGTACACTAAGTTATGCTAAACCACCCACTTTCACCTCATTTCCTTTTGACTCTAATTTTCTCTCTACTCAAGGGACTAGCCATAACCATGACATTTCATGATCATGTGACTTTCTTCACCCGTACAATAGTCCATTATGCAATGCCTTTTAGGGTCTCACATTCATAATCTAATCTTTGGTATGATAGACTCATTAAGGTTATTATCAATTAGGAAGCTCTTTTACCACCTCTTACCATTTACCTTCCTCATTACTTATTGATTATCCTATACATGACTAGACCATCGACACCTACATTTTAAAATATTTTCACTCTCACTTAAGACTCAACCATAATTATCACCTAAGACTCAACCATGCCTATCATGTAAGACTCAATCATGCTTATGACCTAGACTCCATCATACCTCAAAAACCTACCAACCCATTCCTCTAACTCATCATATTCTTCACTAGCTTATGAGAGAACTACATCGTCCTGAGGCCCCTTTTCATCGGGGCTATGTAGGCAGCACTCCAAGGGCATGGGGCCCTTAGAGGTTAGCTTGGCCACCATTTACCCTAACCAATTTCCCCTTCATTTTCCTATTCACATTCTACCTTAGTTAGTTTCCATTTTATATCAACAATTGGAAATTAAATGAAACAAGCACCAATTAAAAAACATTTTTACCACTTCATAAAATCATTCATTTATCATTTTTGTATTTCCACCATAGAAAATATTTGGAAATTTAAACCATAATATGCATAAATATCACCATTTGTCTCCCATGTTACCAACAACTTGGAACTTAAATCAAAACCATAAACCATGACTCAACCATGCATATGACCTGACTCCATCATGCCTAAGTGACTCCATATACCTAACTCCACCATGCCTAACTGACCTAGCTCCACCATGCCTAAACCAACCTGACTCTACCATGCCTAAGTGACCTGATTCCATCATGCCTAAACTGACCTGAGTCCACCATGCCTAAGTGATCTCACTCAATCATGCCTAATCCACCTAGTTTCCATCACATAAATAATAACACTGGAAAATACACACATAAGCACAACATCATACCATAAATATCACCATCATATATATATATCTATAAAAATCATCAGAATTTGTGTGTCCATGCATATGTGCACAGAAGCAAAATCAATACACATGCCTCTCATATACAATATCAACATCTTCGACACTCAAGCCAGTATAATAATCAAAATCTCAAAAACTCTCATGTACATCCTCACTATCTTCGGCACGCAAGCCTGTATAAATAAAAAATATACAAAAATCCATGTCCTAAACAAATAGGGTGACTAGTTGTCACCACACACCTCATGTCCATGCCACTCTCATCTGTATCCTCCTCTCTCACCCTAGTGTGGCACCCCCGCTGGTATCTCTCTGCCTCATATGGGTCTTAGTGAAGTCTGTGTTTGACCTGCGGCTAGGCCTAGCCTTTGTGAGCTCGTTGCCTTGCCCTAACCCTATCTCAAGGATTGTCAACCCCCTATACTCTCTCCACTATGTGTGTGAGATATGGTCTTCTCAATCGACACTTTTTGTGCTCTGTACTTTTCATATGAGGGGACATCTATCTCCCCGGTAGTCAGATGGTCCTGATAATACCGCACCTCATTCAGGGCATCCATGAGCCTGGCCATCGGTATTGTTTGTGGTGACACCATTGGTCTTGGACCCTATACCTGCACCATGGGACCCTGACCTGCTGTTGTATGTACAATGTGACCATTTCCATGAGCCTGTTTTGGTGCCTATGCTGCGACCTAGGCCTATATGAAAAAAATTATTCTTGTGTAATGGCCAACCAGCCCTAGAACCATGATACATGTGCCTGCAAGGTGTCCACTTGTCCCCTATCTCCATCTCCACCCTATGCAGGTACCTATCCCTGGGAAATTTGGGCCTATAAAGCCACCACTTATGCATGTAATGTGGCCACCTGTGCCTCAGACCTTGTCAACTGCCCCTGTAAACCTATAATCTAGGCCTGTAAGGTAGGCAACTTGACCCTAAAAAAATATCCCTCTGAACTGTAAGGGTAACCATCAAGTTTGGCTACCCTAGCCTTGGTGGTGTTGCTCATAGCTGGACTTTCCACCACTTCTTATACCTATCTGTAACACTCTTCTTCAATCCGCTCATCCACTGCCTACTCTTCTTTCCTAGTTGGTACTTTCATTTGTGGTAGAGGCATAGGCCTCTCCATGTCTCTCTTGTACTGAAGGAACGGTGGTGGTACATCTTGGGGTAGCCCAAATTTCTGCCTGACCCTGTTAATAAGTATCATCTTGTGCTCACTGGCACAATGCCCCTCTATGCATCTCAGTAGTTATAACTCATCTAGCTCCACCGCCATCTTCTTGTAGGAAGGGAAGCCAGCATACAAAATTCAAATGATGTCAACCCCAGATAATCCCTCCAACACCCACCTATAATATTCCACATCGTGAGTATCCTTGGTATCCCTGCACTCTCCAACAACAAGCACCCAACACATGTACTAAACTTGAACCAAGCCCGCGTCAAATGCATCCTGCTGAGGCATACTAACTGGATGTACACATACGATGTGCTCATATTCTCAGGTAGTGGAGAAGAAAGGTGCAACACAAGATGAACCTTTGTAACCACTTGTAGGCCCATAACTCCATGTATAACTACACCAAGTATCTCAAATCTAACCCAGAAACCTATCCTACCTTACCCAAACCTAAACTAAACCCCTCCCCCACCCCTATTCACCCTACTTAGGACCTCTCCTCTCCCTTGATACAACATTTTAACCAAAAATTCAAAAGTATACCCCCACCCGACACGGTTTTACCCAACACCAATTTTACTAACCTATGTTAACAATAAATAAAAAAATTGGGATCAAATCTTACATCATTGTGGTTTCGTCGGTGTAGTGGTACATTTGGCCATTATACTAGTGGCACCACCCAAACCCTCTCCCACCCTCTTCCATGCAAATCACCAAATCCACTCCTCTACTCCAACCAATCAAATTGATCCCCTTGAGCTCATGGACCCGTCTCCCTAGCTTCTCTCACCAACTCGTACTCTCCAACTTAGCTCTATGTCTCTTTCTATCACTTTCCAACTTTCCACCTCTCTTCTATCATTTTCTAAAATTTGAAAATGACAAATGATTCTGTTTAAAATGGAATTTTCCTTTTTTAAACCCAACCCGAGCTGACCTACGCCGGTCATATTTGTGCCCTATCCAACTAACATCGGTCAGCCCTTATAACTATTTGGCCTTACTAAGCTCCCCTTTTACCTACAAAAATTAGTGCCCACACCCTTTTCATCAGCCCAGACACCTATGGAACCAAACCTACAAGCCCACACTACCCTTACATTTCCTTAGTTGTGTCTTAGGATTTGTTATTTTACCTCTACCTTGGCCTTACCCGTGCCATGACCTATTTTCCTGAACCTGGCCTACTTGGTGTGACCATTGACCTTATGTACTCGTTATACCTTGCGATGTTGTTACCTATGTCATTTTAGCCTAACAACCATACCTTTCCTATTCTCGTGTCAGTTATCCTGACCAAACCTTTGGTGTACCGGAACATACCTAAACGTTCCTACACCTGACTTATGTTTTGTTTCTGGACCATATCTTATACCTTGGATACCTGAATCACTTCACCCTTGTTTAGATAAACCTATCGACCTTGGATGATGTATATTTTTCAATCTCTTCAACCTGGTATTGTGTTGAAATCTCTATGTGTGCGTGTGTTTGATTGTCATTACCCATGACCCAATTTTGACCGTGGTCTATTACCTATTACCCGAGTTAACCATCACCCTATCCCTTAGTACTCAAACCCTTCCCCACCTACCTTCACCACCTACACATTTATCAAACGACTCACCAATTAAGTATTACACCTCATCAATGACTGGTTTAAGGGGGACCACCTTCACCCACACATGGGGAAATCACTTCTTATTTTTGTCAGTGTTGCTTACCAATACAAGCTACGTAATAAAAAGGGGCAACATGTAGACACAAAAATTGGGTCACACTCCCCTTGGTCCCTTTTCGAATAGCCAAATTAAACATATTCACCTAACGATGACCCTTTTACCCCACATTTATATTAGTTTTATTATTTATAATTAAAGTAATACTCATCCTCACTTCATTCATTAATTAATTACCCTAATTAAACTAATTTCCACCTCACCTAGACACTTAATCCCACCACATCACCTAGAAACCTCATCACAAACCTATTCTTAGCATGTTTCCCTTTTACTAGGACTTAATATTTACCCACCTTAACTAACTAAGACTTAGTCCCACCTACCTTAATGAAACTAAGACTTAGTTCAACCTTAAAATCATATGCCTATTCTTCCTCTAACTATATTCCTGCTTATCTAATTACAACAATCCCATTTTGATCTGCAAGAATAGACAAAACTGGTCAAGAGATTGCCAAAATCTGTCATTTTTAGTAAACCTAGGATTTCCCACCTTAACTGACACTGATCAACCCTAAACTGATGTCGGTCACCCTAAACCATTGTTGGTTACCATATATTCATTTTGGTAACCTTATTTGTGAGTTTGGCCATATTCTCAGGTTTTGGATTAACGGAGATCTGCATGCAAGAAAGAACCATATCCCTTTCACACACTCAGACAACCATAACCAGCACCAAGCCGGATCTGAAGGTATTTTCATCCATGGTAGCATTCCAGGAAACATTGCCACAACACCGAGCACTATTGTAGAAATCAACCATCATTAGCATCCATCCATTAAACCTGCAACACTAGTAAGTAAACTTATAACCTGCATCATTTCATCTTTATTCAGTTTACAAAGTTTCTTCACTTTTGTTTATCAGCCTCCATTTACATTTTTATCCCACCAATCTTACCTCCCTGTGAACCCAACCATCCCACTGCCCAAAATCATTTGATCACCTATATCTAATTCCTGAACATCTCTGAGTACTCTCAACACCTCCACAAACCTAACCATTATCCTTACCATCTCTGTTTAATCACATAAAAACCCACAAAATCAAGTTTCATTGAGTTTCTATCAGCCCGTCTATACCGATGTCAGTTATCCATGACCCTCATCAATTCTCTCTAAACCATCATCGGTCATACCTCACCAACATTGGTCTCTGTATTTGGTAATCCTGCCAATAACAAAAACTTAAAAACCCACATCCAAGAAACCCAAGCTACCCAGAATCTGACCCTGACCTGTTCCAGCACCTTGATTACCTACCCTACTTCCAAATCTGATCATAACCTAGCCTGTTATATTAGATTTTCCTATTGTATTTGGACGAGATACCTAAATCATATCAACTACAATTAGATTTTATTTATTTATGTTATTTCATACATTAAATTGTATTAAACATTGGGTTGACTACCATTGAGAAAGTACCACACTTCCTAGATCTAACACACACTAGGTAGCACATTGACATGTATTATTTAACTCTCTTTAATCGTCGTGTTGTGTATTTCAAGTAGTTCCTCCTAGCCAAAAGGAAGCTCTCACAGTCAGCATTAGATCAAGAAGTCAGAATACACGCACGTCCTTTCAACTGACCATCACAACAGGTATTCCTCCTTGACCCATCACCTTATCTATTTTGTCAAATCCATAAAGAAAATAGTGAAACAGTTAGACAAAGAAATAAGCCCTAGTTGAATATGAATTTATAAAAATATGGGGATGTAGAAGGCAATGATGTACTAGGAGGATCTAGTTAGATGACATTTTTAACACATAAGCGTGATGGTGGTATAGGTGGAGGAGAAATTGAAATGCATAAAAAGGAAGTATGATGCCCAATATGATCATCCTCGAGACATTGTGGCATGTGCACAAATTTCTTTAATGTGCAGAATGTATGGATTTATAGGTGGAATGAAATGTGGGGTACAAAAATTCGTCAAAATAGATTAATGAGCTATTATTGTGAGAGTGGAAATAAGAGAAAATGAAGGAGTGAATTCCAACATGTGATGACCTAATATGATCTTGTCAAAGCATTGAATATGACTATTATTACTTTGGGCACATTATGGATAGATAAGTGAGATAAGAATGTGTCAGAAAATTAAGTGAATTTTTAAAATTTATGTTATGGGAGGAAGGAATACCCAATCAATATATTTTCCAAAAAGCTAAAGAGGAAATGTGTGTAAGAGGAGTTCATAATCCTATTGGATGAGGTGGCATGTAAAGTGAAATAAATGCATGTGATTTTGTTAGTCAATGGTGCCATTGAAATTTTAAAATGTAAGAAATTTGAAATGCAGAGGCTATGGGTTGTGTGGCACAATGGAGTTAATAGTTTTAGTAAAAATTTGGTGACAATTGGTGGTGAGTGAAAGTCTCCCTAAGTGTTTGGACTCAATCTTGGTAAGGCATTTGAGGAGATGTCGATGGAGCAAGTCAAAGTGCAAGTGAATGGAAGTTATTTGGAGGCCAATGAAGTGATCTTGGTGAAACTCAACGGGTGAGTTAGGTGAGATAAGTAAATAGGCCAAGTTGGCTTGGCAAGTTAGGTAGGAAATAAAGGTGAATTGTCTAGGTGTGATGACTAGAAAAGCTAGTTATGTGAGTTGGGTGAGATGTGCATGTTGGCTGGGAGAGTTGGGCAGGCTGGTTAGGTGAGCTAGGAAGGAGAGATATGAAATATAGGTGAGCTAGTTAGGTGAGTTGGGTGAGCTAGGTAGATGAGAAGAAAAATCTACCTAGGTGATTTAGATGGGAGAGTTCAACGAGCTTGTTAGGTGAGCTAGGAAATTTGGATGTGCGAGCTCACTGAGGAAGCTGGGTGAGATGGATGGGTGAGTTGGGAAGGCTAGTTGTGTGAACTATCAAGGTAGGCTAGGTAAGGTGGGTAGGTGAGTTGGCTAAGTTAGTGGGATCAATCAGTGATTTTTTTATGACTCATATCTAATAATGTTTGGGTGAGATCGATATGAAAGATAAGTGAAGGGTGAGGCATAAGGTAATGCCCAGTCATGGGTACGATCAAGAGATGGTGAGTTGGGCATGGCAGGGTCTGACGCATTGGGTCTAGTGAAGTGTAAGGTTGGGTTTGGTCATGAGGGTAACTAAGAGGGTCCAAGGTGGGTGTGATTAGTGTAGTGGGTGTGATATGTTTGAGGGTGAGCTAAAGGGTTGGTCCTAGCAACGAGAATGACTGACTGGGGGAAATTTGGGTATGAAAGGGTGAGGAAATTTTTGTATGAGTCACACATGTGACTCTCTGGGTGATATGGGAGAGTTGGGAAGGAATTGGTTGAGATAGTGTGGTGAAATGAGTGATATGGTTGACTTAGCTAGGTAGATGAGCTAGATGAGTTAACTAGGAAAGCTAGGTGAGATAGTTGGGTTGGGTAGGAGAGATATAGGAGCTAGTGATCTTGGCGATTGAGTTGCATATTATTCATACATGTGACTCTCTAGGAAATCTCAGCAGGTAAGTTAGGAAAAGGGTTACGCATAAGGTTAGAGTCGGAGGTGCAATTGGGGTGGGGTGATTTTTTTTGGTAGGGCATGACACCTTGGGTTCAATGAAGAAAAATAGTGTGCCTTGTTGTGGGTGTGATTAGGAGGGTTAGATTTAGGCATAGTTATTATAGTGGGGCATGATATGTTAGATGGTGAGTGAAAAGGTTCAGCTTGTTCACAAGTACAATCGGTCGGGGGTAGGTTGGATGTGGTGGGGAAAGGTAAGTTGGGTATGACTCAAGTTTGTGACTCTCATGGTGAGATGGAAAGCTACACAAGTTAGGTGAGTTAAGAGGGAGTTACACATGTGAATTGTTGGTTGAGCAAGTGATAAATATGAGTTAAGAGAGATTCATTCATGTCACTCAATAGGTGAGTTAGTGGATTTGGATGGTCACAATAAGTTGGGCAAGATGGATGAGATGGGTGCGATGGGTGAATTAGGTGAGTTTTTTTAAATAATGAGATAAAGTAGTGAGGGTACCATAGCATGCATGAAGGTGGAATAAAGGTAAGAATAGAGCATAAAAGAAATAACATGGTGTAGTAAATATATGGTCTAGTCACACTTGCAACTAAGACTGTGTAGAGTGTGTTGAATGATCATAATGGAATCAATGGGAAAATGTCTAAACAAACAATCATAGGGTGGTCATGTATGGGATTGGATATAGGATGAAAATCACATGGAATTCTTGCCTAAGGTTGGGACTCGAAAATTTGGTCTCAAATAATAAATCTAAAACTGATATACAAATGTGGAATAATATTGTAGATGTTATAAATAGTCACATATATGACCTAGATATGGAAAAAAATATTAGGTAAAGTGTTTTTTGATAGTATCATGTATTTTTTTATTTTTATAATTTTAAAATGAAATATGTTGTGATATAGATGAAATTATCTTATCACTCCAATAAATATGAGCCTTTCAATATATAAGAAATGGTACATGAAGGGATATCATTAACTCAATGGTAGCACATTTGAATGGGATCCCTCGTACGTAATCTGGAATGGATGTGTATGCATGGCATTATAACTCCCTGATGATTTATAAACTTTATTCTATAGACATTGTGATTGTGTTAGGCCACATATGTAGTAGGTCAATCATAATATCTTCACCCATAAGTGTGACCTAGAGGCATCATAAATAGAAAACACCGCTATGAGGACTAGCCTCATGTTATGCACTATAAAAAGGTAAAAACATCAAATCTATTTCTAATTCCCAAGTTCAACTAAGGTTATAGGGGAACATCATATGTAGAAAATGATCTATACCATGTGATTAACAAAAATAATATTATTTCCCTTAAATAATTTATTTCAAAAAAAAATTACTAAATAGTTGTGTCTACAACTACACTGCAACAAAATTATTAGGTTGTTTTGTTGTTGTAATAAATTGAATGACATTCATGTCTTTGATTGACCTACTACTAGATTTTTTGGAAGATATTCAAAACCAAGAATTATATATGAAACCAAAATGTTAAGGAAAAACAAAACTAAACAAAAAGAGTACAAAAACTAAAGAAAACACTATTAGATTCAAAAAACAAAGTAATTCACCCAAATAAAAATGGTCTCGCTATGGTCACCAAAATGTATTCCTAGATTTGGATCAACTACAAGATGTGTTAATCAATATTAAATCTCCATATAAATTATACTCAAACAAATGGGCTTAGGCTACTGCCATTGAAAATGAGAAGGAAAATCATGGGTTCTTTCAATAAATAAAGTGGGAAAACTTCTATATCTAAATCTAAAACCTGCATAAAAACACTTAAAAGAGATTAGTTAGTTTTTTTGGATAGGGTACCTTCCTAGGTCATATACCTAACCATTTAAGGATGAAAATGTATTTTATTTGTAGACAAAACAATGTATAAAAACGAATGATATGCCTCGCTCAGTCATAAACAAGTCACAATTGTGATTTACCAAAAATGGTAAGAAGGTTCCAATCCATTTGTAGGTGTGATTAGCACCTACATTGAAATATAATCAAAACAATAATGTCACAAGTTGCACTAGTCCTTTGTGATCCAACTTTTCCTCTATAAAAATTACAATTCCAAAATATGTGAGTAAATAAGAAAAACCCTTAAGTATAGTATCAGGTGAAGTAACAATCAAGAAAAATGGGATAAGGGGGTGGATGTTATTGTATAGTTTGTGAGTTCATATAATATTGTGACACATATGGGTGAAATGTGTATAGATGAGTGAGATGGTAATGTTTTATAGTGTATTGGGCATACAAATGAGTAGGTTGGATGGAAAAAATTAAATGTGAGTGGGTGAGGGTTAGTAAATGAGTGATAAAGTGTCTTTTATCACCTTTTTATGGGGTTGCATAATTTTGTTTATTTTATTGGGATTATTTTATTTTTCAGAATTATTATGTTTTATAATATAATTGGTATTTTTTATAAGAATACCTTATGCACAAGGTGCATTTTCTATTGTCTAAACCTCCATATCCCTCTCCCCATTCATCCTTATTTCATTTTCACTATCAATACTACTTATTCCCTTGTCACATTCCCTCCCACTCCCTCCCTCTCTCACCCTCCCACACCATATTTTCTTCCCTCTCTCCTATTCCCTCCCTCTTTCCCCCTTTCCCTCATCATCCTTATCCCTATACCTCACTCCTTGTATCCCTTCCTCCCCATTATCCCTCTCCTACAATCCTTATCCCATTATTCTTCCTTAGCCTCTCTCCCCCTCCATCTTCACCCATTTCCCTATCTCCCCCTGCACTCTCCCTCTCTCAATCCTATGACTCTTCCTCTCCCAACGCGACCTACCGCACCCGCGCCCTCTCCTGCGCGCCGGCCCGCGGAGCCGCTCCGGGCACCGCGCACCGCCGATCGCCTAACCCCAGGGGCCAGAGCGCATTCATATCCAACTACCTCTCCCCTCCCCTCTTTCATTCCCCCTATCCCTCTCATTCCCACTCCCCCTCCATCTCACCCTATCCTACACTCTTCCTTTCTTTTTACATCTCCCTCCCTCTCCCAATCCATCTCACTCTCCCTTCCTCTCACTTCTCCCTCTCTTCCATTATCTCTCTCCATATCCTTTCCACTCTCTCTCTCTCTCATGACTTCTCCCTTACCATCTCCCTCAATAATACTCACCAAAACTTATTTATCTTCCTCCTCTCATTATTACCCCCCACCCTCTCCCTCTCCCACTTTAATTCCGTCCCCACCCCCTCTCCCAGTCCTCCTCCTCATCATCTTCTCCCCCACTCTCCCTCCCACTCTTTATCTTCCATTCCACCTCTGCCTCCCTCTCCTTTCATATCCTAATCCACCTTTAAAACTCCCATATCTCCCTAATTGTAGGATCATCCCAGGTTCAAATTAATCCTAGGAAAATTTTGGCTAAGTATGAGAGATAACAAGGGAAAAGAGTGTAAGGTTGAAGTAAGTATGTGTAGCAAAAAAGTATAGTGATAGTGTAGGAGTGTATAAAGGATTTTTTCAATGGTTGGTTAATTCACAATGCATGAAGACTTTGAAATATAGATAGGCATGGATGGTGTATGTAAGAGTTCAAGAAAATGTCTCAACATGGTTCTTCATTGATTTTTAAGACTAAGGTGGAAACAAAATAAAATCCGTGGAAGTTTGTAAAATTCACATATCACTGTAAAATCCATCGAAGACTATGAAAATCCATGAAATCCTACCAGAATCCACCATAAGAAAAAATAGGGTACAAACCAAGATGACATAGTCATTACCAAAAGAAATGACTTTTGTATAATTAGCATAACAAGATACTTATTGTACTTGAATGTAATAGCTAGATAGATAGTGAGATATAATAGAAATGAGAATGAGATAAGTATAGAGAAAGGAAATAGAAGAATCAGTGAGTGAAGGATGTAATAAGAGTGTATGAGATGTATGTGAAAGATATATGTAACATTTATGTTGAATGAATAAAGAAAGATATTTGGTGTAATGAACAATGTGCATTCTATTATTTTATTTCTTTATGCTTTACTTTATAATCTAATTTGCATTCCTGGTACATCCTCAGCAAGAGGGTGAACTACTTAACCCTCACATCCACATTTAGGCTTAAGTTCAAAATTTTGGTGTCTAAGCCCAGGTTCCTTTTATTAAGTAGATGGCTGGGAAAATTTCACCACCAAGGTATTAGAAAATCATGCTCGCATAAATTAAAGATTGGTGGGAGAATAATATTAGCATGTTTATTAAAAATGAAGCAAGGATACCCAAATCATCTTACAAATAAATTGAACATGATTTCTTTGGAGAAACTAGAGAGGAATTTTGGTCTCAACTTCCACATTTTTTGTGGCCTTTTATGTTAGCGACAGTAAAAATAACTGAGTGGTCATGGCTAGATTTACAAGAGCCTTTTGAGTGGACTCAATAGAAATTATAAATACTCCAAGATATTGATGAACCATGGACAAGGTCCCTCATTACTAGTTTAAGACTACACTAGATTCCTTTATTATTACTTGGGAGATTCATGATTGGACTAGCTTCAATCAAAAGAAGGAAAAAAATTTGTGTGGAGCCAGAGGAAGATTTCTCAAACAATTCCCATTCCTAATCTACATTTTACAGGTATACAAAGGATTCATTAAAAGTACAAGAAATTTTCTGTAAGGCACAGGCACCACGGGATTGCATACGTGAAGGGGGAAATCCAAGAGATGTAGCTATTAAAAACTTATGGGGTGATGGTTGGGGCAGAAGAAATAGGGTGACATGAAGAAAATAAAAAACCAAAAATATTAAATAATTGATTAAAAGAGATATTAGGAGAATTAAGAAAAATCGTAATTAAACAAAAAGCAAAAATGATGAGGAGATCGGTATATAAGGCTAACATAGCCATAAAGAAGGAGTTAGAGAAAAAGATAGAAAATTAGATATTATCAAGGGAGGAAAGGTTAAAGAAAATATAAAAAAGAAAGGAAAAATAAATAAAGTTTGGAAAATAGAAAATAAGGATAAGCCCACTTCAAGTGGAGGCTATCCAATGGCTACTCAAAAATGGAGGCATACATTCAAATTTTTGTTAGCATTCTACATACGGTGGAGACCAAAAGATTTTGGTTACCCCACAGATTCATGTGGGAAAATGTCCATTAGACAGTAGACTACAATATTCATTATCATACCAAGTTATATTAATGAAGAATTTGCAAAACATAGTAGATAAAATGGTACCAAGAATAAAATAAATTTTAGGATCAGAAGAATGGGAAAAAAATAAACTAGAAACCCCACTATTGATTACGAAAAAAGGTGAAAGAGAAGAGGTTATTAGAGTAGAGGAAACAATTAAGGAGTTAGAAGAAAATTTAAAAAAATAGAGGATAAGGGGAAAACAAAAATTAGATTTGAAGAACAAGATACATAGGAATTAGAAAATAAAAAATAAGAAAAGAAGAAGTCATGAAGGATCTATAGGTTTAGAAGAAAACTATAAGTTAAGAGATGTTAAAGATAGGAATTTATTTGTGGAAGAATATAATTATGAAAAGCGACCAATGAAAGATGCATCCCACAACCATCATACTATCCCAAATGAGATGACCCCCATGGATTATTTTCCATTCCATATGCCAATTCACACATCGATTGGAAAGATACAAAAGGAAGAAATTTTATAAGAAAGATATACAAATTGCAAGAAGAGAAGATACAGTGAGAGGATTTAGATAACTACTAGGAAAAATTTATGTTGATATTGAATTTCCAAGAGATAAAGGGATAAAAGGATGTCAACAAAAATTTGGTACCCAAAACAAGAAATTAAAGACAATCAAGCAGCAACAACTAGTTCAGAATCCACCGAACACCCAATCCACCAAAATAATGTCCCAAAAGATCAAGTTTCCACATTTTAGAAAAGATACCAAGGATGCAGAGGAGCACCTATTCATATTAGACTCATTTTAGAAGAGAAATAATGTCACTAATGCCACAACCAAACTATGTGACTTTTTGGGAAAATTAAGATATGATACTTTGAGATGGTACATGAAGGAGAATCCTCAACACACAAAGGTTTTTTATGCAATAAAAAATAATTTGAGGCAGATTATCATTATCCTAAGACACCTACAGAAAGTGGCAGAAAAATGAGAGATCTAATTCAAAAATAAGGATAAAATGTAAGGATTTTGATTATAGGTTTTAAAATATGGCAAGAAGATTGGAAAAACCTCTTACAGACAAACAAATAATCGAGTGGTTTATCTTTGGCGTATTACCTTACCTAAGAGCTTCACTAGATGGGAAGTTATTTACAAGCTTCACAGATGCATTAGAAATGGATACAAGACTGGAAGCATAGCCATGGAAGAGAGAAGGATAAAACTCCCTTAAAACTTAATTAGAAAGGGAACAGTTAGAATTGGCAAAGTTGAAACTACAACAAGATATCTAGAGAAAATAATTTCTCAGAAATAATTCATCCCCCAGGAACACCACAAGACCAAAAATTTGGTGCACGGTATGTTGTTTGGAAGGACATAGCATGATATAATATCCCTACCTGGAAAAAGTAAAAATAGCCATAGGAGTGAGACATCATTCCTCATAAAATGCTTCTTCTAGCAACATACCTACAACTGAAAGAACTTGGTGTGGAATATGTAGATTGTGGGACCAACACACAATATACTTTTCCCTTGATGGAAGTATCCCCACCCACAAACTAGCTGATGTATTACATAGCTTGTGTTTCATTCCACCAATATCATCATACTTATCCCGCAATTGATGCTATGGAATATTTGAATGATTATCATGCCTAAAGAGTAATGGCATCTAGGTAAAATATAGTACCAATACCTCCACAACCCAAAGTACAATTACTAGCAATAATTGCACCACCACAATACCAATGATATCAAGGAGGACAACCACATTATGGAGGAATATATCAAGGTAATAATTACAATCCCAACTACCAAGGTATATAGAGGTAGATATAGAGGTGGAAACCATGGCAGATATAGGTATGGTTATAACAATTATCAAGGTGACAGGAGATATCAGGGATACCAAGGAGGAGGTAACCAAAAGTGGGAGAAAATTAGAACAATCTTGGGAATGGACCATGGGAAATAAGGGCATTAAATTTCTACAAATGCAGAAAAGATGGACTTGTGGCCAGAAATTGCACTGAACCAAAAAAATTTGGGTTATGTCATGAATGAGGAACACATGATTTATTTATATGTCCTAAATCCATAATTTTATAGAAATGATAGTACAAAATTAGAATATTGGGGAAAGATGCCAAAAATAATTTACAACACATAGCAAGAATACTAAGGGACGAATTAGAATCTTCTGAAGATGAAAAAAGAAAGAAAAGTAAAATCGTATACTTTAGGAAAGGAAAAAATAGAAAAGAGTGTGGAAAAAGAGGATGTTAAACAAAATTATTTCAAATGGAAAATTAATAAGAAAGAAGAAAGTGACGAAGAAAAACCAATATACATATCCGCAATAAATACAAGAAGAGGTCATAAAAGGAAAAAGGAAAAGAAAAGAAAAAACTATCAAACTACCAACACAAGATGATACATCTAGTGAAGAATAATGAAACCCAAAGTGGTTCAGACTAAAACCTCATGATAAAGATGTCACAAAATGTGAAGAAGCAAAAAAGAAAGCCTAATGCCACAAAGAAATAGAACAAAAAAATTGGAGGAGATGATTGCTCTTAAAGAGATAGCCAGACTAACTGTTATCACCAAATGACAACACCCTTTGTTTTCTTAGCATGTGTGTGTGTTAAGGCAAACAGTGTGACTGAGTAACATGGGTATTATCTCCAAGTGTGGGACTTACTGCTTGAGATAGGCCTCCAGAGAAGGTTGGTTCCTCTTCCTAATCTAATGCAAACTAACTCTAATGAAATAAGACTACTGCCTATCTCTACCCTATAATTTCCAAAGGACCACAAAGAGAGAAAGAGAATGAAAGTAAATAAAAAATACACTACAAAGGCGATGCACCAAAAGAAGGGTGTGAGAACAACTCTCCCATGTGTGAAAATGGGAGCAAAATGCATATTAGAAAGGGGGATAATAGTTATCCACAATCTAAGAGTGGCATTCACAACAAAATTTCCAAAGAAACACAACAATAATGAACCTTGCAAGACCATAGGGTAGACATAATACACCTGTAATAGAATTGAAGATGCAATAGGAATGCAAATAAACAGAGTAAGGGAATACACATCCACAAACTTACATCTATTGCTTCATTAATATGCACAGTTCATTCTATTACAAAGGAAATACCTATATCACCATGCACGGAGTCCACTATGAATGCCTACAGCACATTATCTTCACAAAACCAAAATGACAGAGTTTTGCTACTAGAATTATCCCCCCTTACAAATGACTGAACATCTCAATTTATAGAGAATGAAGGATAGGAGAGAGAAACAAGAAAACTTATATTTTCCCTTTGCACCAATTACAAAGCACCTAAAGGTTGTGGAAAACATGATATAAAATATTCAAAATTCATCTCTGATCGATATGGAACTTGCAGTGAGAGAAAATTGTTTCCCATGCTCATTTAATGCTTTCCCAACCACTTTGAAATCCCTGTTTGGAACTGGATTTATTTTCTATAAATTTCTTCCCTAAAACTTCATCAATTGCAAAATTTCTTGATTTTTGTGCGAAGGTATTGGAACCATGATTCCAACGAGACAATTTTTGTGAAATCCATTGAGAAACACTCAAGATATGAGGTTTTAAGTGCAAGCAGTTATTTTGGTGTTGTCATGCTTGGCTTTCATTCCACGGGATTGGGCAATTAATTGGCTAGAAAGGAAAAATAATTTCCTCCTCCAACTTTTTCATATCATTATATGATCTGGGTAATTAAAAATTAGGTGGGTCTCCATGTATTTCCTTTGTATCTAATCATTCTTTAAAGGGGTTAGGTTGATGTTTCAAATCATTGTATAGTGTCAACTTGGCCAGATCAGTCAACTTGGCTCTGTCTTCCACCGTTGAGTATTTTCTTTGGACGTCAAGCGTCCATTCTTCATGTGTATACAACTGAGCTACTACATCTACCTTGGTATTGGGTTCTTCATCTTTTTATTGGGTGCTATGCATACCAACATTTGATATTACAGTGACATCGAGTTACTCAAGCTTGCCACTTTGCATACCTATTTGATATTGCAGCAACATCGATCCCTGAGCCATATCAATTCCTTACCTTAACGTCAGGCTCACTTCATATGTCGTCAACCCCATTTTCCCTTGGCAAGCTTCGACTTTCTCCCACGTTAGCACCATGCAGCATGCCCTCTTCCTTTCATACTGTCAGGCACCCCCTTGTATGCATGTCGGCCACGTCTCCATGCATTGGTTCCTAGCAAGTTGACTCGTTGCCTAATGATTTTTAGGTTCTGATGCTACGTGGGGAACTTGGCTTTCCCTAGCCCATTTTTCCCGAGTACAACTCTGGATTCCATACTCCAATATTCCCACAACAAGGGCTCATGAACACCTCAAACCTACAAATGGTTCCCCGTCTGAACATTGACCCCGCATAAGGGCTTTTGACCAAGCCAACCCTCCGCATTGGTCTCCATGGTGATTTCAGCCTTTTCACACCTAGATGTCCCAAGTGTTTTGGGCCACCCTAGCCATTTCTTTCTACCTTTACTACATCCACTACGTAACTCAAAAAAATCAGAATTTCCAAGCCCTCATGTCCCAATCATTTGGACCACCCCGGCTATTTTTTCCCACATTTTTTGCACTCCCTGTTGAGGAGCCATTACGACTTCTGGACTCACCGAGTTGGCTTGGCGAGGCACCCAAATTATTTTCCCTTTTTCCTAAGTTCGTCTGATGACCATTTAAGCTCACTCAAGCTGATCTTGACTTCCATGAGAATGACTCTGGGTATGTGCGTAGTCATGTGGGTTCAAGACACCACTCTACACACCTAAGACCCCTTTTGTATTACTTTTCTTGGCATTGCCTCTCTGAATTTGCCCCATTTTGTAACAACACTACATTCTTCTTTGACCTGAATGACTCGGCATGAGCTATAAGCTCATGCCCTCATTTGAATTACTATATTTTCATGAAACTTGCCAAACTCCTTCCATTTTACCAAGTCTTGAAACACTTTGGTTTTTTCACAGTGTGAGTCTTAGCATATGACATTGTCTTGCCAATTCTCTGTAATTATTTGATGGCTTTTGAGGAACTCTAATTGGTTTGTTGTGCTAAAATGTTTACTCTTCTCCAAATGTCAATGCAAAGGTTAGACTCCCTATGTAGAGCTCAGTTTCTATTTTCCAATCAACCTGAAGGGCCTCTTGCTCTGTGAATCTTCATCATTAACTCAGTTTGGTTTGTCTTGTGTGTAGATTCCATCATCCATTGGCTTGGTTTCTCCTCGCGGCATCGATTGACTCCTCCCTTGCAAACTGTTGTGGCATCTCGGCTATGAGTTCGAAGATCTCATCTAACATCCCAACCACTTATACTTTAGCATGGGTTTAACTCAGTCGTGGGAATAGCTTGCATTAACTCGATGAAACCTAGTAGCCCAATTTGCAACACAAGTCTAGCCTCCACATGCATGACTCAGCTCCCATGTATGGGCTCGTGTAATGTAATTACTTGTATAAATCTGATTATTAGCAGCAATATAACACCAATGAACACAATATTTTAGATAAATGATCTCAATACGCAAGAAGAATAGCTTAGCAACTTCGAGGGGGAAACATTCAAACCAAACAATAAGACTCAAATGCTCAATATGATCATCAACTACTACCAACTAACCCCTATATATACTATTCCTATGTTATGGCCAATACTAAGGCTGGCCCACTAATGATAATATAACATATATGAAAGAGATACATAATGATAAGAAGTTATGATAGCCACAAGTCAGCTATATACATCAAATGTAAGATATATGATTAAGGGTATAGCATTCCCCTCCCCTTCGAAGCAACATTGTCCTCAATGTTGAGAAGATCTGGATGCTACTGCAAGAAGTTTACATCCTCCCAAGTTGCATCTTCATTGTCTAGATTTTTCCACTTGATCTAATACTCAGTGATGACGCTTGTCCTAAATCACTTAGTGTGTGTCTGAAGAATGAATTCTAGTTCCAGGATGATTTGTCCCTCTTCATCAAGCTCTGGTAACATTGTATGGGTTGATACCGTCTGTCCAATTACCTTCTTCAGGCAAGATACATGGAAGACTGCATGAATTTGAGTAGTCGGAGGAAGTTCCAGTTTGTATTCTACAATCTTTTGTAACACTTGATAAGGGCAATAGTACTTAGGTGAAAGCTTTTTTATCCTCTTTCTGTTATTTCAATAACATTTTCTTATATGGTTATAAATGAACAAAAAACACAATCATCGACTTCAAAATGTATTTCACTGCGATGTTGGTCTACCTACTGCTTCATGCAGTTTTGTGACATGGAAAAATTCTCCTTGAGACTAAAAATTGCCTCTTGTTGGTATTGAATATGTTATTCCATTGCTCGAACCCTTGGCTGGACTCTCAAATATGAGGTGATAGATGGTGGATGGTACCCATATAATGCCAAGAAAGGAGAAATTTTAGATGAAGTATGAAAGGAGGTGTTATACCACCATTCTGCCAGCGGTAACCATTGGACCCATCTCACTTGCTTATTTGAGGTAAAACAACGAAAATATCCCTCCAAGAACTTGTTCACCACCTTTGTTTTCTTGTCAGATTGGGGATGATAAGAGAAACTATGAGCTAGTTGTGTTCCCAAGCATGAGAACAAGTTAGTCCAAAAATTACTAGTAAAGATAGGGTCTCAGTCACTTACTATAATCTTTGGTGTCCCATGTAGCTTCTGAATTGTATCCCTGAAGGTTGTTACTACTGTACTCACAAAAAAGGGATGTGATGATGCATAAAATGGTCATATTTAGTGATTTTTTCCACCACCACCATGATTAGATTTTTACCTTCTGATTTAGGCAATCTTGTGATGAAGTCCATGGACACCTCTTCCCACCTCTGGATAGGAATAGATTGATGTTGTAAAATACCTGGGGACTTAATTATTTTTCCCTTATTTTCCTGAAAAACCATGCATTCTACCACAAATTTTTTGACATCCCCTTTTAGCCCTTCCCAGAAAAAATCATGCTTGATTCGATGATAAGTCTTCAAGAAGCCAAAATGCCCCCCTTATTGGAGAAGCATGGAGCTCAGATATAACCCTATTTTTAAGGATTGAATTCTTACATAGATATAATCTTTCTTTATACCATAAAGCATCTCCTTTCCATATAAGTTTTTCTAACATTTTTGGATCTTGTTGGAGATTTTGAATGAGATTTTGTGTACCTGGATCATTTTTCCATTTAGATCTGACATCCTCTATCCAATCCTCTTGTAATACAGATATGGCATATAGCAATGCCTCGACTGATTCATCCTTCTAAGATAAAGCATCAACAACTACATTCTCTTTCCCTTTCTTGTATATTATCTCAAAATCATAACCCAACAATTTTGAGACCCATTTATGTTGTTCTTAAGATGATAAATGTTTCTCTAAGAAATATTTCAAACTATCATGATTTGTCTTTACTTTGAAATGTCTTCCCATTAGATATGGTCTCCATTTCTTCACTGCATGAAGTATGGCTAGCATTTCTTTCTCATAAAATGGTTTAGATATATTCTTACCTTTGAACTAGTGGCTCTCAAAGGCAATGGGTAGACCTTCTTGCGTGATTATTACCCCCATACCATACCCTGAAGCATCACATTCAATAATTCCTTACAAATCTAGGATAATAACCTGTAAGGCCCAAAAATCCTCAAATATTTTAAGGGTTTTGGGAACCTTCCATCCAAGCATGGATTTTATCTTGTTAGGATCCACTTTAACACCTTCATAAGAGACAATATGATCCAAATATTCAACCTCCTTGACACCAAAAGAACACTTAGAAGGTTTTGCATAAAGTTGATATTGTTCAAGAGTTTCCAACACCTTATTTACATGATGTAGATGTTCCTCATATGTTTTACTATAGATTAGTATATCATCAAAGAACACTAAAACAAACTTTCGTAAAAATTTCTTAAAGATGGAATTCATCAAGCTTTGAAATGTAGAGGGTGCATTTTTTAGTCCAAAAGGCATTACCAAGAACTCGTAGTGTCGTTCATGTGCCCTGAAGGTTGTTTTATGAATATCTTCATCCCTGATTCTATTTTGATGATATCTAGAACAAAGATCAAGTTTTGTAATGTAAACAACACCATGTAACTCATCTAGCAAATCCTTAATTACATAATAGGAAACTTATCTTTAATTGTGTACTTTTTGAGTTCCCTGTAATATGGACACATGCACCAATTTCCATCTTTTTTCCATACCATCACAACAAGAGAAGAGTAAGCACTCTAACTACAACAAATAATTCCTACTTCTAACATCTCGTTAACTATCTTCTCAATCTCACTTTTTTGCATATAGGGATACCTGAAAGGTCTGATGTTGGGTGGTTGACTCCCTAGTACTAGTTGGATGGCATAGTCATGGTCTCTTTTTGGAGGTAAACCCTTTGGCATTTCTCTAAACACCATTGAGTGCTCATCTATAACTACTTGCATATCTGTGGGTATAAATTTATTTGAATGATGTGCTTCCATTGAAAATATTTGTTCCACAAACCCCTCGGCACCTTTTCTAAGCAAATTTTTGCATATGATGAGAACTTACCATCTGTAGGGACTTTTCTCTTAATCCTTTTAGTTTAAAATTCCTCACTTTTGAGGAATTGCATGAACAACTCTTGGAAATTCATTTCAACAGTTCCCAAGGTGGTAAGCCACTAGACTCCTAACACAATGTCTACTCCTCCCATGGAAATGGCATACATATTTCTAGTTAGCAAGTAATCTCCTATGGTGAGATTAATGATATGGCATTTTCCTAAGCAACTAATATTTTTCCCATCAGCAATCATGACTTGACATTTTGGAGCTGGATAAACAAAGCAGTTCAAGCGTACTGCCAACTTATAATTGATGAATTTGTGAGTACTTCCCGAATCAATAAACATCATTGCCCTCTATTTTTTGCAAGAATCCAACTACTTTGAGAGTTTGGGGAGTGCTAATACCTGAAATTGTATGGCATGATATTATTAGATGAGGATATCCTAATTCCTCCTCTTGCTCTACCTCTTCATCTTCTTCATTTTCTTCTTCTTCATTAGGTCCCTCAATGTAGAAAAACTTCTCTTCAGCACACTTATGTCCTGGTCCAAATTTTTTGTCATAATTAAAACATAACCCTTTGGCTCTCTTTTCTTCAATTTTTTGAGGTGTCAGTCTAATTAGCTGAGGGAACGATGGTGAAAAGGTGTAACGATCTCTGATATTACTGATAGTTTGTTTCCTACTAGAAATAAAATTTTCCTTTACCCTACATACCATGATCATATAATCTAAAACCTTATGAGGATTAAACATACACACCTCAATCTCAATGTGTTCTTTAAGACCCTCAATAAATAAGTCATTCAGATTCTCTTCAGGAATATTTTCCACCCGTAAGGAAAGGTTTTGGAATTGATGGATGTAATATTTGACTATTCATGTTTTTCTTAGATTTTCTAATTGATTGAAATAATTCTCTGACACACTAGATTTATAGTTTAATTGCAACTCTTCAGTGAATACTGTCCATGTAACATTGAGGCCACTCTTTTGCCTTTAAGAAAATAACTATCGATACTAAATGAATTGGTCAGGTTCGAGGTATAAAGATGTCATGGTAACCTTTTGTCCTGATGGAATCTGATGAAGATCAAAGAAATTATCCATCTGGTTAATCTAATTAAGTGGATCCTTTCCATCAAACTTACGCATTTCCACTTTTGGAATCATGTTACGGGCCTGTAGAGTGTTTGTATTTGGATTGGTCATGCTTGCAGACCCACCCTGGCTAATTTGTCTATTACTTTGACCTAAAGATCCACCCTGGTTTATATGAGTATGAATGATTTGTGGCTGATTAGGAAGGATATGATGACCCATTATATTGTAACTAAATTGGTGAATGAAATATTCTAATTGTTGTCCAATCTTTTCAACATCTTCTTTGTTGGCCACTCTACCCTCGAGGTTTTGCAACTCTAACTGAAGATAGCTAACCTTATGGTTCGTTGAAGTAAACCCTAACCATGAGGACTTTTTAGATACCCCTTCTAACTCTAGCTCCTTAATTATTATATCATCCTTGTCAGGGGTTTTACCCGGAGTGATGGGATTCTTTTTGCCTCTTGTCAAAGGCCCAGCCATGATGCCCCAAAATGGTAGGATTTAGGGATCAAAGTAAAAATTTAAGAATTGTGATTTCAATAGGAATTTCGTGTAATTTTATAAAACTCAAAGAATTAACTCTAACTAATTTTTAATCATATTTCTGGAAATGTAAATAACTTTGAAAAATTCCACAACTTTCACCCTAGGTAGCCAAATTATGAAAACACATAAAACCGCTATAACTTTTTCAACCCAAGTCAAAAATTCTTAAACTTTGGAGGGGAGCTTACTTGACTAATTTCTCCATGCCACAAAAAAAATTGTAGAAAAAATATCTACCAATTTTGAGATATGGCCGAACCTTCACAATTAGGGTTTGACACGGCGTTGGTCGAGTTCAATCTCTGATACCACTTGTAATGGAATTACTTGTATAAATATGATTATTATCGTAAATATAACACCAATGAACACAATATTTTAGATAAATTATCTCAATACGCAAGTATAATAGGTTAGCCACTTCGAGGGGGCACCTTCAAACCAAACAATAAGACTTCAATACTCAATATGATCATCAACTACTACCAGCTAACCCCTATATATACTATTCCTATGTTATGGCCAATACCAAGGCCGACCCACTAATGATAAGAAGTTATGATATCCACAAGTCAGATATATACATCCAATGTAAGATATATGATTAAGGGTATAGTAGCTCGACCCTGATTAACACAGCCCACTTGTCAAAGTAGAGCTTGATTATTTACCAATGCACATATGGTCACATTTTTTTAAACTAGCTCAGTAGACTTGAAAATAGACTCACCCAAATTTCAAGCAGCTTGTTCTTGAATATGCAACTTCCCCTTCACTAGCATATAGCTCGGCTATGTTTATTAGCTCGATGAGCTATCCCAAGAGCTAAAAGCATTCCCTGTAAAATCTACACCTCCTGCAACATATTATACAATTCCTTGGATCTATGCATCTATAATGAGATGACAAGGGGATGTTTAGATAAATCATTAAATTTTGTCAAATTTTTTCTTGCAAGTGGGCCCCACTATTGGTCTCCCAAATTGGATAAAACTTTGAAACTCAAAGAAGACCAAGAAGAGGAAAAATTCCTCTCCTAGCTTTCAACTCTCTCCAAGACCTTGATTTTACCCTGAATATTGAAGTCCACCGGTGAGCTTCGAATGGCTATGAGAGTCCCTTAATGCAAGCATGTTATGTTTTTCAATTTCACCCAAGGGTGAAATTGGATAAAACTAACCCTCAATCGCGGGTTAGTAGAAAAATTGAAACAATTTTGTAAATACTGGAATAAGGAGGAGAAAACTTTTAATGTTTGGCGGATTGAGTCTGCACACAAAAATAAAAAGAAAAATGTATTTCATACACAAAGAACATGGTATAAATATGCCATGTACTTAGATATTGAAATATTTGATACAACAATCACTAAAATATTACTAGATCTAGGCACGGATGTAAATATCAAGTTAAAATCCACTTGGGAGAAACTTAGAAGACCCCACTTGGATGCCGCAAGATATGATATTTCTCTTGCGGATGGAGCACAAAAATATCTTATAGGTGTATTACAGAATATCAAAGTTAATTTTATGGGGATCAAGAAAATGGTATACTTGAAATTCATAGAGAATGTTTCCAAGAAACCAACATACAATGTCATCCTAGTACTTGAATGATTTTTTTACTATAAAGGCACTTTAAATTTTTAAGAAGAATTCACACTTGAATCCAATGTTATTTGATTTCACATACCACTACAGACAAGAATGAGTGTGGCATGGGTCAAATAAGTATGGCATGACATTAAGGATGAAGAATTTGATGGTATTATACTTAGATAAAATGGAGAGAGTATTTCCAAATGAAACAACATGTATGGAAGCATTAGATGAAACATTTACTATCAATTCCACTCGACGGTGGGCAACTTAAAAACATAATATTACACATTGAAAATCATTAGTAACACTCCTCAAGACAAGGTACTCAAAAAGTGAAGGGTATTACATGGAAATTACATAATATACGGGTGAAGGATACCCACAACAACACATCAAAGTATGTTTGAGGCATTGGTAAATATTTGTAGAAACATCCTCTGTGGTATGGATCTAACGTTTCTTCTGGACATTGAGCCCCCTACCTATATCATGGTATATCCACCAAGAGACACGAAAAGAAACAAAATATTGGAGCCAAATGGTAAAGGAATTTTTTCACACCTTAAATTTTTGGGATGTGGATTTGAACATATTAAGAGCACTTTAAAATACCATAACTTTCCTAACCACGGAATATGCCACTTGTAACACTCATGTTATTCTAACTCAAAATTAAGGGATTTTTTTTAAAATAAACCCCTTAAATACAATTTATGACTTGAATGATTTTCAGCATACATCAATTAAAATCCAGCATAATTAAATGTTGACAATCCATTTAATAACAAATTATAACCATGAGCAGTTGTTGTAAGGGTCAATTATATCTACCCGACCCCCCTTAATTCACTCTAACCAAGTGTGTATAGCTTGTATACATTTGGTTAAACCTTTCTAACAGGTCTTGAGAACCATGTGCATTCCCTATATGTTAACTTAGAAAACATACAACTATAATCCATCCGGTATCCGACACAGCAAGATAGGAAAATGGAGAACAAACAGTGTGATCAGTTATTTACACTACTTGGCCAAGTTTTCAAGTGTTGCTTTGCAAGCTTATTTTTGTGACTACACACAAACTAGGGAAAAATTTCTCCTTCGTTTCTCAACCATCTCTTCACAATTATCTATTCTTATTTCAATGTTTAAGAAATTAAATTTCTATTTTGAATACGCAAGGATCATGACTCATTCTTCTGATCAAAAGGATCTTGTCATTCCCATCTTAGGATCCTTGTGTGAAAAATAGTGGCCACATAATGACTTATGTCATTATGTATCCATTACCCTTCTCATATCTATCCTAAGTTGGCATGGTTAGGATTTTTTCGATAAGATCGATGGCTCATGGTATCTACTCTTCATTTACAATTTAGTTATCTTTATGAGATAAGTGAATAAGTTCATCCTAAGATAAGATATTTTGTATTGTTACATGTCATCCATATCTCGATCTAGTGATTCATTTTTATTTTTTTTCATAAGGTAAAAAGAGTTTGGTTTTAAGGGGACCAAAAAAACCCCGAACATTAAGAATCCAATTTTAAACAAAAAGCCATGGAGGCTAAGTCAAAAAGAATTAACAACATACCACCACAAAACAGAGCCAGACTGCCTTAAGTCTGCATATTAAACAATACATTTTTTTGACTAAAAACCTAAAAAAATCAACCAATGGGACAAAGGAAAAAGGGAATCCAAAGGTTAGTCATTGGTTCTCCATAGCCTTGCCACAAGATCTAGTGCTCAATCTACCATCCTTCCTACCTACAACTTTAATGATCACTCACTTAGGTCTTTTCTCTTCCTTTTCCACAGTCTAGGTGGTTACACTTGCGGGATCCTTTAGGATTTCCTCCTCCTTTTATTTAATCTAGGTGTTCACGGCCTCCATATCAGAACCCTTTTCAGTCTCAGATTCATCAATGTCAAAACTGCTAAGCATGAGCTTCATATTGGGCTTGTTGTCCTCCTTGGCCATTTGATCCTGAAGGATAGAGAGCCTATATTCTTGTATAACAAAATATGCTTAAATACCCCCAATTCTCTTGTTATGGACTCTATTTTGTGTTGACACTCCTTTAGTTCCTGTGTGAGATTCTTATTAATAGTGAGAATAGTATCAGTTGTCTAGCCTCCCAGTCCACGAAATCCTTTTCCCTATGACCAGAACTCTCACCCACATTCTAAACCCCCCTTTTCAAGTTATAGAGAATGTCTTCTATCCCCTAAGAAGTGTCTTTCACTTTCCTTTTCTTCATACATTTTAGGGCCGAAGCCAGGGTTTCATGGTCAAACTCGGGATCACTATTATGCCTAGGTTGAGTAGGGATGATGGGTTGGCTTCTTTGGACTAACAAAATAATAAATAATTGATGGAGAGGGACATTAATTTTCTTATTTTAGAATTTCTCAATGGTGGAAAGCAGCGACTTGTAGAGGAAGAAAGCCAAACTCATGGTTTGGTTTCTACGGAAGAAGTTTAAAATAGAGAGATGGTGAGAGAAAATCTTCCAAAATTTTCCTTCCAAAGCTAGGTATTTCATGACCACTAATCAAACATCAGCCCAGTAATTATGGAGGCAAGTACAGGCTATACTATCATCGTAAGCCACAATATGCTCGCCGACCTAAAAAAGTGGCAATTTCATGTTTTTTGTGGGTTTTATCCTTATATATTTTAATCCCATTCATCTCAAGACCTGTTATCTCTGTTATGGAATCCTCGTAGACCCTAATTTGAACCCCTCTAAAACTAAATCCCCCATCAATCCAAGCATTTCCAAAATCAACAGAAAGCGCAGGGTCATTACCTTTAAGGTGTCAAATATAGCTAGTGAAGTCCCCTTTGTGTAGCAGTTTCCACAAGACAGAATCATTTTTCAGGTGAAGGAAGGTAGTAGGATTGGTTCAAACCCTGTCACCTCCCATTGTTTGCTCAAATTTGCTTTCTTTGAACACCAGTCAGATGGAGCTACCAATCTCAAAAAACTTGAGTAAATTCCAAATCAAATGAATCGTAACCTTTTCCAAAAGGAAGAGGGTCTTTTCAAAATCCCAAACATGTGAGTCTTGGTCTCCATTATTACATATCCTCCTAATACATGTCATCATTAATAAAAAAATTAATATTTTCCCAAGGAATATGTGTCCCTAGCCACGTCATTAGTTATGACATGTCATCACCTTGACTAGAAAGTACATATTCGAGTTTATTACTATCTCTGTGAGTGTGTTGGATGACCACTTTAACAAATGATTCTAAAATTCTTTGAGTTTCCTTGATCATGTTGATGAGTTTCCACCCACACTTACTCTGATCATTTATAGTATTAATAGCACAAAAGGAGTCACCTTCTATAATGATGGATTTTAAACTCAAATCTTTACACATCATGATGCCCCATAGGAAGGACCATGTGTAACTTAAAAATTCTAAGGACAATAGAGAAGACTTGAAAGGAAAAGTTACATTCCAGGAAGAGATGTTGAATTGACTCTTCATTACATTTGCAAAGGCCACATCTATTAGTAATTATCATTGCCCCTTTTCTTAGCCTATCCAAAGTTAGGATATTACTTTTAACAACTTCCCAGAAGAAGATATTGATTTTAGGAATAAGATTCTTATTCCAGACCTTCCTCCAGAGAGTATTGGGTTCAATGTGCTCAAAATTTAACATATAACCAGATTTAACTCCATACTCCCCTATGTCCATGGTTCTCCAAATCAGCTCATTTTGAGCTCTATAATGGGGTATATGGTAATATTTAAGGCTCTTTTTAGGTCTTGAAAGGGTTGTATATCCCCAAGGTAGTGGGGGGAGGGAGGAGGGGGATCCACTTCCTCTCTTCATTCCAATAGTTGCAAATGAATTCGACCTGTTCCTAGATAAATAAAGGCCAAAGTTCACTCCATGGCTCTACCATTTTTAGGGCTTTATCCTTGATCCATGAGTCCTCCCAAAATTTTATCTTAGTTCCATCACCAATATTCCATTTACTTACTTTTATCAATAACTTTCTATTTTGGCAAAGATTCTTCCAAAAAATAGAAACTCTAGGAAGCTCTAAGGTAGAGAAGAGTGTTAGAGTTTCGCCAAAGGGCTGAAAAATATTTTGCTTTCAATATTTTGACCTAAGTGCCCTCCTCTCTGTGTAATCTCTAGCCAACCTTAGTTATTAGTGTTTGATTCATGAGATGTATGTTTTTTGATCCAAGACCACCCCTATCCTTAGCTTGAGTGACTTTATCTCAAGCAACTAAAGGGATTCTATTCTTTTCCTCTGATCCAATCCATAAAAATCATTTTTGTATGCCTTCAATAGATTTATTGACTCTAACCGGTAAGGTAAATATGGACATAATTAACACAGTAATACCCTGTAAGCACCTTTCAAGAAGCTGAGTTTTTCTAACCTGTGAAAGCAATGAGCCTTTCCAAGAGGCCAATTTTTAATGAAATCTTTTTATTAATTTATTCCAGCCTCCTTCCTCTAAATTTTTCCCACAAAGAGGCATTCCAAGGTATGTATCTGGGAGGGCCTTGATGTTGCACTCTAGAATGTTGGTAAGCATGTTCTACTGCTCCTCCCCCATATTAATAAATAAACAAGAACTCTTTCTAAATTTTATCCTCTGCCTGTAACTTTTCCATATTGTTTAGTGATGCTTTTAAAGGCTCAGGCATCCTGAACAGCCACTTAACCAAGAAGAAATGTATCATCCACAAATTGTTGCAGACATTGATTCTCAACTCAATGTGCCACTTTAATACCTTCCATAATACCATCACTTTGAGCCCTATAACATAACCTTCTCGAGGTTTCAGCAACTATTATATATAGGAAAGGTGATATGGGATTTCCTTGCTTTAACTCCCTTTCTGATTTGAAGAAACCAATGGGATTTCCGTTAATTGTAAAAGAAAATATTGAGTCTTTAGTGAAATCTTGGATCATTTTGATGAAGTGGGGATGGTAGCCCAGTCGGAAGAAAAGGGAGTACAAGAAATCCCAAGATATCTTGTTGTAGGATTTTTACATTTCTATCTTTACAATCATATCCTCCCTTCCCAAGATCTCCACGGAGTGTATCGTCTCATGAATAGTGATTATGTTGTCCATGATTTTTCTATCAAGTACAAAGGATCCTTGATTTAGTGAAATAAAGCTACTCAGAATCTCCCTTAATCTAAAAGCCAGAATTTTGGAGATGAGCTTATACATAGTATTGCATAAACTAATAGTTCTAAAGTCCCCAAGATCTTTAGCTCCTTGCTCTTTTGGTATGAGATCAATAAAGGTGTGGTTGATTTGTTTGAGCAGGATTCCAGATCATAAAAAGTCTTAGACCGCTAAAAGCACTTCTTTCTTAACAGTATCCTAATACATTTGAAAAAAGAAAGTAGGGAATCCATCTGTCCCTAGGATTTTATCACCTTCTATAGCATCTAGAATAACTTTTATCTCTTCCTCAGAAGGAATTATTATGAGTTCACTATTCTCAGCTTGGCTAATAACCGGTTCAAAAATATTAAGAATCACAACTCTAGAAATATCATCTAAAATTAGATTTTCAGCAAACAAGTTCCTAAAGAAGGAGATAATGGTAGTAGAGATATCCTTATCCTTTGTATCCACTTCACCATTATCTTTCTTTATTTCTTGAATTCTTACTTTGTTAGCTTTAATGGTGGCAGAGATATGGAATAATTTAGTGTTACGGTCACCTTCTTTAAGCCAAGTAATTCTAGATTTCTACTTCCAATATATCTCTTCTTTGTGTAGTATATTATGGTATTCACCAAGTAGATATTTTTCCTCCATGCTCCATCCTTTGTTCCATAACTTATTCCATAGTGTGGAAATCTTCAACAATTTTACTTTTTTAGAGAAAAATATTGCCAAAAACTTCCTTGTTCCAAATTTTAAGATTTACCTTAATATTTTTAAGTTTGACAGCCACCTTAAACATAATATTACCTTTGACTTCAAAGCTCCACCATTCTTCTATCTTCCTTTCCAGCTCCGGATGATTGATCCACATTTTTTCAAACCTGAAAGGTTTTCCAATGGGTTGTTCCCTAACACTGAATTTAAGAATCAGGGGATTGTGATCTAAACCAATGCATGTTAGAGAGGAGAGGGTATATTGTTTCTCTTGAATCCAATGGATATTCACAAGAAAATGGTACAGTTTGATTTGAATCAGATTTTCCCCTTCTCTCTTATTGGACCAGGTGAATTTTGTACCACAAAGGTTCAGATCCATCAAATCGTTCCACCCCAGGAAATTCGCAAGGTCCTCATACTCTTAGTAGACACATTAACTCCTTTATTTTCTGGGGGGATGGAAGGTGTATTAAAATAACCTCCTATAAGCCATTTTAAATCACTAACAAATCCTTCTAAAGGTAGTCAACTCTTCCCAGAGCATCCTTCTACCAGTTGTAGTATTAGGAGCGTATATATTAGAGAGAATAAATTGTTTTCTAGAGATAATTTCAATGAAACAAATGGCTATATGATGTTGAATATTAATGAGGGGGAAGCCTTAAAAAATATTCTTATTCCACATGCACAAAAGATCCCGAGAATACCCTATAGAGGATTGAGAGTGGAATCTAGCTTCTTTCCAAAAGAAA